>JASEVX010000014.1:38656202-39105374 GCA_031761405.1 Serripes groenlandicus
GAGAGAGAGAGAGAGAGAGAGAGAGAGGAGAAGAGAGAGAGAGAGAGAGAGAGAGAGAGAAGAGAGAGAGAGAGAGAGAGAGAGAGAGAGAGACGAGAGAGAGAGAGAGAGAGAGAGAGAGAGAGAGAGAGAGAGAGAGAGAGAGAGAGAGAGAGAGAGAGTTTGAGAGAGAGAGAGAGAAAGAGAGAGAGAGAGAAAGAGAAATATAGAGGGTAGAGAGAGAGCTATGGTGTAGAGAGAGAGAGAGAGAGAGAGAGAGAGAGAGAGATAATATAATATATATATATATAGAGAGAGAGAGAGAAAGTGAGTAGACGACTGTTAGAACAAATGTAACTATAGGATTAATTGATGTGGGTTTAAGGCCGTTTTCAACACGTTTTAAGTCATATCACGGCGTCCAGTTCACCTACGTATGCCTTTGTTGGTGTTCTCACACTAATACTCCACACAACATGCTTTCCAAGCAACTGGCTGCTTTTTAATATCGACTGTTAGGCAATTGGTGAAAGACGAATGAAATTTGTCACAGTGACTTTTGTCAAACGTCGGAAAGAATGTTGGCCGAGCTGGGATTCGAACTCACAACCCCTGGATTGACAGCCCGCATCTTATCGACTGATCTACCGATGTTTCAAACACATCTGTTGCAAATTAGTTGTATGTGGGAAAGGGTAAGTCATACTTTTGATAACACTTTAGATAACAAATGATATCATTTTGTTCAAGTATATTCATTTTATTGTAACGACAATCAGTATAGACGTGGATGTAAACAATAAATGAAACATTTGATATTGTTCAGCTTTCAGATAACACAAAACAGGTCAGTAAAAAAATAAATTGTTTAAAATAATACGTTATCATAACCTTAGTGTCTGGTATTCTAATTGATTGTTAACCTAACTTATTGAATACAAAACAAAAAACCTTATTCTTCTCAGTTCTACAAACAGAATACATGAGGATGATATAACAAATACCGCCAATATGACCCTTAATGTGTCATCTGAATGAAGGTATAGAAGGAAATGTGTAACTGATTGTATCAGGGCGAAATTTGTTAAGTTCATCTCTTTTCTGATGCCACCTAGCGACTACCATTTGCAACCATTCAATATGGCTGAAACAAATTATTGAGATCAAGTATCTGCTTAATCATTTCCCTAATAAAGTCGGCTTCTTAAGCCTCTATACGACGTAGGAAACGTTTGCGACAAAAGGAACAAATGCTCATTATGAGCTATGTATACTTTTGCCACCATGCCCGATCAATAATTATACTTTCATTTATAGATATGTTATCTCCTTGCCAAGTTGTTTTCAAAGTCGTAAGAAGCAGATTTATTGTATGTGGGTAAGGGTTAATCATCTTGAACGCGATAATAAACATGTGAATAAAGATGGTCTCCAATCGACCCCATTGTAATTCGTTAGGTGGATTTGGAAAAGATGAATTTTAATGTTCAATTGACCCCTTTTCTGATGCCACCAACTTGTTATCTCTTTCGGTCAATCAATGTAGCTTCTACCATGACTGCCACGAGTTTCAACAGATCAAGAATGATTGACTTGAATAGGTTTTAGACAGTTTTAGATTATCAGTATTTGTTGTGGTGGGGGTCAGTTACACCTTGTCGCGGTATCAGTCTATAGTCAGAGATTGAATCTGCGACGAGTTTAGGTAAAACTATACTTTCTCTCCAATATTGTTTTCAAAATCAATGATAACGACTTATATTCATTACTCTTAACGTTTTTGTACTTGCTTTTCATAATTATCAAAATATAATCTTATTTTACATTTTGAATGAGAGAAATAATATAATTATCCAGCTCTAGCATAATTCTAACCAAAAAAGATAAACGCTGCAAATCGTAATAAATAAAACATTTTTCACTATTTTTTTTTAGATTGATTTCTATTGGCCTTAATCGCACATCTATCATGGCTACTGGACATTCGGACAAACGCGAAGCAGTTAACAAATTGAAGGCCACTGCTACGGAGTCAACAAACCGGATAAGCCTCTGTTTAACTGAATTCAAAAATGCCCATAGAAATGGAGAGAATGACCGGGAGAGCCTTGAATCAATTGAAACAGAGGTTTACGATAGTGTGTTAACAGTATTTAAGGAACAAAGGACAGTGTTGGATGAGGTTATAACTGAACTTCAAGATAAATGTATCATGCACATGAAGCGAGAAACCGCTGGCAGGAACAAAGATCCGACTAAGAGTACAGGTACAATGTTATTATCATCATTACTATTATTATAATTATTTTCATTATAATTATTTCATTGTTATCATTATAATTATTTCATTGTTATCCTTATAATTATTTCATTACTACGATTTATTTTACTATAATTATTATAATCATTATCATTATCATCATCATTATCATTATCAACATTGTAATTACTATCAGTAGTAGTAGTAGTAGTAGTAGTAGTATTAGTAGTAGTAGTAGTAGTAGAAGTAGTAGTATCATCATAATTATTTATCTGTTATTATTATTATTATTATTATTATTATTATCATCATCAACATCATCATCATCATCATCATCATCATCATCATCATCATCATTGTCATCATTATCAACATTATGATTATTATTATCATCATTATCAGCATTATTATTGTTATTATTATTATTGTAATATAAGTACTATCATATCATTCATTTTCTATAAGCGGGTTGTTGAAGTAGGATCGATTTTTTTTATTACGTATGAATAAAGATAAGCAAAATAATAAGACAAGAAATGGAACTCACATACAGTGGACTAGCTAGAATTAGAATTTGATGTTTTCAGATGTATTGTTTAACTCGAATTTGTTTTTAAAAAACAGCATAGCAGCAGTTCTGATTGCTAGGACGGGTTTTCAGAACTGTTACTGCGCTGTTTTTGTCTTCATGAAAGAACATTCATAAACTATAAGAATATGTATCTTTTATACATATGGTTTTTATTTATTATTTTGTTTAGATGATATAGCTCCGCGTAATATTTGAACTAGATAACAGGTGTACAAGGGTCAGGTGACTAGATAAGGAGGAGTAAATAGGTCTTTCTTATATAATATCTCTCTAAGCACTCATTAAAACCTATGTTGTTGGTACTCAAAAGAATCGTCTCACAACAAAGGATTTTAGAGCATGGAAAACGCTCCTTATCTAACGCTCTGAGGGTAGTTGCTAATCCCTCTCATCTAGTATCTTGAATACAAAATTAAAAATGTAAATTACCCTAAATACAGACCAAAACCGTGAACTTCTATGTTTTGTTTGTAAAAACTACTAAAAGCCTTCTATCACAAAGAGTCATGGAACAAATTTTCTTGATCCAAGAATGGTAAATCTTCAAACTTTTCTTTTAAATGTGTGTTTCAATTAAAATTAGTAATATGTAGAAATTAACCATCAAACACTAAATATCGACATTTGTTTTTTTAAAACTACTTTAGTTAAAAATGACATAAATAAACTGTCTTTTCAATAATATCTTTCAGCAAATTATGTTAATATCGATTTCTGTCTGTGTAGAGTAAAGTGTGATATTCACACAAACACAAAGTGAAACATAGGTGATATGTAATTTGTTGTGAAAGAGTATTGAATGGGGAAGTGGGAAGTTCGAATATACCAACGAATATTTTACCTATGACATAAAGTAAATGTTATGGAAAATTAAAAACTCTTCAGTTTAAAAAGAAGGGTTAATACAATTGTTTGTTTTGGGGCTTTACTTCGCTTTCAACATCTAAGATTATATCACACAGGACAGGAAAGATGATATTGGTCCCACATCATATATGTAAATCAAGATAAAATATACAAGATACAAAAGTTGATGCAAGGTATCAATGTCGCCGGAAAAGTCTGCATCAACCTTTTCCCACATATCTCAAATATTTTGAAGTCAAATTTTCAAACATCCAAGCAACAAAAGTAGAAACTTAATAAATGAAAATGTTATCATTATTGGAGAAAGAGTTGAAAACATTGATCGTTCATTATGACCAATATCACCTTTTGCCACAATGTTTTCAAACGTCGACCGCTGCAGAGGCGTCAATATGTGTCAACATGTTGGAGAGGGTAAATGAATACATACTACCTAGCTTATTAAAGTTGATGAAACGACAAACAACTGCGATGCGTATTATAAAATCACAGCTAAAAAAAGATAACAAATTGCATTTTTTGTTTAAGGAAGTGAATTTATCATAAACAGTTTAATGCATTTGAGTCATCGTGACATCGTATAATCCCACATTTTTAAACAGGGTTTATTTTTATCCATGAATGGTTTTTTTTCGCAACAGAAACAGTGTAAAAGTGTTCTGGAAAGTTTGAAATATCAGTCAGCCATGACAAATAATTGAGCCGTCCCACAAGATTTGACAAATTTTCAACATGTTAAAATTAAAAATGCAGCATTCAAAATGTCTGAGTGTTAACAAATTGTTCCTTCAATTTGGTCTAGTGACCTAGTTTTTGACCCACCATGACCGTTATGCTTACTAAGCCTAGATATTGTCAAGACAAACATTCGGACAAAGCTTCAATCTGCTGAAGGCAAAGTGTTGTTTCTAGACTATCAAGATTTTCCTTTAATTTGGTGGAGTGACCTAGATTATGACCCAACATGACCTAGTTTATGACCGAATATATTTAAACTTAGCCTAGATATCATCAAAACAGTTATTTAAAATAAGGCATCCAGAGTATTTTCAATATTTTACTTGAAATTGACATTGAAACCTAGTTTTTCACCTCACAGGACCCATTCTATAACTTGGCCAAGATTTGATTGAGACGATTTTCTGATAAACTTTCATTCATATTTGATGTTGTAAAATGTTGCCTGTAAATTGTTCACAAGGCAACTGTTGATGGCATCATTGGCATGTCGAAGGACATCAGACAAAACGTGATCATAAAAAACACAAACTGTGCAGTCAAAGAACAGGATTTTCTTTATATAATACATTTAATTAGATAAAACAAGCTTGATATGATTTTGATAAACTTATTCATTAATAATGATTACCGTGTATGAATCCATTAGTATTATATGTAATCAGCTGAAGTTCATCTCCTGTCATCGCCATAACAGCTGTAATTCCATCAGTAAATGGGTTTCTCTCAATGTATTTCCTTGTTTGATGTTGATGCAGGAAGTTATATTATCCCACAGTCAAAGATGCATGCAATTGTTATTATTTCGCGGGCACCAATGACCGAAATGTATATCAATAACTGTCTATATGAACTTCCTCTCCCATTATGGCCATAACAGCTGTGATTCCATGATTGTACAGGTTGCTCTCAATTCATTTACTGTTTTGATGTGTATTCAGGAAAGAATATTACCCCACAGTCAAAGATGCATGATATTTACATTGTATAGACAGGTACCAATGACCAAGGGTATATCACTAACTGCTTATATGAATTTCCTCTACAGTAATCGCCATAAGAACTGTTATTCCATGATTGTATGGGATGTTCTAAATCCATTCTGTTTTAAAATAAAACTTGATGCAGAATATAATTGACTGCTGTTTTAATACATGACATCTGACAATAACTGCAAATAAAAGTGTCTTTATATAAAATAAAGATTAAATGATAATTTAAAGAATGTGATTACAAACACTATTTATACCTTTTTCTACTTTTTCCTTTTAAATAGCCTAATATTTAAAAATTAGACTAGAATGAAAAACAATATACATGTATATTAGTTATGTCAGAAAGCCAAGCTTTGGGCTCTACAACCAGTTTTCCATGTTTGATTTAGACCAGTTTGTACCTCCGTGCAGTCTTATCTGGATTATTCCTTTAAACTTATAGTTTTTACATCAATTGCGAAACAAGCTTTAGTCTTACTTTAATCACGCTCCATGTCCTGGAGATACAACCTGTTCTCTCTCAAATTGTGCGGTAAATTCAAATGTTAACTGAATTCGGATTCAATAGATATTTGGGGCATTTTTTTAGAATTTTGTAGATTTTGAGGATTCCGTTTTTTTTTTTGTATATTTATACATTTTTCATTTGGGTATATTTGGGCAAAGTTGCTTCTATAATTTGTTAAAAAGGGGCCAATTCCTCACTTGTATTCTGTATTTTAAAGTATTCATTGAGGGGTTTATACAGATATTGTTGACAATCAAAGATGAATCAACATTTTAATTGACATATGATTATTATAAAGTATGAAACTGTAATGTTTTAAAATAACTGAAAACATTGCGGCGAACAGAGAAATTGGTCATTAATTTCTCCTTTTACCATAATGTTTTGACATTGTTCATCTAGCATAATTATAGGGGTTACGAGCATCATGTTCTGTAATAGCTTCATTTAAAATTTCTGATCATATCCTGATTGTGTTCTTCATTTACACTACATATCAAATAAGTGCCATGTTTAGATAAGCTGTTGGACTTTAAGTCGCTCATTGTATTTTTTATCCTTTCCAGGTGACAGTGGAATTTACAGTACAGGTCAGTACATTTTCAAATTAATCATTTCGCTTATAATGGCGACCATGTAAATGCAATGCGGAAGCAGACTTATAAAAACGTATGTAACTGTCTGTTATTTTAGAGGTAGTTACATCTGTTCCACACTGAGATATAAAGCTTTTCTTACAACAACAAGGAACCAATGAGCGGTTTGTTTAATGTGGCTGAATGATATCACCTTCCGTATTAATATTTTAATTTGTCTAAAAATAAATAACAGGATAAAATTTCAGGAAGTATTTAGAATAGCGTACATATTACAGTTTTAACTCTTTACCACACACGGACCCTTTTAAATCTACAGTAAACGACGTTTGAAAACAGTGTGGTGTAAAAGGAGAAATTGCTCATAAAGAACAATTTTCCCGTTGGTTTTCATTTTTATTTATTTATTATACGTTATTTTGTTTATAGAGAGTTTTATGATTTTGACTAAATGTTTTCAAAGTCGTCTGCTCTATATTTTCTCTATGTTGGAAAGTGTTAAGTTTATATATGCGTCTTAGATTTAATCATGGTTTGTTGTATATAGTCTTGCCAATATAAATATTTCAATATTTTTCTAAATTGTAGCAAGTTGGTTATGTTTAAACTACTGTTTTCTAAGATCAGTATCACGTTTCAAAACAACATACCTCTTTTCATTATTATTTTTTCAAATGGATTCGTCCTGCCTCGCATTTGGAAAGGTCCGTAGCCAATTCTAGGAATATCAGTATAAAACTGTGGCTATAAGTAGTCAACAGAATATAACCGGATCAGACTGGAGGCATATAGTACAGATTACGCGGAAAACGCATCGTCCGCGAGACGCTGCGCACAATTCTCAATGCGAACAATCTTTTTGGTCCATCAAGAAAGACGGACCGCGATTTGATTTTCTTTAACACCGCGGACTCGCCAAGATAGCCCCAGGGGTTAATAAAACGGATAATCGCGGATTTGCGATGGAACCATCGCGTATTCGCGATGACATTCCTTTGACTCGATAAGCTTTCTATCGCCGTTTCGCTGCTAGTTTTTAATTTGTTATTTAATTACAGTACGAATAAATGTTTTTGAAGAGGACAATGATTATAAATCAGTGTTAACGATATAGGAGCATATATGCGTAACAACTCAATTTATTACAATCCGTTAATACAATTCCCCTAAACTCGATGTATTCTGCAAACAATACAATACGTGATAATAATATTGTCAAGCCAACTTCGACTGTTAATTCTGCCTGAAAGATGTGTATCCTTCTTTAAATTTCACTAATAAATGACGTAATTCCATTGTCAATTACCAATTCATTGTTCATTCTTAATCGCCAAAATATCATTTCTTTGAAACCTGTTTCAAAGTCGACTGAATAATAAAAACAATACCAAAACGAACTTTGCAAACAAAGAAGTGTGAAGCGCCCATGTTAAATCCGGATTAAATTAAACAACCGAAAACTTATTATAATAATTGAAAGAGATTACTAAGCCTCATCAATTGGCATGTTTTACTCTTAAAAATACTTATGAATTAATAGGACGCAAATAAAATGTGTTTCTTTAAACTATATTCAAATGAAGCAATTATTTTCGGGGTGGTCACTTGAATCCATTACGCTATATACTCTTATTGGATGTATCAACACATTGCGTTGAAATACAAAATCGTCATTTTCAACAATATTTTAGTCGGATCATATATAACTTAGTGATTAAGAAAAGCTCAGCAATCAACAATCTGCTTTTATTACAAAATTCATGTATATACAAAATTAAAACCTATCATATACATGTACTGTAATTGAACAATATTTCTCTCTTACTAAAACATGTGAGATAATCATATGTACGATATGGCCGCACCTTAAACTTATATCCGACGTCCACCATTTTCGATTACGAAACTTGACGTTATCGTAAACAAACACAAGTCTTTCACTGTTTTCAAATAATTGCTGAAATGGAATGAATTTTAGCAATTGAACAATATTTCTCTCTTACTAAAACATGTGAGATAATCATATGTAAGATATGGCCGCACCTTAAACGTATATCCGACGTCCACCATTTTCGATTACGAAACTTGACGTTATCGTAAACAAACACAAGTCTTCCACTGTTTTCAAATAATTGCTGAAATGGAATGAATTTTAGCAAGTTGGGTCATAAGATAATCGCATTTTGTCAATAAACATGTACATGTACAGTATCGAAAACAAAAACTTGAAATAAAAATTAATACATTTGTACAGAAGATCAATCGCGGTGATTTCATGATAGATAGAATGCTGGAATCGACGAAATGTCAATCGCGGTGACCAATTTAGCCGTCGACGGTGTACTTAATTGCGGTGATCGTCCGCGACCAAACATATTTGTCCATCGTGGGATCGCAGAAAAAGCGTTTTCCGCGTGAGCTGTACTGTACTGTCAACAAAATCTTCTCCATCAGTCAGAGGGATAACATCCCAAGTTGTACTAGTTTGATATGTTTTGATTGGCTAGAATACTGCATCTAGTTTGCATATCGGATCATTTTGTCTATTAACGATACCGATTGGCTAAAATACTGTATCTTATGTGCATATCGGATCTGTGAGTATATTAACTTTACTCATAGATCCGATATGCAAATAGACGCAGTATTTAAGCCAATCAAAAACATCGATATGCTCTGTCCGGTACACTCGATCGATTGCCGAACGCGGTTTTTGCATAACAAACAAAAGCGACGTGATGCGTGAGACCCGATTAGCTTTTAACGATTATTTTTTGTTGTGTGATGCATGACCATGGATGTGACTTAAGCTCTCAGATCTATGAGTTGCTATCGCTTCCAAGAATTAAGCGATACGTCATTTACTAAACGTGTCATCTTCAATGGTTATTCAGCTTTTCACGATATCACCATGTGTTTCATGACTTAATTTTGTTAGAATATATTTCATATTACATGAGTGAAACGAAGCTAAGAGAATGCATGCTGTCTTTTTATATTTCGTAGATTCTACTATTATCGCGGAAGAGGTAAAAAAATCAATGTCACAGGCACTAACATCTGCTTATAATATAACCCTTTTCTTTCTACAATACTACTAGTTATTTATGAAGATTCGTACTATAACACCACCGAGGGCTTGTGAGTTTGGACCCAAGCTCGATCCGCATTTTTTCGAACGTTTGGCGAAAATCACTGTGACCAGCGCCATTCGTCTTCCATCATTGCGTTTTCAGTCTATGTAGAAAAATAGCTAGTTGCTTGGAAAGTCTGTTGCGTGGAGGACCGGTGTGAAAAAGCCTTGAAAAAAACGAGTATGTGGACTAGCCGCTGTGATATCACTGAAAAGTCTATATATCAATCAATCCAAACTGTAACACCAAACTATTAATGCTTTGATCTGCCTTTTACTAGATATATAATAATCAGATTTGAGCTGTCCCGCGAAAAAAACAACATTGTGGACTCTGCGTAAGGTATCGACCAGGATAAGCATAAGCATGCCGCGCAGGCTTAACCGGATAGACACTTTTCGCCTCCTGTAGATTTTCTATTTCAGAAATCATTACTCTATACATCTATCCTCGTGCGACGGAATGTGTCGGCCCAGATCAGTCTGCGCGGATTGCGAAAGCTGATGTGGGTCGATACATTACGCAGAGGCCATAATGTTGGTTTTCTCGCGGGAACTTACACTTGGCCAGTGCATAAACATACAACTATGTGCTTGATAAGAACATGCTTAGAGGAACTTCAACTAAGGGATGTTCCTGAAAATGAAACCAACAAGCATATAAACACAGGTCAGGCTGCGAGTTTATCTTTGTTATATACCTGCACAATTTCTGGTGTAAATACAAGCATATTGGCATGCGCAAATAAAACACGACGGATTACAATTCCGTACTTGTGTAACAGATCGAATTACCACTTGTTGCTACAGGATACTTTTGCATTACACTAGATATAGTGTGTGCATATACCCGAATATAATGTTACACATTGTAACAAAGGTAGCAGAAATGTCTAATACCGGGAACGGTATATGTTCAATATAAATGTATATTATAAAATAACATAAACACAATACCTTGGCTCCTTCATCTTTATTCCTTCCAAGTTCACATATAACCACATATTAACCAAGTTCACAATGTTACTAAATTATACATGATAGATTAACTTAACATCGTAAATGCTTTGATCGAAGGCGATCGATACAAAATGACTGACCGACGGACGTTAATGCACGTTATACAAAGATCCAGTCCTGGTGCGCGCTTTGAATCCATCTAATATAGTGATCTGAATCAGATCGTAGCACCATATTTGTAAATCATGTAACTAACCCATGTAGCCTCGAAATATATCTAGCTCAGTACATATATCCCTAGTACATGTAATATACATGTTGCCGGGTTAACGGTTTAGTTCAATACGAGTTCAACATGTTTACCGGTAACTGACCGTATACCTGTATCGTAGGGTCATCTAAAAATTGAGTCTTACATCTCCCCCCCATTTGAAAATAAAAAAAAATTAAAAGTTTTAATTTTTTTTTTTTAATTAAATTTATAATGAACTATGAAACCTTTTCCTTCCTGTATTGTTCTAACTACCCGAACACTAATATTGATGAGATAGACAATTACCAAATTTGAAACAACCATGAACGAACAATTTCATTTTTAAAGTAATTAAACTTCTTAATTTGTAATGAACGTAATGTTTTAATATGGAACCTTTTTATTTTACTACACACACATTTTTATTTATTTTTTAACTATCCGAATACTATTGAATATAGATATTTACCAACATGATATAAACATGAACAACCAATTTTAATGAAATATGATTATGATAAGGTATACTTAAACAACACTCTATAATAACAATGCACACGAAAAGATTACATAACTATAACATATATACATTATATACAAACTTGTCTGTCTCATTCGACCCAACTAATTATAATATATAAAATGTTCCACCTTAAACAATGTAATATATTTTAATTATAAAGTTAACAATTCAATAATTGAAATTTATAATAATTCCCACACAAATTAGCTAAACTATCTCAGCTTATTAATTATACAATCATAATAATCATTGTGACACATAAAATAAAACAAGTGTCTCACGATTGTAGTAAACAATTTGAAAATACATAATACGTAATTAATGTACCAAAACAAAATTCCCCATAACTATGCTTTAACAACGTTAAAACATTTAGTGTACTTAAACGCAAAATGATAACTTTCCATTTAACTTTGTCGCATTATTGTACTTTTTATCCCATTATGAATTAGTTCTGTTCTAGAAAAGTACGTTGTATTTAACATCTTCTTTAGATGGAACCATGTTAAAATACCGATTTTAATTGAATTTGGGACCGGCAATTTAACTTTTGTCAGTTTATTAACCACTGAAATATGGCTTGTATTAAGTCGTATTTCTGGACGTAAAGCTCCAATTAGCTCTTCAATTTGTATAATTGGAAAAGCTCTAATGTCCCATTCTGTCGGACATGACGGAATTTTAATTATTTGTAAATCTATACAGTTTAACCCATTTGAAATATGGACATTAATGTAATTTGATATGTTGCCATTTGTTTGTTGAACTTTCCTCAAAATCAATGACGCTAAAATCAGATGTATAACTAATATGATCAAAATGAAATGCTCATATTCTAGACTGGTTTTCATATCGTTGAAGAATGTCACATACGGACTTACTGTTGTTGTTGTTATGTATTTAAGTTCCATTGCATTAACAGGTCTTATTAACGTAGTTGCTAAGATCAACATATTGAGTTTTCTATATACTACAAAAATACACAATGTATTTATTATAGTCAATATCACACCACCTATTGATATGATTTTGTATATATATAAATCATAACTCCAGTTTGATCCTTCATCAAACATTGATTCGGCTAAATTTGCATATACATATTCGTTCTTCTTTGCTTTTTCCGCAATATGTTTCAATGAGATTTCTATGCGTCTTGACTTCGCTTGAATTTCTCTTGATTTATTATCAAACATGCGATACCCTGGTAGCTTAATTCCATCGGGTCTGATCCCCGTCTAATTGCTTATTAATTAGTATATGATCGTGTCATTGATAAGTGTTTTAAATACTGCATGTTACTCGGATTTATGACTTAAACTTCGTGAGTTGAAAGTATTTCGCATCGCGAAAAGTGCCAAGCCATAACGTGTGTCGAGATGATCAAACTACATCCACACGGCAATTTAAATAAACAAAATTTACAATCCGACAGGCGCGATACATTTCGGCCTTTACAATCTAAACTTATATTAGTTTGTTGATATGCCAGCATTCTATTGAAACTTCCACTTATCAAGTTTGGTTTAATCATTTGATTAACCATTTTATGGTCACACAGTTTATTGACTCTAGTGATATTTTCATAAAGAACAATTCCAAATAACAGTTATCTGTTTTTGGCGATACTTTTATGCCTATATATATCACATTTTCCTGTCGACCATAAATAAACTGTCCATTCTGGTAATAATACGGGGCGTCTTTCCGAAGTAGCTGATACGAATCAAAATCGGTCAATAAAACATTCGAAATGTTATTTAATACCGTTTGTAAACGTTCTGCCGGAATACTGAAAGACGATAGTTTACCAGAAGTTAACATGTTCATGCCTTTTAACAGACTTTTTCTGTATATCGCAAAATACTCTTTCTGTTTTTTTATGCAAGTGGTCTTCCTTTTCCACTTCCTTTAACATTTCCCCTATGTTTTCTTATTGCTCACCATATATTCATCGCTACGCAACACTCCCAGCTGAGAAGTTGTCGCTACACCGAAAAGTGTTGAACCCTAATCGCCTACGAAACAAAGAATTGGATTTCTTTTTGTTTGCCTCTCGAAATGTAGCAATGGAACTATGCCTTCAATTGTTTGAAACATGTGAGAAGTATCCTGATTTAAATGTTTAATCAGACTGTTAATTTCTACAGATATTGGACAACCTTTCCCTGAGTAGTAATTATATTTACATAATGAAACCTCACTAAACAGTTTATCATCTTTTGGTATTTTGAATTTCACCGTATGCGTCCATTCATTCAAAAGGAACTGAACATTTTTAGATTGGGAAAATTGAATAACCCATTTGAAAAGTAAACAAAAATCAATTTTCTAATTTTTTTTTAGTTTAAATTCTTTTTAAATTTTTAATTATTTTGTTTTATTTTTAATTTAAATATTTTTAAATTTCGAAATTTTAATTTTATTTTTATTATTTTTAATTTCGAAATTTTAATTTTTAAATTTAAATTGCTTTTGTATTATTTTTAAAATTTTCATTAAACCTAAAGTTTCTTGTGGTAAAGAATCGATAGCCGTCTTAAATAGTAAAGTCGACGGTTGAATTTTTTTTTGATTAGCTAAATTTGCTAAATTAAACTTCCACTATCTAAAAGAGCGTCTGTTACCTTGTTGTCTGCAACACTAATCGAGACTAAATTTTCTGAAATCTTTGTAAAACAGCTTTTTGCATGTATTTTACGTCGTTTTTGAGATTTAATGGGAGGTTGTTTAAACATAGCTGAAAAGGAATTTGTGCTGGGTAAGTCCCGTCATTTGTGTATATTATAACACATTGATCTAAAATGGCCCACTTTGAAACAATGATGACATTTTCTATTATATGCGGGGCACATTTTCCCAAACCTACACATTTCACTGCCGCGTTTCTAACACACGTTTGTTTGTCGAGAGATCAAATCGGAATTCTGAGTGTATTACTTAATTACTTTGGGATGTTGATAAACAAAATCAGCATAATGTGTATTCGGCATATACTTCTCTTGGTTGCCTAATCTAGAGAAATTACCTTGCCGACAACAAGGTTATCATCGTAGACTGGACTTTGGACAGCATTTATTTTTTAATCTGCAGTTCCTTTTTCAAATCTTTTATTTCTTCCAGCATGTTTTCAAACTTTGTTCCTAATGAGTTTATAGACATAACATGCGTTGCTTCACATAATTTTACAAATCTAGACAATTCCGGTAAACTCTGCGGTTCTTTTAATAAAACCTGTTTTCTAAGTTCATCGCTCAACCCATTTATTATCAATGAAATAAGAATTCTTTCATCCAATTTCAAGTCTGTGGCTATTTTCAAAGCTCGAGACAAATATGCATCACTACTTTCACCGGGTTTTTGTTTAATAGAGATTAAATTGTAGTCTAGATTTTTTGTTTGAAAACGGTTTGATAATGCATGGATTACCTGCGTGAAATCTGATTTTACGAAGTCCGGTAAATTATCATAATATGTTTGAGCTGTTTCACTCAAATAAAAATGAATTACGTCAGACTTCTGTAGTTCATGAATATTATGCAATACGCAGAACTTATTGAATTTCGTTAAAAAGGCTGAAAAGCTTTCAAAATCATTGCCACAAAATGGTTTTAATTTGATGATACTAGAATTCATACTACCGTTTAGTGCTGAAACTCTTTTCATCGGTGTTGTCGGTACACGCTCTGATTCCAGTTGATTGATAGTATCCACGTTCTTATAGTGTGTAAGTCTATCTGATTCACTTTTGATACTTGAATTTGTTAATATCTGTCCTCCTTTTGGTCGATTCTGGTCAGAATTGTAAGAGTTGAGAGTGTTGATATGTCTGTAATTGGTAAGTTGCTCGTTCTTAATAATCGGTTTTGCAGGAAAACCCAAATTATTACTTTGGGAAGTTTCCTGGACGTCCAAATGCGGATAGAGTGATTGTCTGTAGATATCCCTGCTCTGTATCGGAGCTTCCAAATTCCTGCTGCCTATCGTAGGTTCCAAATTTTCTGTCTGAAAAAGTTGATTGTCGATGTGACGCTTATCATCGTAGTCTGGCGGACCGGCCTCTGCAATCGTCGTCTGTGGAGATTGAATGTTCAATTCACGGAACGATGTTTCCTCGTCTTGTTCGAAGCCTGGCGTGAAATGTAAAGGATCGTCTCCTTGTTGTATTTGTGAATAAAACTGTTTTCGTAGATCTGCTGTTTTTCGACGGGTAGTGGTAAGTATGTCCTGTAAACTCCTTGTTGCACGGGCAAGTGGTGTTGGACGGTCAAGCAATGCAGCTTGGGCAAGTGGCGTATTCGACTGTTGTGTTTTGTCTCCAGTACTTCGTAAGTTATAAGAAGACATCATGAAAGTTCTTTTTGTCCATTGTTAAAATAGGGAATTTCCAACGGATTCTCCACTAGTTGTAACGATTCACAACTAGTTGTTCCGGATTCTATACCAGTAGTAACAGATTCACCACCAGTTGTAACGCGGATTTTCCACTAGTTGTCCCGGATTCTCCACTAGTTGTAACAGATCGAATTACCACTTGTTGCTACAGGATACTTTTGCATTACACTAGATATAGTGTGTGCATATACCCGAATATAATGTTACACATTGTAACAAAGGTAGCAGAAATGTCTAATACCGGGAACGGTATATGTTCAATATAAATGTATATTATAAAATAACATAAACACAATACCTTGGCTCCTTCATCTTTATTCCTTCCAAGTTCACATATAACCACATATTAACCAAGTTCACAATGTTACTAAATTATACATGATAGATTAACTTAACATCGTAAATGCTTTGATCGAAGGCGATCGATACAAAATGACTGACCGACGGACGTTAATGCACGTTATACAAAGATCCAGTCCTGGTGCGCGCTTTGAATCCATCTAATATAGTGATCTGAATCAGATCGTAGCACCATATTTGTAAATCATGTAACTAACCCATGTAGCCTCGAAATATATCTAGCTCAGTACATATATCCCTAGTACATGTAATATACATGTTGCCGGGTTAACGGTTTAGTTCAATACGAGTTCAACATGTTTACCGGTAACTGACCGTATACCTGTATCGTAGGGTCATCTAAAAATTGAGTCTTACACTTGACCTAATCAAATACGGTACCAAGTATTATAATGGTACGTCACTGAAATATGATATGACGTCATTGAATTATGATATCCCGTCATTCAAAATGCGGTACTGGGGAGTTATTTGCATGCCATTCATAAAACTTAATTCATTTGCAAATTGTGTAATTTCGTTATTGAAAATATCGAAATTTGTATATGTTTTCTTTATAGTGTCTTAACAGTTATACTAAGTATATGATTAAAGGAAAATTGTGTTGCAGAAGCGATACATGGGTTTGAATTGTCTATTTCGGTCTCGCGAGATATATATTTTCCACGCCTCTCGTAGTATGATACCAAAACTCGATATTGCTACTGCAACATAGTATTTCCTATATATTGAAGTATCGATTTTGATCTGTTTTTCTATTTAGCTCAGGTTCGACATCATAAATAAAAAATAAATATGGTGAAGTAACCAATAGTCGCCATTGATGTACATATTTATTAATATTTACATTTGCCTAGTCCTTTGTTTAGATCAAACTTGACGTTCATTTTGCATGAACCGGTCGACCTTTCATGTCCTCTGTAGGGATTATGACGTCATTGTTTACTTCAATATTTCACTCCGATTGGATTAGCACGACGTCATTTAACCAATGAAATACGACGTTACAAATATCAGCTATTCATTTAAACAAACGTTTCATTTTTGTTATTAAAGACTTGTTCGCGAACATTTAGGTCGAAAAAAATAAAGTGATGAAAAGGGAAAAATGTAAATATAAGGATTGATTCTTATGTTAGCGTGCTTCATGAATTTGCAAAATTGCGGCCGAGCGTTCATACTGCATGAACGCGCGAAATATAAGAATCAATCCTTGATAGTATACCGGGTATCCGACTAACGTCGACTAAGCAGTGTAGGGGTTCGCGCGTGTTCGATCCCCGGTTGGGTCACATCAAAGACTATAAAATGATAGTAATTGCTTCACTCTTTAGCGGTCATGGTTGCGGGATTAGCATTAAGACTGACTGACGGGTGTCAGAATGTATTGCCCGGTAGTACTGTTAACTTAACCAGGAAACGAAGTAACTGACAATTGTTGAAAGCGATGTAAAACACCAAACAATCAATCTACATCAATCAACATTTATTCATACGAAAAATCAAATGCGTCAGAGTTTTTGTTTTTGGAAAATCCCATCAGACCGTGTTACTATAAATAGCGTCTCAATATTGTATTATTTTCATGGTTAATGTATATAAACCATGCTATTTTTAGAATATGACATGATGTTATTACAAACGTGCTTTTATCAGA
Source organism: Serripes groenlandicus (assembly GCA_031761405.1). Classification (NCBI taxonomy): domain Eukaryota; kingdom Metazoa; phylum Mollusca; class Bivalvia; order Cardiida; family Cardiidae; genus Serripes; species Serripes groenlandicus. Next base: position 38,674,019 of record JASEVX010000014.1, read on the forward strand.
CCGTGTTACTATAAATAGCGTCTCTATATATTATTATTGTCATGGTTTATATATATGAACCATGCTATTTTTAGAATATGACATGATGTTGTTAGAAATGTGTTTTCACAAATATAAACCCAGACGCCTGAGGAATATATATGTCTGTATACCTGGTATAACATTTTTGCGTCAGCTACCTTAACTAACCTTGTATCTCAACTTAAACTAATTGACACAAACGACAGGCATCGAGCGTGATTAATATAAGCTTAAAGCTCGTTTCGCAATCGATGTTAAATGAATAAGTTTAAACTAAACTAAACTAAATGATTGTCTATTTTTATATTTATATATTTTAGAGTGATGATGCCGTACATGATGATTGTAAGGATTTAAAGGGCATCGTTACTAACCCAACACCCGACGAAACTGAACTTGTAACACGTTGTCGAAGGGACGGTCAACGACATCCACAGGTACATGTTTGTTTTGTCTTTGTTCAGAACTGTTTAAATAAGCAGCGCTTCAGGGTTTGCGTGGTTAACGGTAAAGTTTAATGTACGAGCATATTGAATGTCTGTTGGCGCCTCGATCTAACTGGAATGCTACTGAAAATAGTGTAAAACCACGAAAAAAGCTAATAAAATACCATGAAATACCATGAATCCATGATACTGCACCGTAACATCGAATCTTAAATTGGATTATTAATTAAATTCCAAGAAAGGATTACAGAAAGATTCCGCTGAATGCAAAACCACTGTCATGCAATCATGTTTAATGTTAAACAGAAATGTTTCGTTCATTTTTCAGGAAAATCGACAAGGACGTGACCTAGATGACCTTGACCTAAAAGGCCTTAACCTAGACAGTGTACATGACAGTAACTAAAGAAACAGATCAAGAAAAGCGAATTGGCCAGTCTACTTACGCTAGTATTGCGTTTGGTAACATTCAAGGCAATGCAAAAAAAATTCAATCGATCTTTTTCACTGAAATACTATAACAGAATCAGTTATACTTTCCCACATACATCAAAACTGAAGCAGACGACTTGTAAAGCATCCAAACACATATATGGAAACTCTCTGGAAATGAAAGTATTAAAATTGTATATAGTTGAAATTATTTTGGCTAAATGGGAAATGACTCAATGTAAGACACGCCGTTTTTTAAATATCGTCTACTGCAGAGGCGTCAAAGTGCGTATGCAAGTGGAAAATGCTTAAAACGACCGAATCTTCTCTGATTTGCAAATCAACCAAACAACTGACAATTCTCAGTGCCGCATTTTGACGCCTTTACAGTAGATGAAATGTTTAGAACATCGTGACAAAAAGACAGTTACTCATAATGAGGATTTTTTTTATTTTGTCAGATTTTTTAAAACCTTATTAAATATTTATTCTTTCACCTACGGAAATAGTTTACATGTTTTTCCAAAATATAAGTCGATTTCTGCAGATTTTTTGTATACGGGAAAAGGCTAATTGCTAAGATGCCTCGCCTCCCAGCAATTCAAATAACGGATTGTGTGCATTTAATTTGTTGAATTGGCTTACATGGTCTAACGGCACCATATATTTTATAGAAGGAAGGCGATTTGGGCTGTTTCAAAGTTGGTCATTTAAGCATTTAATTTTGCATTGTACGTCGAGAGATTTGTCAAAGTTTGACGGTGAGAAGTGACTGAACTCTAGATGGCAGGAAAAAAAAAAGAAAAAAGAAATCGAATTCGCCCTAAATGTTATTCTTTATGTTATCCAAGTAAAACCAGGGTAGAAAATGTATCGTTTTTTGTCAATAAAGTGAACTTGTGTCGTTTTCAATTGTCCCGATGAAGGGGTTTCCTTTTTAAAAAAATACCACGGAATCCTTCAGACGGGCACCTTGCAACGATCACGTGATATAACTATATAACGGTTCATTATGACAGGCGTGTACAGTTATACACGATTTACACGTTTGGCGGAGTCGAACTACAGTAATCATAGAGATTTGTTTGTGATTGCATGAGCTCCTCGTGATTTTGCATAAAACCTTCATGGTATAAATATGTTTCATTTAATGCGCATGCGTCCTATCGGTCATGTGACGACTCTTCAATTCACGTGACGACTTTTCAAGTCATGTGATGAATGAGATTAAAAGCATCGAAATCTATTTAAAAACTTACCCCGTTACTGACAGGGTAGAATTTGCGATGAAAAAAGTATCGAAAACAAGAAAATCTCACCGATTATAGGGCTATGTAATATGTCAGTTATCATATGTTAATGCCCAAAATACCAAAAAAAAACTTATTTTCTTAAAATTTGATTTTTTTTTTTTGTTCGACAGTTGGGCATCTGGAGTTCAGTCGCTTTAAAGTACTATATGTAAACTGGGACCACTTAAACGTATTAGTGGCCCAGATGTAAATAACGGAATATACGTGAAGTCGTTTTAGTATATATTGTTTGGTGTGTGTTTTTTATTTCTATATCTATATTTCTCAATACTACAATGTCAATTTTTTTTTATTATAAACTGTCAGAGTTTTAAACCATAAAAATATCTTAAGATAAGACATTATCGAATATTATTTATAAATGTAAGTTATGTAAATGTTTGAAATGGAGGTCGGTGTTTCTATGTTTTCCTTAACCCTTTCCCGCAGACGCATTTTGACACATCTGCAGCAAGACGACCATTATGTTTTCAAGTTGTCTGCTCCAGATTGGTTGTATGTGGGAATGGATTAAATAAAATGATGAAATATGCCTCTACGTTTTTAAGTATTACTAAGTGTTAAGTAAGGTTGGTAGAAAGTTACAAAACAGAATTTGAAAAACATATTGAAAAAACCCAAACTTATCATGCATTTAAGTTTAATTTGTACATATCTGTTTTATTTTTTATTAGGTCAGGATTGTAACAGACTGTAAGATTTCCAAGGATGTTTATGGAAAAGAACACTAGAAGGCATTGAAGATTGTTCTGATTTATTTTTACAAATGCCAGTTATTTGTAAACTAGTAATAAATATAATTGGAAACTGAGTCTTAACATGGTTGATTGAATGACTTGAGCTTAACATTATTTGCAATAGTACTTCAGTTCACCTAACATTTTCCCGTGGCTTTTTAGAATATTCCACACACCGTCCAAGGCAGATGTCTACCTTTGCATGATCTGGCTGAATGTATAATCTTGAGACATTTTAAAATGAGAACACTATGCATACAGACTGAGAAAACTGTAATTTTTGACAAATATTTTCAAAAGTCCCATTTATAATGATGTATGTTGGAAAGGGTAAAGTTTAGCCCCTTGCCTTATGTAAATTACGTGATGTCTGTGACTTATCTGAATACATTGTCGGAATGGTGTAATTGTTTCAAAATGAACATATCCAAAATGAACAATATGTTCCTATTCAACAACATTTTCACTTTGAACCCGTATCTCCTTTTCTGGTTTTTAATTTGTAAAACATGAAACAGCATCAGGTTATTTGTTAATAAGTACCAGACTTAGTGTCAACAACTGATTATGTATACATGCATATGTCGTTTGAAAAAAAAAAGATCTATATTCGACCATCTCTTTTTTTCAGATATTTTTATTTATTCAATGGTTAGAATCGTTACACCTTCATTTTCGTTTTCAATTCTAGTACAATGTTTATGTAAACTTGCCCTTCAAGTTTCAAGTTACAACATTTCATATAGATCTGTTTTTATTAGATAAATTCGGAAACATAGAATACATATCATTAATTGGCATACATGTACTTTAATAGTAATGGTAATGAAATAATCTCACATAATGATTTTTCGATCATGACCGGTGTCAAGGAGTGATCATGATCGTAGATAAGAAAGTGCAACATTTCCGCATAATTAACATGCTGGGAACTACTTTTTATGTAAACAATCATATCTGGCCTAAATATCATTATTATACTTCACGTGACTTTGTAATGTTAAATTCTCATATACTCATCATGAGAAATTGACTTTAACAATTGACATGCTAACAGAACGTTTTTGACCTGATAATTGCCGTTGGTTCAAAAGCACTGTGAATCGCTCGTTTTGATTTGTTCGCAACCGATCACGTGACTAAAAGGAATTGCGTTTATTTTCCAATAACTGAAATTGATCACATGACCAGTTCACGGAACTACTTTCGGAAAATACCTTTCTGTTTTTAGAATTAGAAATCCTTTCCTTTCGGTTTCGCTTTTTATAACTCAAAAACTTTGTTCGCTCTTTCCATTTAATGTTACATGTTAATTTTACCTACACTATTTAATTAAATGTATTTTCCAAGCAAATTTTTGCCAATTTATATTGGTTTTTTTTTCACAAATATAAAAGATGTTCACATCCTTCCAATATAGTCTGTCTGCAACGTTACTCTTTGCTTAATACAACATGGAACCACAAGCACTGGGAGCGTTCGACCTGTTAATCTATCTATTACCCGACGATGAATTTGAGGACATAGATCCAGCCTTGTTCGACAACCGAGTTTTAAAAGAAGTTCTGTCTTTACAACCAACCCATATGAATAACAAGGAGGATTCTAAGCCTTCTAAAAGATTTAAAGAAATATCAACAGGGGAGCTGGAAAGTTTGGCAGACCAGAGGTTCTCAGCGTAAACTGAAAGGAATTCTGAATGGGGTTTCAATGTAATTTCAGGTGGGTTGCATTAAAATAAAATAAAATCATCAGTATACATTAGAGTCATATATTAAAGATCAAGTCGTGAATAGTATTCTATTTTTTTAGAATATTCTTTAAATAAAATGGCTCTTGATGGGAATAATCCTTTTTTTTCAAAATGTGTTTGGAGATCAAAGTTGTAACTGTAAAGTTTCAAGATAAACAGATGTAATAGCTTAAAGAGCAGTTACAACTGTTCTGCAAATCATTTAAAAAAAGCATTTCAAATTGAAAATAAATAAATCCAAAAGCTGCTTTTCTGGTTCATGTGACGTCTGCTGATTTATTTGAAACCATATTATGCGCTCATTAGGACTGTCTGATCTAATGCACAGACTAGCCGCTGATAAACAATATAGTACAAACAATATGATTTCAATCCATATCTTCCAATTTTGTCCATCTTGAATTTGAAGTTAATTTTTTTCTTATGCAGAAATGCAGGTCTGGAAAATTGTTACACAGCTCACTGTCTAAAGGCAACTGCATTGTCGGCCATGTAAGACGAGAATGTTCCTACCTGGTGCTCGGGATATAAAAGATGAGTATTTTATGTCCAGTTGTCTTTATGATATGAATTAGTTTACACATGAATAGTTCGATTACAAGTAAGGTCAGAAGGAATATATTGTGAAAAATAGGTTAGGGAACAGATTGAATTCTGAAAAAGGATTGGCAGGAATGATTGTTTTCTAGATACTATAATGTATGGATACAAGATCATTTTCTATTCATTACCAAGCAAATCAATTAATAAATGACATTGATTACCATGCGTCAAAATTCAATGCTAAATTGCCTCTTTTCTACTCTAGATTATGGTGTAATGGAACGTTAGGAGTGGATGCATTCAATTATGACTGGAGTAAAGGATATGGACTTCTTGTACTACCTATCACTTTAATAACCAGAATGCTAGGGCATATGAAAGTTTCCTATGCGCGGGGAGTACTAGTAATTCCGGAATGGAAATCTGCTGCTTTCTGGCCAATGTTGTGTTTTTTCGATGTAGAATTTTCGTATTTGTTTCAAGATTGTATATCATTGGCTTCTTCAAAAGAATTATATACAAGATGTTAAAATGGAGAAGGCATTTTTGGTTATCTTTTATTATCTTTGGTTATCTTTATATATTGACTATAGTGGAAAAGGAGTAAAATGATAGTTAAGGGACAGTAATGCGTTATGAAAATGTAAATGTCGAACACTGATTATCTCCCTTGTTTGCATAGTATACGAGCAATATTATTAATATTTGGATTTTCTGGTTTGACTTATCGCTAGAAGAACTGTATTCCTCTGTTCATTCATAGGGAAATGCTTAAATCAATTGATATGATATTTCAACGCTATTTATGTTTTAAACATACATGTATGTTCTCTCAGAGATAGTAAAGAACTGCAGGAATTGGAGTTACCTGTTACAGGCGTGGTTGCCTTTAGAACTGCTGGCGATATGTGGTTATCTTAAGGTGATTGCCTTTCCAATCTATTGAACATAGAAGGATTGATAATAAGGGTTGTAGTTCTGTGGTTTGTTGATGTTGGTTTTATGATAAACATGTGTCGTTTTTTACTTGGTGTAAAAATGACTAAAGAGAAGGTCAGGAAACTGGGAATAAAAAACGGATAAAATGCAATGACCGTGCTTCACACAACGTTCTTATGATTCTTCCGTTTTACATTATCCACTTCCCCATTTAAATTTAGGAACAATTGTTAAATTTGTTTTGCTTCCAAATAACACTCCCATATTTACACATTGCTCATCCTCACAACGCTTATATCATTCTCATGTTAAATTCATGTTTATATCACTCTCATGCGGAATTGATGTTTAATTCAATCATCCTATAAATTCCAAATAAATCATGTTTGTTTTTCCTGTCATGTATATTGTATGTATATGTATGTTTTTTAGACAATGTAATTTGTATACGTCAACAATAAAATGATCTGTCTGTCTGTCTGATATTAACTTGTATGTCAGGATACTGGGATTAAAGGATATACTTTCGGATATATTCATGTTTCACAGAGCGTTGTAATGATATATATCAGGTCATCCGTGGCTAACTTTATTATTGCTGGAATATTCGATATGCTCAATAGGAAGAACGCAGATTTAATACCGTTTCTTATAGATATGACAGGCGTGGCTGCCTTTAGAATTGCTAGCGATATATTGTTATCGTCAAGGCGATTGCCTTTTCGATTGATGGTTTATAGAAGGATTGATAATAAGGGTTGTAGTTGTGTTTGCTTGTTGTTGTTGGTTTCTTGATAAACATGTGTCGTCTTTTAATAGGTGTAAAGAACAAAAGAGAATGTTAGGAAACAGGGATTAAAACGGATAACATACAACGATCGTGCTTCACACAACGTTCTTATGATAGATATTAGTTCAAGCGTGGCTGCCTTTATAATTGCTGGAATATAGGATATTCCTGAATATTCCTGCCTTTAGAATTGCTGGCGTCAAGGCAATTGCCTTTCTGATTGATGGTGCACAGAAGGTTGAAGTTGCTGTTGTTTTTCGATTTCATTTTTTGAATAGAAAAAGAAAAAGAAAGAATTGCCTTTATAATTGCTGGATTATTAGATATTCCTGTTAAAGGCGTGGCTGCTTTTAGAATTGCTGTCGATATATGGTTATCGTCAAGGCGATTGCCTTTCCCATTGATGGTTGAGCACAGAATATTGAAAATGTGGTTATTGTTTTAATTTTTTTTTAAACAAAGATGTGTTTGTATTATGATAAGATGTACTAAACGGTACAGTCGGTCGAGAAGTCCAACCGCTTTGCCAATACACATATATGTATTTTGTGATATAGTTTGTGTGCGAGAGGAGTATGAGTTTGCAAGGGAAATTGATTTATAAACTGGGACGTATATAAGGTATTATCTACGTTCCTGATATATATAAACATTCGGAAATTCGCAAAATTATAAAAATAGAAATCTAAATTTAGAATTCAACAACGGGAAAACCTTTTCTGGTTGGTCGGAGGTCATTTCATGACATGATATGGCTATGCATTCAGACAGTATTACCTACATTATATAACATAGAACATACTTATTGATTATAAACATACACACAATGTTTCGAAATAAAATACAATTAATTCGCAAATCAAAATACATGAACAATAATGATCAATCAAATTATGAAGAGAAATGTTTGATTGTGTCAAGCATTATTATAAAGATGTTCATTTAGTTCTTTATAACATTCATGAATATAAACACATAGATTTAAGACTTCATTTTTCTTTGCTGAATTTAACAAGCTTAACAATGTATATACACCTTGTTTTTTCCAATATTTCTTGTTGATATATTTTTTCCTGTTACGAAGTTGTATATCACATACCAAAGTAAGGTGAAATTCGTCATCAATTACAATAGCCTTACAATAAACACAAACTCTATCTGAGTGTTCAATTCTGTTTCGTCAATATCTGTCACTTTCAATCCTTAGACCTGATTCAGCAGATATATATATATATACTTGCTTTAGCTTTTCATGTCTACATATGATTCATGGTTATGTCAGTATTTGTTTCCAGTTGGGCAAAACTGTGTATCCCTTATTTTCATAAAGTTCTGTGCCCGACGTATGCAAACAACATGTCTCGTCTAGCGTTGCCCAGTAAACGCCTTATATGATACGATCGACATCTGTTCTCATTTCTGGCGATGCCAAAATAAACCCACTAAGTAAGAAATTGTCACAGTTAATTAATTAAAACACGCAGCTCGCGGTCCTTGGTCTAATAAGGCCACAATCCAACCATTGTATTGATGTAATTCAAGAGAACAACATATTTTTCCACCTACACAATCTTAGTAACAAATACAGCTCTTATTTTACAGTTAAATCTTTAACTGTTAGCAGGGATTTTCATTTTGCGGACATGATAGAGAAGAGAAAGAAGACTTGTGTTCCCTTTTTAGCATTTAGCTTGACAGTTCGTTTATTTACATTATCATATATCACAAACTAATACAACTAACATTTACTGAACATAATTTAAAGCCCTACTTATCTTTTCAACTGATATGGACTTTAATGGATATTGTAAAACCAACTGTAGCTTTATATGACAATGAAACATTACCTATGGTTCAGAGTTAAAACCCTTTAAAGAGAAGAAGAAGAAATTGGAATGCCAACTGTAGCATGATTTGTCAAATGAAACTTTAACTAGGGTTCAGAGTTAAACCCTTGAAAGAGAGAAAGAAGAAATTGGAATACCACTTGTAGCTTGATATGACAAATGAAACTTTTACTGTAGTTCAGAGTTTAAAAAAAAGAGCTCCGATAGCTCAGTCGGTAGGGACGCAATATGTCAAACAAGGGGTTGTTGGTGCGATAGTGCATCGGAGTCGGTATGTTTATCTTTGCAAGGGTTAGTGTATGAATTTGTGTCTGTTCGTGCGGATTTTAGCAATTATCATTCCAAGTGATCTTTTGGATTTTAGTCTTGTAATCTTATAATTGAATCATTTTTTATTTAAATATCAAATTGTAATTTTCTAATTTCGTGGTTTTTTTAACTATAATTACTGCAACGAAATTATATATGATTAAGCTGTTTCTTACTTGGATTGTGCAAGGAATGTAAATGTATATGTTTACCGGTGTTCAATGAAAAAATGGCAGCACACTGTACAAACTCCAAGGAAGCCATTGATGCCTGTAATAAACAGGCTACGCAATACGAGGTCTGTTTACGTGGTGAGATGACCATGGGTGTTCCTAATGAGGAAGCTTCAATCAATAAGCCATTTGAATGGTTCGTAAATGTTATAAAAAACGATCTATCGAAATATATGTTCAGTATCTTGTGTAGTGTTATGATAATTCATTACCTACATACATAGATAGATAGGACGATAGAACGGTCTTTATTTGACAAACACCTAAGTACAAAGTCATATATACATATCTATAAAACATATGCAGTACAAAAGGACCAAGTATCAAAAAATCCAGTATGAATTATAGTTTCTTATTGAAAAACAAACAAACATAATATCATACATGTATACTAATATGTTAATTGTTTTATAATTAGCATATGAGCCGTGCCGCGAAAAAAATCAACATTGTGGCTCTGCATTAAACATCGACCCGGATCAGCCTAAGCATGTCGCGCAGGCTAACTCGGACAGACACTTTTAGCCTCTCGTGGATTTTCTGTTTCAGGATTCATTAATCTATCCACCTCAGGACTGAAAGTGTTGGTCCGGATGAGCCTGTGAGACCATACATGCTGATCTGGGTTGATACATTACGCAGAGTCCCTTGGTTTTCTCGTAGAACGGCTCATATTATACATGTTAGTAAAACAACCATTTAAACTTCTTTGAAACAAATATCAATGGTTTTACAGAAGATGGACATCTACCAAACAAAACCATGACAAGAGGTAGTATTTTGTTCATTCCGTTAAATGGATTACAAAATGAAATAAGGTGAATCTCCTGTAATTAAATAACACTATCTTAAATATAACTAATGCTTTATTAACAGTCGGATACAATAAACTAGTAGCTTTATTTGATTTATTTCATTGCTAGATTCCACTATGTTCCGACCAAGGAAGGTGTTTGACCACGTGACAATATAGATTAGTTACATTCATCAGAATTTTTTTTTATCACATTTTCGTAATATGCATTATTGGCTAACGCTTTGGCAGTTGGAGGGTCATACCAAAGACTTTAAAAATGTCAACTTTTTTCTCTAATGCTTTCCAATGGTTTCAAGGACTCCCAACCAACTAAATGGCTAACAAGAAAGTACTGATAGGACTGTGAAAACGCATATTGTTATTACAGGAAATGTCAGTAAAATTGACATTGATTTTGGCTAACATGAAGATACTGTGCAAACGCATATTGTTATAACTACAAATTTAAGGTTTTGGAATGAAATGCATCAAGATCCTTAGGGGTGCCTATTATTTTTCACGAAGATAATGTTCGGATACCCACGATTGCTAATTAAATTACATACTACCACAGAGAAGGTATCACAATCAACAACGTAGGATGCCCGACGATGCATAAAACATGACATACGAAAAGTATATCCGAATAAAGTTTTAAAAATTAAGCCCAAAATATTTCATTTTTCATCGGGAATACAAACATGCCATTCTTGTGACATGAGTCAAACGTTCTGTGACGTGTCCGGGTTCAAAATCCCTTCCGACTGAACATAGTCCATGCGGATTGCATCGGATAATTTCCCCACACCAATACGTCATAACGTAACCTCACCTCATATCACGTAACCCAGGATCTATTCAATAACATGAGAATGTTAATGACATTCAAGGTGCTGAACTCCAGATGGAGATCACAATTTTGAAATGTTGAAAGTTCTGCACATATTGCTTATATTTATAACAAAGTAAGAAACAAGAGTAAGTTGATGCAACGCATCAATGCCGCCGGAAATCCATACTGCAGTTATGCATAACACTTACATCATATTAGTTGAAAAAACAGTTATCAACTAAAGGGCATATTGGAACATCAGGGGTGGGGTCAAGTGAAAATGTATCATAACTTGCATTTTATTGCCAACGAAGTGAATGACCTTCATTGAAATATAATTGAAGCCTTTCATTGTTTATGATCAATCTCCATTCTAAGGTAGGTTGGCCATACACACAGCCAACTACTTATTGATCATGAACAGGAAATGAGTAATTTTGCCAATCATTAGTCTACTCATGTTTTGAAATTATATTAATGATGAGCGCCCTTGTGTCAATGATGCATAGCACTATGCGGATCGCAAGCAAAATGCGTGTAGGGAATTTTATGACACATTTAAAATTGTGAAGGACGAAATAATTTTGTACGAAAGGCCCGATTCGTTTCTTCTTCGCATAGTTGTCGTTCTTGACACTCTGTTTATAGGCAGAGAGTGTGTTTTAAAATGATATAATGATGAGCTCCTGTCAAGGACGAAATAATTGTGTACGAAAGACATGATTCGTTTCTTCTTCGCATAATTGTCGTTTTTAACACTATCTTTATAGGCAGAGCGTGTTCATTCAAAGTATTTTTGATATTAAAACCAGTTTTTATCTCAGTTTGTTCTTTTCGTCATTTGTTTCGAAACAAATAGTCATTTTAAATCACCTGTAATTAACTATTTGTAAGTGAGTGTAACGAACGGCTCTCTGCAAAGGTTATTTATCTACACAGTCGGTATTCGGCAATCACTTGATCAACATATTTAGCTTAGAAACAGTTCCTATTTTAGATATTCATGGATTAACATTATTAAATGAATTCTACACAAATCATGCCATCTCTTTGAACATGAAAATAGCATTCAGTAAGTCAAAATAGCTATTAAAAGGAGAATTCGACGTGATTTTTATCCCGATATTGGCACATAACAGTCTGCAGTAATTTATCAGGGACACTGTTGCCTTCGTAAATAAGACAACAATACATAAATGCGAGTCAAAATAAAGAAACTGCAAATACTAAAAACATCGGATTATTTATTTCATTTTAGATGTGTCATAACTAAGTGTTTTTAAACAAGCACAATTTTAATATGTTCAAGACATTTAAATTTGTTTTTTTCTAATAATAACTCTCCTCCCATGCCATTTCCGAAAAGCTATTAAAATATGAGTCGCGGTCTTCTGCCCGGCGACTAATAAATAGTTCAAAATAATTTTGGAAGTAAATGTTGAAAAATATTAAATTGAAAGTCAATGAAAATGTACAAAATTGGGCTTACTGGGTATGTCTACCGTGTAGAAACGAAGAATAAACGATCAGTATTTATATTTTTATTATACTTGAAAGAGAGATTCTTGCTGCGTCGGAAAGCGTCTATATGGAGGAACAGGTTAAACAAACAAATCCTGAGATATGTGTTTTCCCCTTCTCATTTCCATGTATTCCCAAAATCGCCTCTGATAATTTCCTTTTTATTTATTCACGGGATTTGGGGACTTATTGCCTCTCTCTTTCATCATCATTTAAAATAACATTGACGTACGTGTGTTTGTTTGTATGGGGTTTTATGCGGCTTTCAACAGTATGTAGGTCATAGTGTCACAGAGGTCCAGATAAGAGGGGTATTCAGCTCTTTTTCCCACTATTTCTCTTATCATTAAAGCAAACCCTATGTTGTTGGCACTCAACGGAATCGTCTCAGTGAGACGATTCTCTTGAGCACCCACAACATAGGGATAGATGGTCAAATAAGGATTTTAGAACATTTCTTACGCACCTATTCTAGAGTTCTGCCGGGTCATACCATGGCTGTTTCCGGTGTAAATTACTAGTACTGCTGGTAAGCTCATGCCGGTACAAGCGCATCAGTCGTAAGACTGTCCCCACAACCTTGGACGCCGATGAGGGACGCCATTATTACCAATGGTACATACTTTGTAATGGTCGAGGATCGTTTCCCGGTCTCTCGCTCCAAATGTAGACGATGTAACCATGGATACGGTCATTGACGTACTACTAGTAGAATTCAACTCTCCGTGGTTTGTCAGACAATTTGCATGTATTAAGGTCAAGATGCGGGTAAAGATTTTACGATTGCAACAGGCTCACCCTTAGCCTCGGTGATGTAGTAGTAGAGTGGTAGAGCGTCTGCTTCCTTTGGGTGCGTGAAGTCGTAGGGCGGATTAAAATGATAGTTATGGCGTACCCATCTTTTCGCTCAGGATTGATGGGTAATCATTTCGACTGACTCACTGGTGTTAGGCTAAATGGACCAGACGTATTGGTAGCTTTCTCAGCAATTGCCTTGATATAACTGAAACACTGATGAAAACGACCGTTTAACAACATCAAACAGGCTCACCTTGAACTTCACTGTACGATGCTGTATGAAGATCCATTATTGTTCCTCACAGCTCAATTACACAGTGTGAAGTATCGATCCGGATCAGACTAAGCATGCAGCGTAGTTTAACCCGGACAGACACTTTTCGCCCCCTGTGGATTTTCTGTTTCAGGAATCATTACTCTATCCCCTTGGGACGGAAGGTGTCGGCCCAGATTAGCCTGCACGGACTGCGCAGGTTTTTCTGGATCGATACATTACGCTGAGACCATAATGTTTGTTTTCTCGTGGAACGGCTCGTATTATTAAAAAGACTACTGCGCAGTTTAATTTTTTAATAATGAAGACATATTGGAAAACCCAAAATAAATAACACCATTCAAAATATGAAGAGAAAACGTAAAAAGTTGTTGGGATTTTTTTTTTAAAGGACTTCCTCATTACATTGCAAATCAAACCTACCAGGGGGTAAAATAAAAATTCATCTTGTAAGCCGCTTGTCTTATTCCAAGATGATTTAGCAGAAATTATCCATTGGTTACCCTCTACATAAATTGTTCAAGGAGTATTGATTATTTTAAAAACAATGCTTCTATATTGCATCAGAACAGGAGTAAAATGACCAAGCTATGAATATTTTCTACTCTGCAACGGCTTCACTGATTTCAAGTTAAATTGGAAGAAACGTTAATTTTCAAAATGTTGATGCATTTGTCATGGGTAGGGGAATATTTCAAATTCACTGGAAAATGTAATCTTTCGAACATTGTCAATTATCGGAAGTTAACTGAGCTTGAACTTGAACTCCAAACCAATGGATTAAAAACCATTTTTTTTTATCAATTAAGCTATTGTGGCGAATAGTACATTTGTTATTGCACAACATCTGATCTATCTTTATGGCTTGTAATTATATCTATTAAGAGAGGATCCTACTTTCTGAAACCCTCACTTAGAGACTTTGCCTTACTTCATATTACCAGTACTACAGAAAATGTACCCAGGACACACCGTAATATAACCGAAATACTGCTCAGTCCTACGAAAAACACCTTTTAAAGAAACGAACAAACAGACAGTTCGCACTTCATATTTCGAGTGATCTACTATTTTAGCTCATTTGTGAAAGACGAATTATGTCAGATACAATGAGGTTTTTGTTCAATCATCGAAATAAAAAAAAATCAACAGAGCTCTGTACCCCTGTACGAAAAGCCTCCCTCGTCGTTACAGACTCTGTCCTGTCGCGACTCGTCTCTGCTGATCTATATACACATGAACGTGTGTTTAATTGTCATATAGGCTTTAATATGAAAAAGGCAAAGCCTCGTCACGAGCACAGCGCCTATAATGGGTCTAAGCTGTAGGTATATGACTACCATGATTAAGGAATATGTTACAAGCTGTCGGAACTGGGACCGTTATTGTACACTATCCCTACTTTATCTTTTGGTGCAAAGTCAAATCATCAAACATTTAAACATTCACTTCATCACATAAGCAATCACATATATAATACAGTAAAGTCAAACATATTAATAGTCTTAACAAGATATCCTTCAATTTGGCCTTACAAGTGACATAGTTTCAGACAGGTTTATAACATTGTTCAAAACAACCATCTGTCAAAGTTTCAACATGTTAACATTAAATGAAAAGCTTTCAGAGTGTTAACAACATTTTCCTTAAATATGGCCTAATAACCTTATGTTTGATCCGAAATGACACATATTTGAACTTGGCCTAGCTATCCTCAGGACAAACATTCTGACAAAGTTTCAAAATACTGAAGCAAACATTGAGGTCAAGAGTGTTTACACGATTGTTCTCAAATGTTTCCTAGTGACCTTGTTTTTTTTTTTATCCAACATGATCTTTAATTGAATTTAGCCTAGATTTGACCATAACACCAATTATGACAAAATGTCAACATGCTAAAATTAAAAATGCAGCATTAAAAATGTCTGATTGTTTACAAAATGTGACTTCAATTTGCTCTTGTGACCTAATTTTTGACCAACCATGACCCTTTTTTTTTTACTAGGCCTATGTATTGTCAAGACAAACATTCTGACAAAGTTTCAAGCTGCTGAAGTAAAAGTGTGGTTTCTAGACTGTAAACAAGATTTTCCTTCAGATTGGTGAAGTGACCTAGTTTATGACCGGATATGACCCAAAAATTGAACTTAGCCTTTCTCCAAAATGACATCAAGACCATAATTCTTACAAAATTTCAACATGCTAAAGATAAATATGCAGCCTCCAGTGTTAACAAGATTTTCCTTCAATTTGAACTTATGACCCAGTTTTTGACCTCATATGACCAAGTTAAATAAATAAGGCCTCCAGAGTGTTTACAATATATATTTTCCATCAAATTGACATTGTGACCTAAATTTTCACCTCACAGGGCCAAGATTTGTTGGAGATGAACTACTGCTAAACTTGCATTCATATTGGATGTTGTAAAATGTTGCCTGTAGAGTGTTCACAAGGCAATTGATGATGGCGTGTGAACGAAGGACATCAGACAAACTGTGATCATGAAAAACACAAACTGTGCAATCAAAGAACAGGACCTTATTTGAATTTGATATATACTTATCTGTTCATAAACATTACCTTGTATTAATCCATTAGTATTATATGTAATCAGCTGAATTTCTTCTCCAGTCATCCTCAAAACAGCTGTAAATCCATCATTGTATGTGTTGCTCTCAATCTATTCCCTTGTTTAATGTTGATGCAGGAAGTTATATTATCCCACAGTTAAAGATGCATGCAATTTTCATTGTTTTGACAGGCACGAATGACCAAAGGGTATATCACTAACTGCCTATTATATATGAACTTCCTCTCCCATTTTCGACATAACAGCTGTGATTCCATGATTGTACAGGTTGCTCTCAATCCATTTACTGTTTTGATGTGTATGCAGGAAAGAATATTACCCCACAGTCAAAGATGCATGCATTTTTCATTGTATTGACAGGTACCAATGACCAAAGGGTATATCACTATCTGCCTATATAGATATGAATTTCCTCTCCAGTAATCGCCATAAGAACTGTTATTCCATGATTATATGGGATGTTCTTAATCCTGTATCCATTCTGTGTTTTAAAATAAAACTTGATGCTAATATCAATAATCATTGACTGCTGTTTTAATACATGACAATAACTGCAAATAAGAATGACTTTTAATAAAATAAGATGATAAATTAATTAAAAAACAGATCTATGAGAATAAACATGTATATTAGTTATGTCAGAAAGCCAAGCTTTGGGCTCTGAGAATAATGTTCAAGTTTTGATTTAGATCAGGTTGTACCTCTGTGCAGCCTTATCTGGATTATTCATTTAAACCAATTACTTTAAACTTATCTATTTTAGCTTAAATCTTATTTTAATCACACTCCATGTCCTTGAGATACAACCAGTTCTTACGCCATTTGTGCAGAAAATCCCAGTCTTCACTGCTTCGAATTCAGTAAATATTTGGGAGATTTTCTATGCACCGCATATGACATGTGTTAGGCCAATATTTATGATTTTTTTTTGAAAGGGGCCAACTCCCCACTTATGTTCGGAAAAAAGGAGCCATTAAGGCCGTTTTCAACAAGTTTTCAGTCATATCACGGCGACCAGTTCACTTACTCATGCATTTTCTGGTTTTCCAACTCCAGTACACCGCACAACAGGCTGCTTTTCCACTTAGACTGTTAAACAGATCATTGGTGAAAGACGAATGACGCAGGTCACAATGACTTTTGTCAAACGTCAGAATTAATGTTGGTCGAGCTGGGATTCAAACTCACAACCCCTTGATTGACAGCCCGCTTCGCTACCGGAGCTCGGCCATTTATATATGATAAAAGGTCAAATTAGTGACAATGTGCAATGTTACTTACATGAATCATGTTTTGCCGCAGGGTGGGTTCCTTTAGAGCATCGCAGTGATCCTGACCTGCAATGTGCCTTGTTAAGATTCAATTTCGATAATTCGCACATCCTTTTTTACTTGTAAAAACAGTTTTTTTTTTATTTTGTTAAGAGCACACAGGAAAAGTCATGCCCATATAAATCCGTTTCGGCTCTTGAATTCACTGGGGACATTTCTTCTTGGGTTCGCTTAGTCTGAAAAGATGTTAGTTTTAACTAAATAGTCATTATTCAGAAATATTCCGTCCACATTGCAATGTGTTTCACCACTAAATAATTGGAGTGGATGTCATTCAGCAGAAACGTAAGATATTGCGTCATAAATTGTGTCAACAATCTGCCCTTGAGGACTTCCAAGAACACTTCTAAAAATAGATTTACTTTTTCTTCTTCTAAATGTGCGGTTTTAGTGGTCGCATGAATTCTGAATGGGGTATAATGGCGGTAGCGATTCCGAAATTTTAACCAGGTGCTCCTGTGTGATCAAGAACAGAATATTACCCCATGCATACATTTAGACATACAGGAGCACGTCCCTGTGATTCAACTCTGTGTTGGTGTACTTGGGTAGAAACATAAATATACATGTCTCTGATTTGGGTCACAGGGTGTTTCGTGTAACCGCTATGTTCAGCCAATTATTGCATTGATCTTTGACAGTCCGAAGGAGTTTTTGTCAGAAGGACATACGACTTCAGCGAAGTCTGCGTAGCATTGAGGGTGAAACAAATTTACCCTTAAGAGCATCTTAGTCAGACAGTGAAACCAAAATAGTCAATCGACAGAAAAAAGGTCAATGAATACAACCCATCGCTGATTCTCAGATTCACACTACAGCTTGATTTTATACCAACGCCAAAATAAAATTTATCATATTCAATGGGAAACGAGAGCGATAAAAATTCTTACCTGACGCAAAGAAACTCGCAGCCGATTACGTTATGGTTGTCAGCCTTTAATGTAAACAGCACAGTTGTTCTAGTTATCTCGGGTACCGGCTGAATATGACGTCACCGGATGTGGGAAAATGTCGGTCCTGGTTCTCTGCTTTGCTCTATGTAATTTCATTGTGATTTTACGAACCGGGTCTTAGTAAAATTTTGCACCCAAATTTTTTCCATACTGATTATAGGAAATTTCCTATAATTAAGGTAATACCTCTAAACGTGCAAAGCACGTTTCTTGCTTCGCAAGAAACGAGCTGTGCTCGTTATTAAGAAGGGCCATAGTGGACCGTTGTTATGACCACGTGGAACCCGTCGTTTCAGAGTGGTAATTGTGAGGGATTTGGAACCGGGCGTCCAAAGTTCGATCCCCGCTCACGGCGATCATGGTGGAATGTCCTTAGGCCAGGCAAAAGTACCTGTTTGTTTGCCCAGGGATCGTAAATAAGTATTATGTCGTAAAGATTCCACTGGAAATAATGTTGAAAAAAAAGGCGTAAAATTGGGAACAAGGAAGTTTAAATATAGTTAACAACGGACCTATAAATAGTTCAATGCTCCAATTTTAAAATGGAATTGTCAAGTTTCGCAATAGAAAGGAATATCAAGATGTACATCCGTACTAAACCCTGTAAGACGACATGGTGACACGCAGGCTATGCACAATCGCAATCTCATTAACACCAGACCTTAACTTCACTAGGTCGTATAAAGATATTATGATTGAAGGTCGTCTCAGATTGACGAATTGTCGAAAACAAATCTTAGATCTGTGTAAACAGGTTAGATGACCCATGAAGCTTAAACGATATAGGGAAGCAATACTTGTCGAGTGATCCGATTGTATAGCACGGGCGTTTTATGTGTCGTGCTTTTCCATTGGACATAAAAACCGAGCACTTGCTCGTAAGTTAGCAAGTGCTTTAGGTCAATTCAAGATCACCCTTTATTGAGTGTAGTCAGAACCAATTCAAATTAGATTGCCAAAAATCGTTTCCAGCAATAAAATGAATGAATGAAATGTGACCTTTGAGACATGATCTTTCCAAATATATGTATATAATTGATTGATTCTAGGTTTTTTTACAGCGCTTTCATCACATTTCCAGTTATATTACTGGTATATTTATCCTGATACCAGCCAGTCAGTCAGTCATAATGCTAACCCCGCAAAACATGAGCGGCAAGGAGAGCCATTGCCACAATATTTAAAGTATTTCGTATGACCTGGAAGGGGAATCGAACCCGCGTTCTCCAGCAACCTGATTGGGACACTTTACCACTACATTATTAAGGAGGTCGGAAAATATATAATTCAATCGTTTTATTTCAAAAGATTAAATGAGCCAGTGCATTATTGATTGCTTGGTTGATTGATTGATTGATTGATTGGTTTAACGTCGTTTTCGACGTTTTTTCAGTTACATCACGGCGCCCAGTTCACCTACTCGTGTGTTTCCTGGTTTTCCCACACCAGTACACAGTACATCACATACATATGTAACATACTTTCCAAGCAACTAGCTGCTTTTCCACATAGCCTGTTAAACAGCCCATTGATGAAAGACGAATGACGCATGTCACAGTGACTTTTGTCAAATGTCTGAAAGAATGTTTGACAGACCGCTTCGTTACCGACTGAGGTACTGGGGTTCGGCGAGAAAGTGCATGCGAGAAAGGTACTAATTTATAGTTGAGCCGTCTCACGAGAAAACCAACATTATGGCCTCTTCGTAATGTATAGACCCAGGTCAGCCTGTCAGTCCGCACAGACTGATCTGGGCCGACACATTCCGTCTCAGGGGGATAGAGGTGTAGAGTAATGATTATTGAAGCTGAAAATCCACAGGAGCCGAACAGTGTCTACCCGGGTAAGCCTGAACGACATGCTTAGGTTGATCCGTGTCGATACTTAACGCAGGGTCCACACTGTTGGTGTTCTCACGGGACGGCTCATTTATCAACAATGAAGGGTCTGACTATCTTGGTCACATGTTAAGGTCCTATCAGATTATACAGACCTTGACATAATCGTCTAGCAAGCAAGTGTGAATACAATGTGAACTGAGTATATCCTGACCTATATCTGGATCTATTCTTTTAACAAAAGCCAACTTCAGACCTTTCCCAAGCAATGGTTTAAACAGTGTTGCAACATATTGTTTATGGTTATTCTGAAAGAAGACTTTAGATGCCATCATCAACACTTGCATTTGGTTCTGAAAGGTCAAAGCTCATCCATTGCTCGCAGGTTCAATTCTACCTTTATTTTCACTTAAACTTCTTTGTTCAAGTGTTAAGGCATTTGGCCCATATACATTATTATTTACAAATAATACAATGGGAATGACACAATTGAAAACCCTGAAATGCGGGAACTGTGATCTGATCCTTTTTCCTCAATATTTCTAGTATAACTCTACCAATCCTATATTTTGTGCACTCATTTTTAATGATTTTTTCCCACAACATTTCTCATGTAAGTAAAACTAAACTCTATATTGTGGGTTCTGTAAACTGCTCTTTTCTCTATAATATTTCTCGTGTAACTCTATATTGCGGGTACTCAAAAGCGAAATTTTCCTCTCAATAATTATCGTATAACTCAACCAAACGCTATATAGTACGGTCCTCAAAACTGATCTTATCCCCACAATATTTTATGTATAACTCAAAAAGCCCTATATTGTTGGTACTGTAACTGATCCCTATCCCAGAATATTACTCGTATAAAAAAACTGAACTCTATAATGTGGGTACTGTAAACTGATCTCTAACTGACAATATTTCTCGTATAATTCAATTAAACTCTATATTGTGGATACTGTAAACTGATGTTTTCCCCCAACAGTTATCATATAACTCAACCAATCTCTATATTGTGGGTACTGTAAACTTATCTTTTCCCACAACAGTTCATATAACTCAACCATACTCTATATTGTGGGTACTGTAAACTGATCTCTATTCAACACTATTTCTCGTATAACTCAATCAAACTCTTTATTGTGGGTACTGTCAACTGATCTTTTCCCCCAACAGTTATCATATAACTCAACCAAACTCTATATTGTGGGTACTGTAAACTGATCTTTTTCCACAATATTTCTCGTATATCTCAACCAATCTCTATATTGTGGGTACTGTAAACTGATCTTTTCCCTCAACAGTTATCATATAACTCAATCAAACTCTATATTGTGTGTACTGTAAACTGATCTCTATCCCACAATATTCCTCATATAACTCAATCAAACTCTATATTGTGGGTACTGTAAACTGATCTCTAATCAACAATATTTATCATATAACTCAATCAAACTCTATATTGTGAGTTCTGTAAACTGATATTTTTTTATCCCACAATATTTTGGTGATACCGACCAAACTCTATTTTGTTGTATTCAAAACTGATATTTTCCCAGCAATATTTCTAGTGCAACTGAACCAAACATTTTAATTGGGGTACTCAAAACTGATCTATTCCACACAATATTTCTCGTAAAACTCAACCAAAACCTTAATTGTCGGTACTCAAAGTTTCTCCAAAGTATTTCTCATGTAAATCAACCAATTCCTACAGTGTGGGTACTCAAAATAATCATCTCACTGTATAGGCACAACATAGGATATTAGTGTCAAATAAGGATTTAAGAATGTGATAAATGCCCCTCATCAATTTTGTAACAGAAACCAAACCTTATATACAAGAAGGAAGTAAATTTGTCTTAAATGTATCATATCTATAAATAAACAACCACTCAAAATACATTTGATACATAAATAGTAAATAGCAAAAATTTATTAAATACACATAATACCCCGATAAAGTAGATAAGTCTATACGTCCCCGTGCATGATAACCTCAATATACACCAGTTAACTTTCTTCGGCATCTTAAATTGTTATCCCGACTTAAACAGCTTGTAAATAATTATCGTTTTCATTGTGACGAAAAAATAGTGAAGTAGGAGGAGATAAAATAGTGTGCGGCAGTGACCGACTCAAACTTCACTGCCGTTGAAAGCGATAGTGTGTCGATATGTAGCCAACTCTACGAAATAGTGTTATAGATGTGTATTAATTTGTGTCTTCTGTTATCTCAGTCGACCGAAAGAACAGTTTATTATAGGAGATTATACGAGTTTATTCCATTCGTAGATCCTTTTGTTATCACTGGTGACTGGACGTAGTATCTGGTACCAGCCATAACTTCTTGGACAACAAGTTTCTCCCCAAAGGTAGAATAGTATATAATTTTAACCGAAGCGTGTCAATGGTAAGGATTTGATTATTTAGCTTAAGCCGAGCCCCGGTAGCTCAATCGGTAGCGACGCGGGCTGTCAATCCAGGGGTTGTGAGTTCGAATACCAGGTCGGCCAATATTCTTTCCGACGTTTGGCATAAGACACTGTGACAAACGTCATTCGTCTTTCACCTATGGGCTAACAGTCTGTGTGGAAAAGCAGCCACTTGCTTTGTAAGTATGTTGTGTGGAATACTGGTGTGAAAATGCTAGGAAACACATGATTAGGTAAACTGGCCACCGTGATATAAAGGCGTTAAGCTCCAATCAATCAATCCACTTTAGCGCAATGAAAATTCGATGTTTGAAATGCCTTGGATAGAAATCCACCTACACTGATGAACTACGGTACATTTATGTAGTATATAGACGAAACTGCGCGTAAGATGCAACATGTATCACCTAACCATGTAAGTAAAATGCATAGGGAATTCCCCTGGGTTTTGTTAAGGAAAATATTTACGAATCTATAATAATTAAACTTCGCCTTTCTTTGAAGTGATACATTCTAGTTTTAGATTATCAGTATTTGTTGTGGTGGGGGTCAGTTACACCTTGTCGCGGTATCAGTCTATAGTCGGAGATTGAATCTGCGACGAGTTTAGGTAAACTTATACTTTCTCTCCAATATTGTTTTCAAAATCAATTATAACGCCTTATTGTCATTCCTCTTAACGTTTTTGTACTTGCTTTTCATAATTATCAATATATAATCTGTCTTATTTTACATTTTGTTTGAGAGAAATAACCTAATTATCCAGTTCTAGCATAATTCTAAACAAAAAAAGATAAACGCTGCAAACCGTAATAAATTAAACATTTTTTCACTTTTTCTTTTAGATTGATTTCTATTGCCCTTAATCGCACATCCATCATGGCTACTGGACATTCGGGAAAACGCGAAGCAGTTAACAAATTGAAAGTAACTGCAACGGAGTCAACAAACCAAATAAGCCTCTGTTTAACTGAATTCAAAAATGCCCATAGAAATGGAGAGAATGATCAGGAGAGCCTTGAATCAATTGAAACAGAGGTTTACGATAATGTGTTAACAGTATATAAGGAACAAAGGAGAGTGTTGGATGAGGTTATAACTGAACTTCAAGATAAATGTATCATGGATATGAAGCGAGAAACCGCTGGCAGGAACAAAGATCCGACTAAGAGTACAGGTACAATGTTATTATCATTATTATTATCATCATTATTACCAGGGACGTAGATCTTATCTACGTCGCTGTAATTACTATCATTACAATTATTATCATTATAATTATTTCATTACTATCATTTCTTTTACAATAATTATTATTATCATCATCATCATCATCATTATTAGTATCAACAGTATAAGTATTATCAGTAGTAGTAGTAGTAGTAGTAGTAGTAGTAGTAGTATCATCATAATTATTGATCTTTTATTACTATTATTATTATTATCATCATCAACATCATTATCATCATCATCATCATCATCATCATCATCATCATCATCATCATCATCATCATCATTATTATTAACATTATCATTATTATTATTACTATTATCATCATAATTATTTATATATTATTAGTAGTAGTATTACCAACACCATCATCATCAGCAGCAGTAGCAGCAGCAGCATTATCATCATTATTATGATCATTATCATCATTATTATTGTTATTATTATAATTGTAATTATCAGTATTATCATTCATCTTCTATGAGTGGGCGGTCGAGGTAGGTTCGATTTATTTTTTTATTACGTATGATAAAAATAAGCAAAATAATAAGACAAGAAATGGAACTTATATACAGTGGACTAGCTAGAATTAGAATTTGAAGTTATTCAGATGTATTGTTGAACTCGAATTTGTTTTCAAAAAACAGCATAGCAGCAGTTCTGATTGCTAGGACGGGTTTTCAGAACTGTTGCTGCGCTGTTTTTGTCTTCATGAAAGAACATTCATAAACTATAAGAATATGTATCTTTTATACATGTGGTTTTTATTTATTATTTTGTTTAGATGATATCTCTCCGCGTGATATTTGAACTAGATAACAGGTGTACAAGGGTCAGGTGACTAGATAAGGAGGAGTAAATAGGTCTTTCTTATATAATATCTCTATTAGCACTCATTAAAACCTATGTTGTTGGTACTCACTCAAAAGAATCGTCTCACAACAAAAGATTTTAGAGCATGGAAATCGCTCCTTATCTAACGCTCTGAGGGTAGTTGCTAATCCCTCTCATCTAGTATCTTAAATACAAAATTAAAAATATAAATTACCCTTAAGACAGACCAAAATCGTGAACTTCTATGTTTTGTTTGTAAAAACTACTAAAAGCCTTCTATCACAAAGAGTCATGGAACAGATTTTCTTGATCCAAAAATGGTAAATCTTCAAACTTTTCTTTTAAATGTGTGTTTCAATTAAAATGTGTAATATGTAGAAATTAACCATCAAACACTAAATATCGACATTTGTTTTTTTAAAACTACTTTAGTTAAAAATGACATAAATAAACTGTCTTTTCAATAATATTTTTCAGCAAATTTCGTTAATATCGATTTCTGTCTGTGTAGAGTAAAGTGTGATATTCACATAAACACAAAGTGAAACATACGTGATATGTAATTTGTTGTGAATGGGGAAGTGGGAAGTTTAAGTATACCAACGAATATTTTACCTATGACATAAAGTAAATGTTATGGAAAATTAAAAACATTTCAGTTTAAAAAGAAGGGTTAATACAAAAGTTTGTTTTGTGCTTTACTTCGCTTTCAACACAGGATAGGAAAGATGATATTGGTCCCACACTATGTATGTAAATCAAGATAAAATATATGAGATACAAGAGAAAGTTGATGCAAGGAATCAATGTCACCGGAAAAGTCTGCATCAACCTTTTCCCACATATCTCAAATATTCTGCAAACGAATGTTCAAACATCCAGGCAACAAAAGTAGAAACTTAATAAACGACAATGTTATTATTGGAAAGAGTTGAAAACATTAATCGTTCATTATGACCAATATCACCTTTTGCCACAATGTTTTCATACGTCGACCGCTGCAGAGGCGTCAATATGTTTCAACATGTTGGAGAGGGTAAATGAATACATAATACTTAGCTTATTGAAGTTGATGAAACGGCAAACAACTGCGATGCGTATTATAAAATCACAACTAGAAAAAGATAATAAATTGCATTTTTTTGTTTAAGGAAGTTAATTTATCATAAACAGTTTAATACAATTGAGTCATCGTGACATTCAATAAACATTATAATCCCACGTTTTAAACAAGGTCTACTTTTATCCCTGAATGGTTTTCTTTCGCAACAGAAACAGTGTAGAATGTTCTGGAAAGTTGGAAATATAAATCAGTCATGACATAAAATTGAGCCGTCCCATGAGAAAACCAACATAATGGCCTCTGCGTAATGTTTCGACCCAGATTAGCCTGCGCAATCCGCGCAGACTGATCCGGATCGACACATTCCGTCTCGGGGGGATAGAGGTATTGAGTAATGATTCATGAAACAGAAAATCCTCAGGAGGCGAAAAGTGTCTACCCGGATTAGCCTGCGTGGCATGCTTAGACTGATCCGGGTCGATACTTTACGCAGAGTCCACACTGTTGGTTTGCTAGTGAGACGACTCAGATATGCCTTAACGGTAAACCTGATATTGTCTTTGTCAAGAAATGTTGTTATGTGCGTAAACAAGTTACACATATTAAGACACAACATTTGTTTCATTTCTGACCAAAGAATATTCATTTCATTACAGATGTATGTGCACATTAGTATGTGTTCAACTTAAAATGTCCAACCCCTCGTTCTACAATCCGTCTTTGACATTAATACTCATCACATTTAGGCTTTGTAAAAGGGATAACAAATTCACTCTGAATAGTCTCGCTGTCAAGATATTTTGAGGCACTATTATCTTCACAAAGGTTTTTTCATAGCTCTGTACTTTTTTTGACGAATCTACATTAGAATCGGTGCTTATTTGAGCACATATCTAATTTTAGCTTTCTTATTTAAAGGTGCTGAACTCCAGAATATAGATAGAATAGTCAATTATTATAATCATAATTTCACTTTCTAGTACAATAAACATCTAAATATTGATCGTTTATGCTTAATTTTTACTAGGTAGACATACACAGTAAGCCGATTTTTGTACATTTTCATGACTTTCAATTGACTGTTTTTTCAACAATTACTGCCAAAATATATTTAAACAATTTGAACAATTTATTACTTACTTTGTTGTCACAATTAGCAATATTTGCGGAAGTTTTAACATTTCAAAAAGATGATCTCCACCTGGAGTTTAGCACCTTTAAGTGCAATTTGCATAAAAAAAGATAAACAGATTGTCAGACATTTTGCCAGAATGTTTGGCTGTACTAGGGTCAGTCGTTATCAGTAATCTATTTTGAGTTACTTTTGATACCCATTGCTCTTGAAACGTGATCAACTCTTTCAATAATCGGACTGTAGACACATACGTACACCTAATCAAGGACGAATATCTATGTGCCTGGCCTAATGAAGCTTACGAATTTTGTAAATGTGGCAAAAGAAAAGAATGCTCACAAAAAACAATTTATCAATTATTTACCAAAATGAATAATTTGATTTATGGAAATTGTCCTTATTTGTGCATAAATGTTTTCAAATTCATCTGACTATTTATTCTGCTGTAGATTTCTTTTATCATATGTTCAAAGTGAGATAACTGGAACTAGATTAGACACATTCCATTCATTGTACTATTTCATAGATACATATATTAACATTATATGAAATCTACACAAATCAAGAAATCTTTTGAACCTTAATGAAACGTTACTTAATGAAACCAATAGCACCAACCTGATTGAGCTCAAGAGTTGTATTGACTCAAATCGTTTAGACCCTATTAAGCCGGCTATTACGGTTTAAGCAAGGGTTGGACTGTGGCTGCTATTTTTATTGAACGTCCACAAGTCACTGAGGCGTGAGAAAATTGTACGATACCGTGTTTTATTTACCATGAGCAGTTTACAAGTGTTCTTTATATTTTAGTATTATTATTATTATTATTATTATTATTATTATTATTATTATTATTATTATTATTATTATCATTAGCATAAGTATTATTATTATCATTTATTTCTATCATTAATATTATATGTATTCTTATTATTAATTTATTTGTTAATTTTTTAGCATTAGCATTATGATCAGTTGTATTGTGATGATAATGATAATCAGAGACATATAAACGTGTTTATATGTCTCTGTGATAATCAACATCATCACCATTATATATCTGTCATTATATCTTTATATATTATTATTATTATTATTATTATTATTATTATTATTATTATTATTATTATTATTATCATTATTATTATCATTAGTATTATTATTATCATTTATTCCTATCATTAATATTATTATTATTAATTGATTTGTACAATTTTTAGCATTAGTATTGTGATCAGTGTTATTGTAATGATAATACTAATCATAATGATAATCAACATCATCACCATTATATCATCTGTCATTGTATCATTAAGGAGACTGTCTCATGAATTCCGGGCGTCCTGGGTTCTATTTCTAGGCACGGGGGTCATGGTGGACTGCCATTGGGCAAGGCATAATTCCTAGCCTAGTACTGCTTTATTTACCCAGAGATCATGAAAACTGTTCTCTCGTCGTGATATACATGAACTAATGATGAAAACGGCGTAAAATGCCAATTTAACAAACACATTCATGAATTATGATCTGAAAACACAATTCATTGAAAGTAAATATATATAACAACACATGTGAACGGGATTTGCAAAACATGATGTACCCGTTGAGTATTAAATGTCTTGTGGCATGTCGATTCTTTCCCACATATGACAAATCTGCAGCGTATGTTCAAATGGGGGAAATTCTCTATGAAAGTGTACATTTTTAAAAGAGCTGAAAACAAAGCAGAGAAATTGAGCATTACGACAATTTCTCCATTTGCCACAATGTTTTGAACTACTGGTAGTTGATGCAGTAGTAGTATTATAAGTAATATAAATAGTAGTAGTAGTAGTAGTAGTAGTAGTAGTAGTAGTAGTAGTAGTAGTAGTAGTAGTAGAAGAAGAAGTAGTAGTAGTAGTAGTAGTAGAAGAAGAAGTAGTTTTATATAGTAGTAGAAGTATTAGTAGTAGTAGTAGTAGAAGTAGTAGTAGTAGTAGTAGTAGTAGTAGTTGTAGTAGCAGTAGAAGTCGTTGTACAAATTGTAGTAGTAGAAGTCAGTGTACACTTAGTAGAAGTAGTAGTGAGCATTAGTGATATAAGTGCATTTACTTCATTTAGCATCATTATACGGGTTATCAGCATCATGTTCTGTAATATTTTCAATAAAGATTTCTTATCATATCCACAGTGTGCTATTTAAATACATTACGTGTCAAAGAAGTGCTATGCTTAGATAAGCTTTTGGGCTTAAAGTATTATTGTATCCGTCATTGTTTTTCTTATTCTTTCCAGGTGACAGTGGCATTTACAGTACAGGTAAGACAATTTTCAATTTAATCATTTCGCTGATAATGGCGACCTAGTAAATGCAAAGTAGAACCAGACTTATAAAAACGTATGCAACTGTATGTTATTTTAGAGATAGTTACATCTGTTCCACACTGAGACATAGATCTTTACTTACAACAGCTAGGAACCAATGAGCGTTTTTCTGAGTGTCACTGAATTATATCACTTTCCGTATTAACATTTTAATTTTGTCTAAAAGAAATAACAGGATAACATTTCAGGAACTATTTAGAATAGCGCGCATATTACAGTTTTAATTATTTCCCACATACGGACACATTTAAATGCATCGACAGTAAACGTCTTTTGAAAACAGTGTGGTGGAAAAGGAGAAATGCTCATAAAGAACAATTTTCCCGTTGGTATTCATTTTTATTTATTTATTAAACGTTATTTTGTTTATAGAGAGTTTTATGATTTTGACTAAATGTTTTCAAAGTCTTCTGCTCTATATATGTTGTATGTTGGAAAGTGTTAAGTTGATATGTGAGTCTTAGATTTAATCATGTTTTGTTGTCTATAATTCTGCCAATAAAAATATTGCTATTTTGTTCTAACTTGTAACAAGTTGGATATGTTTGAACTATTATTTTCTAAGATCAGTATCACGTTTCAAAACAACATACCTATTTTCATTATTATTTTTTCAAATGGATTCGTCTTTTGGAAAGGTCTATAGCCAATTCTAGGAATACAAGTATAAAACTGTGGAGTTAAGCAGTCACCAATATAGAACCTGATCAGACTGGAGGCATACGTTTCACAAAATCGTCTCCATCAGTCAGAGGGTTGACATCCCAAGTTGTACTAGTTTGACATCATTTGATTGGCTAAAATACTGCATCTAATTTGCATATCGAATCTATTTGTATATTAACGATACCGATTGGCTAAAATACTGTATCTTATATGCATATTGGACATGTGAGAATAGTAACTCTTCTCATAGATCCGATATATGCTTGTCACAACGATGTATTAATGCCGAGCGCGAGGGTAAACAACGCAAACCAACAACAACAACAACCGATATATGCAAATTAGACGCAGTGTTTAAGCCAATCAAAAACATCGATATGTTTTGTCGGGTACACTCGATCGATTACCTAACGATTATGTTTTTGTGTGTGTGATGCGTGACCATGAACGTGTCTTAAACTGTCTGATCTATGAGTTGCTATCGCTTCCAAGAATTAAGCGATACGTCGTTTACTAACAATTTATCATCTTCAATGGTTATTCAGCTTTTCATGATATCACCATGTGTTTTATGATTTAATTTTGTTAGAATATATTAAATATAACATGAGTGAAACGAAGCTAAGAAATGCATGCTGTCTTTTTGTATTTCATAGATTCTACTATCATTGCGGAAGAGGTAAAACAATCAATATCACAGGCAGTAACATCAGCTTATAATATAACCCTTTTCTTTCTTCAATACTGCTAGTTATTTATGAAGATTCGTACTATAACACCATCTAAGGCTTGTGAGTTTGGATCCATCACTGTGACCAGTGCCATTCGTATTCGACCAATGAGCTTACAGTATATATATAGAAAAGCAGCCAGTTGCTTGGAAAGTCTGTTGTGTGGAGGACCAGTGTAAAAAAAAAACTTGAAACACACGAGTATGTGAACTGGTCGTAGTGATACCACTGAAAAATGATTGAAAACAACTTTTTAAACCCCAATCTATCTATCTGTCAATTAAGACTGTAACACCAAACAAACTACCATTGCTTTGATCTACCTTTTACTAGCTATATAATAATCAGATTTGAGCCGGCCCGCGAGAAAACCAACATTGAGGACTCTGTGTAAAGTATCGACCCGGATCAGCCTAAGCATGCCGCGCAAGCTTACCCGGATAGGCACATTTCGCCTCCTGTGGATTTTCTGTTTCATGAATCATTACTCTATACCTCTATCCTTCTATCCCCCTCAGACGGAATGTGTCTGCCCTGATCAATCTGCGCGAACTGCGCATGCTGATCTAGATCAATACATTACGCAGAGGCCATAATGTTGTTTTTCTCGCAGGAACTTACACTTGGCCAGTACATTAACTTCTTTACAACTATGCTTGATAGCTTAGTACACATGCTTAAAGGAACTTCAACTAAGAGATGGTCCAGAAAATGCGGTATTGGGGGGTTCTTCACATGCCATTCATAAAACTTAATTCATGTGCAAATTGGGTTATTTCGTTATTGAAAATATCGAAATGTGTATATGTTTGCTTTATACTGTCTTAACAGTTAAAATAAGTATATAATTAAAGGAATTGTGTGTTACAGAAGCGAGAAATGGTTTTGAATTGTCTATTTGGGTCTCGCGAGATATCAATTCTCCACGACCATCGTAGTATGATACCAACACCCAATATTGCTACAGCAACATAGTATTTCCTTTATATAGAAGTATAGATTTTGATCTGTTCTTCTATTTAGCTCAGGTTCCACATCATGTGTGATAAGAAAATATATATGGTGAGGTGACCAATAGTCGCCATTGATGTACATATTTACTATAGTTTACCGGGTATCCGACTTTCGTCGACTAAGCAGTAATACTGTTGTAAAATAGCGTATGATAAAACATAAAAGCCTGATCATTAAGGCTCAAATTACTTCATTTGCAATTTATCTTTTAATAATAATGTCCGTTTTTCGTGTTACAGCTTATTGTTCTCCTTCGAAACCTAAAGGTGTCATGAAATTTGGGTAACTTCATTCCATTGCACGGTTTGAAGGTCATCCAATGGTTGGCGTTATCTTTAAGTTGCAAACCCAAGCCGATGACAATATTTCCCCGTGACCTTTCTTTGTTCGATAGTGTAGGTGTACGCGCGGGTTCGATCCCCGATTAGGTCACACCAAAGACTATACAATGATAGTAATTGGTTCACTCTTTAGCGGTCTTGGTTGCTGGATAAGCATTAAGACTGACTGGCTTGTGTAAGGATTAATTGACCGGTAGTACTGGTAACTTAACCAGGAAACACCGTGATATAATTGAAAAATTGCTGAAAGCGATGTTAAACACCAAACACTCAATCAACATTTCTTTAGAATATGACATGATGCTATTAGTTACGTGTTTTCGCAAATATAAACCCAGACGCCTGAAACTAATTGACACAAACGGCGCGATTACTGGTTATATCTCCAGGAAGCAGACACCGAACGTGATTAAGGTAGTAGGAGCCTAATGGGCAACATTTCAAATATTGATCAGCTTGATAATTTCTTAAAGTGTATCATTTCCTAGATTCAAAAACAAAATTTAAAAGAAATTTAACCTTAAATAACAATGTTGTTTCAATTTGAATTACCCTAACCCCCCCCCCCCCCCCCCCCCCCCCCCCTTTCAGAATGTTCGATAAAAAACGATTTCACCCGAGAGACAAAAAAAATCCTTTATTTCTTTTATTTTTCAGCATTTTGGTAATACTTTGGTACCAAAATAACAAGAAATATATTTGCTTTCAGAAATAATACATAAGTTCTCGAAATACTCATGACCTGTTCTTTATTGATAATTAACTTATTCCTTTTGGGAACATTATGCCAAAAAATCAAAATGTTTTAATCATCTCATTTCAAAAGAATTGAGTTTGAAATTCCCAACCACCTATTTCAGCCGTTACTGCAAGTAATTAAATGTTCAAAAAGTTTTCATTACGCTACTACTACCATAACATAAGCTTAAAGCTGGTTTCGCAATCGATGTATAATAAATAAGTTTAAACTAAACTAAACTAAGCTAATTGCTTTTTTTTAATATTAGAAAAATGGTGACGGGATTGATGAGGATTTTACCGGTTTAAAGGGCATCATTACTAATCCAACATCCGACGAAACTGAACCTGTAACGCTTTCTGGAACGGACGGAACTCTGTCGACGGGTAAACGACATCCACAGGTACAGGTTTGTTTTGTCTTTGTAAAGAACAGTTTGGATGAGCAGCCCTTCAGGAAAACCAAGCTGATGAATGATTACAAATCTAAAAAGTTATCTTTTTGTGCGTGCATTCATGCTTGAGGATTCAAATGGATTATATCTGCTCTTATAATTTTACCGAAACCTTCCGTGAGTAATTGGCGAACATTGGAGATCCTAAGCAAACGCAAAAGCAAATAAAATATGATTTGCAACGTTACATCGAATATGAAGTTGGATTATTAATTATATTCCAATAAGGGATTACAAAAAGATACTGTTGTTTGATAATGTCATGTTTGTCTACTTTTTTGATGTATTAAATATTGATTTGGGTCGATACATTACGCATATACCATAATGTTTGTTTTTTTCACAGGACGGCTCATATTATTTAATACATCCGGTTTCCGTATGTTGCATTTCATATTACTTTATATTTATGTTTGAAAGTACTCAGAGAGCCATTTTGCATTACTATTCGATTAGTACACATGATTTAAGATGACTATCGAGTCCTGCTGAATACTTTTAAATTGGTACTGTCGTGTCGGATCAGAAATTTATATTTACCTACCCGAAGTGTGCCGTCTAGAAGAAGACTACGTTTGAACTTACCGGAACCACACACTGCTTAATTCAAAACCACAGTTATGCAAATTACCCGTTCCACGAGAAAACCAACATTATTGACCCAGATAAGCCTGAGGATTCTGTCACAGGGGGATAGAGGTATAGTGCAATGATTCCTGAAACAGACAAAAAACACAGGAGTTGAAAAGTGTTTGTCCGGGTTAGCCTGCGCGGCATGCTTAGGCTGATCATGGTCGATACTTTACGCAGAGTGCACAATCTTGGTTTTCTCGCGGGACGGCTCATGTGTGTATATCTGGTATACCAATTTTGCTTCAGCTACCATAACTAAACCCGTATCTCAACTTCAACTAATCGACACAGACGGCGCGGTTACTGGTTATGTCTCCAGGAAGCAGACATCGAGCGCAATTAATATAAGCTTAAATCTTGATTAAATAAGTTTAAACTAAACTAAACTAACTAATTGCTTTGTTTTAATATTAGAGGAATGGTGACGAGCATGAGGATTGTACCGGTTTAAAGTGCATCGATACTAACCCAACACTTGACGAGACTGGACCTGTAACGCACTGTCTAAGGGACGGAACTCTATCCACGGATAAACAACATCAAAAGGTACATGTTTGTTTTTGTCTTTGTTCAGAGCTGTTTAAATAACAAACCGATCTAAGATGAATTATTACAAATGTATAAAGTTATCTTTTTGTGCGTGCATTCATGCTTTAGAATTCAAATGGATTATATTTGCTCTTATAATTGTTTCGAAACCTTCCATGAATAATTGACGAACATTGCAGATTCTTAGCTATCCGCATATTTTGATCAGAATCTACACAAGTGACCTAAGGTAGTTTTCAAAGAGCAATCATTTTAATGTCCCTTTGATGAAGCCATCGTGATGTGAGAGCATGGACAGCTCGCTAGATTTTACATCACAGTGGTAGTACCGGAATGTCCTTTGACAAATCACAACATCAACTCTTGAATTATCTTGCGTTAAATAAATACGAACATCAAAACATGTTTCGTTATAACAATGTTTCTTACAATTTCTCGAGACTGCGTTTCATCGAAATGCATTGGGTTATCGCGCTTAACGGCAACGTTTAGTGTATTTTGGTAACTAATCCAGGAATCGCAGTGATATATCTGAAAAAATTGTTGAAAGCGGCGTAAAACACCAAACAATCAATTGATAAATTATTTATGAACTTATTCCAAAAATCAAGTTGTAATGGTCTAATATTGAGTAAACAGAAATCAGTTGTAATTTTTCTAATTCGATATATACATGTACAGACAAGCCTGTGTTTAAAGACCAGCCATGGAAAGTGAACACTGTGGTCTTTGTTCACAGGTGGTCTTTAATTACAGTGTCATTTATACAGAAAATGAGTATACTTTTGGAAAACTAAAAGTATGTCGCTATAGACAGGAAACTTTTTTCTAAGGTGATCTTTAGACATTATATGTGATACAAATATATATGGTGAGGTGACCAATCTCGTCGCCATTGATGTACTAAATTACTATAGCACTCCTGGTATCAGTCTAACGTCGACTAAGCAATACTAAATACTGTTGTAAAATAACGTAGCTTGAAGACTAATATCTTGATCATTAAGGCGCAAATTACTTCATTTGCAATTTATTGGAATAAAAATAATGCCTATTTCGTATTACAGCTTATTGTTCTCTTTCGGAAACTAAAGGTGTCATGAAATTCGGGTTTCTTTCTTCCATTGCGCGCTTTGTAGGTAATAACATTTGTGGCATTAACTCCATCTTGAAGTTGAAACCCAACCCGATGAAATTATATCCCCGTGACCGATCCCCGGTTGGGTCACACCAAAGACTATACAATGATAGCTATCGTTTCACTCTTTGGCGCTCCGGGTTACGGGATTAGTAATTACGACTGACTGGCTGGTTTGAGGATAAATTGCCCGGTAGTTCTGGTAACTTATCCAGGAAACGCCGTGATATAACTGAAAATGTGTTGAAAGCAATGAAAAACACCAAACAATCAATCTACATCAATCAACATTTCTTTATATGAATAATCACATGCGTCAGAGTCTTTGTTCGCGAAAATTTGGAAAAAATCCCATCAGACCATGTTACTATAAATAGCGTCTCTATATTGTATTATTTTCATGGTTACTGTATATAAACCATGCTATTGACAGTACATTACATGATGTTTTCTTTTTATTAGAAACATGCTGTCACAAATATAAACCCAGACGCCTGTGGACTATATATATGTGTGTATATCTGGTAAAGCAATTATGCATCAGCTACCTTAACTAACTCCGTATCTCAACTTAAACTAATTGACACAATTACTTGTTATGTCTCCAGGAAGCAGACATCGAGCGTAATTAATATAAGCTTAAAGCTTGTTTCGCAATCGATGTTAAATAAATAAATCTAAACTAACTAAACTAACTAATTGCTTTTTCTTATATATTAGAGCAATGATGACGGACATGAGGATTGTACCGGTTTAAAGGGCATCTTTACTAACCCAACACACGAAGAGACTGGACCTGGAACGCTTTGTCTAAGGGACGGAACTATGTCGACGGGAAGACGGAATCAACAGGTACATGTTTGTTTTGTCTTTGTTCATAGCTGTTTAAATTAGCAGCGCTTCAGGGTTTTCGTTGTTAACGGTAAAGTTAAATGTACGGGTACATTGAACGTCTGTTGGCGCGTCGAGCTAACTGAAATGCTACTGAAAATAGTATAAAACCACAACAGAAGCTAATACAATACCATGAAATACCATGAATCCATAATACTGCACCGTAACATCGAATCTGAAGTTGGATTATTACTTAAATTCAAAGAAGGGATTACAGAAAGATTCCGCTGAATGCAAAACCACTGTCATGCAATCATGTTTAATGTTAAACAGAGATCTTTCGTTCATCTTTCAGGAAAATCGACAAGGCCTTGACCTAGATGACCTAAAGGGCCTTGACCTAGACAGTTTACTTAACAAATAACTTAAGAACCGATGAAAAGAAGCACATTGGCCAGTCTGCCTACACTAGTATTGAGTTGGGTAATATTCAATGCACTGAAAAAGAATCAATCGTTCATTATAACTGAAATACTATTTTACAGAATCAGTTATACTTTCCCACATATATCAAGACTGAAACAGACGACTTGTAAAGCATCCCAACACATATATAGAAACTCTCTGGAAATGAAAGTATTAAAATTGTATATAGTTGAAAATATATGGCTCAATGTATGACACACCGTCTTTCAAACGTCGTCTTCTACAGATGCGTCAAAGTGCGTTTGCAAGGTGAAAAGGGTAAAAACGACCGACTCTTGTTTGATTTGCAAATCAACCAAACAACTGACAATTCTCAGTGCCACCTATAGACGCATTTTGATGCCTTTACAGTAGACGAAATGTTTAGAACATTGTAACAAAAGGGACAATTACTCATAATGAGCACTTTTTCTATTTTGGCACATTTTTTAAAACCTTATCAAATAATTATACTTTCACCTACGGAAATATTTGACATGTTTTGTCAAGATATTTTCAAAGTCGATTGCTTCAGATTTGTTGTATACAGGAGAAGGCTAAATGCTTAGATGCATCGCCTCCCAGCAATTTAAATAACGGCTTGTGTGCATTTGATTGGTTGAATTGGCTGACATGGCATAACGTCACCATATCTTTTATAAAAGGAAGGTGATTTTGGCTGTTTCAAAGTTGGTCCTTTAAGCATTTAATTTTGCATTGTACGTCGAGAGGATTTCTCTGGCATTTTTCTCGCCTCAATGATTTCTTAGTGTTATAGCCTTAAGGATTTCTCCGGCATTTATCTCGCCTCAATGATTTCTTAGTTGTATAGCCTTAATGACTTCTCCTGCATTTTTATCTTAGTTTTATAGCCTCAAGGATTTCTCCGGCATTTTTCTCGCCTCAATGATTTCTTAGTTTTATAGCCTTAAGGATTTCTCCGGCATTTTTCTTGCCTCAATGATTTCTTATTTCTCAGATCTCAAAGATTGTTTGATTGTGTTTACTTTTGTACATACATTGATCAGTGGCTGGACCACTATAGTTGAATGTATACCATTTGCTTTTTCAAAACATGACAATACACAGTGGGGTCAATCAGGCGTGAAATGCCACTTTAATCATAACAATTCGCGAAGAAGAGCATGAGTATAAATACAATTCGATAGCGGTTGAATAGTCATACGCACTATCGTCATTATTAAACATAGACATATTACACTAAAATAACTCATGCTTATTTTTACACTTTGTTGTGAAAAAGATGAAATTTCACGCCTAATTGACATTTGCTGTTTATTTTCATGTTTTAACAATACGAGCGAATTTGATCTGTATTTCTCAATACTACATGGTCAATATTTTTATTATAAAATGTCTATGTTTTAAACTATAAAAATATTTTTAGATAATGTAGCATTATCGAATAGTATTAATAAACATGAATTATGTAAAGGTTTGACATGGCCGAATGGTGAAACAGGGATAGAAACATTCCAAAAGAGGTAGGGTTTCTATGTGTTTCCTTAGCCCTTTCCCACAGACGCATTTTGACACATCTGCATCAGATGACCATTGAAACACTCTTTGATAAAAAGAGAAATTGACCGTAGTTTAAATATAATGAGTCATACCACGAAAAAACCTAACATAATGGATTTTGCGTAATGTATCGACCCAGATGAACCTGCACAGTCCGTGCAGGCTAATCCGGGCCGACACATTCCGTCTCAGGTGGATGGAGGTATAGAGTAATGATTCCTGAAACAGAAAATCCCTAGGAGGCGAAAACTAGTGTCCTGGTTAGCCTGCGCGGCATCGTAAGTCTTATCCGGGTCGATCATTTACGCAGAGTCAATAATGTTGGTTTTCTCGTGGAACGCCTGAATTATAGGTATAATATAAGGCTTATTCAGAGTCTACGTATGTCATACCGTGATCGTTAAGTATATGCTGCGTTACCTCTCGAAAACGACACATCTAAAGCGTAAAAAACCTCCATAGAACGACGTGATGAGCAAAGTCTTCTTCTCCAACAATGTTTTCCAGAAATTACCTGCATTCAGTTGCGTCAAATTGTTTTTCCAACAGGAGAAACGTTTAACCTCTAAAGAGCAAGACCTTTCTGGAACGGCCGTATTTCTTTACATCCGCCAGATGTTTGTCTTGCCAGATTGCGCTTTATATATCTAGAGAAGACGATCAATCTTTACAATATCTGTTTAACCGGTCCCCCAATGCTATTGATTATAATTTTATACTTGTATATATGCAAATTCACTTATTCAATGTTATGTTATCCTATTTTATGAAGATTTTTTAAAGGTGCTGAACTCCAGAAAATGGATATTATAGTCAAAGTTTTAAGACCTACCAAAAGTTGTCGTGAAATATTAGAATAATAATTCTGGGATATAATTAGAGTAATAATCTCACTTTGCAGTACAATAATTATCTAAATATTGATCGGTTATGCTTCATTTTTACTGGGTAGATATACCCAGTAAGCCAAATTGTGTACATTTGCATGACTTTCGACTGACAGTTTTTCAACATTTACTGCCAAAATAGTTTTGAACTACTTATTATTTACTTTGTTGTCACTATTAGAAATATTTGCAGAGGTTTGAACAATTCAAATTCTGAGCATCATCTGGAGTTCAGCACTTTTAACAATGCAATGGTAGTAATGGCGTTAACACCTTGACGATCAGGAGTGTGGGGTTCGCACTAAGACCGACTCGCCGGGAGAAAACACTGTAGCACGTCTGGAGATTTAAGATCGTAAACAATTCAATTCTGATTGTGTTTAAAATGGGCTTATCCACCTTTGCATTCCTTAGCTAATTTGACGAATACCATGATGGCAGTGTTCATTTGACCAGAAAAAGTAAATAACCTGTATTGGGTAATGACTTTCCCGCATTGGCGGTTAGGAACACAGGTACCAGTCTCGTTTAAAATCTATAAATAGCATTTGACTACATATTGACAATATACATTTCCTATTCTACGGCCCGGAACATCACTGAGATGACATTTGGTTTTTAATTATTCGACATATTTTGCTGTATCAATTTATGACGCCTTATACAGCATTTCAAATGCGTACAAGAGAGAAAAAGAAATTTCCTTTAGAAAATAGCGCAGTTTTGTATTTTTATTAAAATATCGTTTTACAGTTATACCCGATTTTCATGTTAAGTTGCTCGTAGAAAATAGCCGCAGATGAAGGTTTTCAGCGCGCAGCTCCTGAATACAGATTACTTACCGTGTTTTATAGCTGTAAAATAAGTAATATATAATTGACCTATGATAGCAACGCATTAGAATTATATAACACTTCTTAAAAATGGAAAAATCATCTGATTTACAAGTTTTTACTCAAATCTCACGTCCCCCGAGCAGTAATTTTACATTAAAAGCTATATCTCGCTTATAATTCAATTAACTTTGAACTTTGGTACATAACTTGCGTTGCCTGTTACATCTTTGAAAACAAAATTCCACTCGAATATCTTAAGGTAAATTACAGCCATTGCGATCATGAGTCTATGTTGCGTACTTATGTTGATATATGTGTTTATCCGGTGGAATAGTGAAATGTACTCACTGTGAAAATATTACTTTTTTAACAGTGACGTATAGGCCAATGGGGCCGGGATTTTTTTAAGTTTTTGTTTTGTTTTATTTTGTTATATGTTTGTTTTGTTATACACATGTCACTATATTAAAAGATTCACTTCAGAAAATGTTTTCTTATTCAACCGAAAAGAACTGGTGAAAGCGAGGTAAAAAACCATACAAACAAACGAACAAACAAATAAGCGCGATAAAGTAGAATGCTGTAAATGCGAGAAAAGCCGTCTGCAGATGGCAAAAGCGTTACATGTATTGACTGACGTCGAAATGTTATAAAACGTGAGTCAGTATGACTACCACTTGAGTAAAACAATGTGAGCGAGAAAACCAAACATATCGTCAGTTACACGCGGATGTTATTTCAAATGAAACGAAACCGTAGAGTCTCAAAGTCGATAGACGTGACTCATGCGCAACTTTACACGCAGCTTTACACTAAAAACGATCGTCTGATGTTGTGAAATTAACCCTTTCCCATATACAACACATCTACAGAGGGTGAGGTTGAAAACATTTAGACCAAAATATGGAAACACCCTTTAAATATTTTTATTCTGTTAACCAATACGTGTATTGCATTATTTATAAAAATTATGTTGTTGTTTTGATATTGTTGTTGTTGTTTTGATGTTTTGATATTGTTGTTGTTGTTTTGATATTGTTGTTGTTGTTTTTGTTGTTGTACGCACGTATACCTCTTGCAGGACATGTTTCTGTTCCATGTCAAATGATGACTAATTTCCATATATCTCGAATAATTGAAAATGTAACAGTTAGAAACAATTATGTACATGTAAAGAAACGGTTATAAGTAAAGCATATAAAACATACAAGAAAACAATGAATTAACTAGCTAATTATGTATCTTTGGCAACAAAACGTAGAAATAGTAATATATAAACATTATTCTCTACATGTTCACCATGCATATAATCATAGTTATATACTAAATTGTTCATTCTCTATGTAATATATGGTATAAAAAGAAATTACTAAATGTTTATGTATTGATG
Organism: Serripes groenlandicus; assembly: GCA_031761405.1. Classification (NCBI taxonomy): domain Eukaryota; kingdom Metazoa; phylum Mollusca; class Bivalvia; order Cardiida; family Cardiidae; genus Serripes; species Serripes groenlandicus. Next base: position 38,715,599 of record JASEVX010000014.1, read on the forward strand.
TAACCGTGTTTGATCTTATTTGATTCATTTTGAAATATGTTTTGTATGACAAGAAACATGTATGTTGTATAAGTTAATATAATATATTCTATTCTATTCTATTCATAAATATCTGATAAAAACATTATGTGTATACAGTCAAACGTGTGTGAGCGGTCACTTGCGATCAGCTGTCACCGGCGTTAAACAGTCCCTTTAAATCCCCCAACCAATTATAATCTATAAACTACCTTGGTCAGAGGTCACCTTTGAAACGCGGCCAGCGGCCACACTAATTGGTCGATATTAACTGTAATCCTATTGTGTTCAACGGTCAATCAATACACTACTTGGATTCGCAAGGTGTTAAATTATCGGTCTTTATTACATACAGGTAATAAAGCATACTGTTACAATCACATTATCGTGGGGGGTTTTCATACGCGTATCAACCTGTTTACCTGTTAGATCAAGGGTACCGAAAACAACCGACATGTGCCAAATGAAAGTTGCATGATTCATCAACAAGAAGTTGCGATTTTGGTTTCTTTCTGTTTACGATGTCGGGCAAAATTGATGAATTGAAAAAGATATTTATGAGCGTTTTAGACCGAAAGACAGTACATTTATATGTTAAAATGAAAGTTAATGTCCACTTTGAAGCCCGAAGTCAATTTATATTCCCATTTCCACTTAAATCTAATGATTATCGAGTAAAATTGTGTGCACGATGTAGACGTAGATTCGGACGCTATTTTTTCTGGATACGTTATTCGGTGAATTTCAAAGTGAAGTAAAGAAATATTTGATAATCAAGATAGTTGTAAACGTCGGTTTAAACTAACGAATAGATAGCACAATGAAATATTTGATAGAAAAAAACTACAAATCTTCATGTTTAAATACAAGATAATTTATTATTTGTAATGTAATGACTATTCCTAACAGTTACATGTAATATTATGTGAACTGACAAAACTCGAACAAATCCGACCAAGTCATGAAATTTGTGATCAGCAGCCACCTGTCTTAAGCAATCAGTTTTATCATGTCCCTTGGTGGCTGCTGATCGCAAGTTTGACTGTATTTGGATAGTACACTAAAGATTTGAATGCAAAATTCATATAATCTAAAGCGAAGAAAACCGAAACTCGATGACTAATATGTGGTTTAACGCAAATCTAGCTTAATTAGCAGACGATTTTTGCATTGAATGAATATATACGAACAAATAAATGAATGTATGGGAAAATGGGCTTAATTTACAAAGATTAAAAACGTAAAGTATTAAAATCGTTTGAAATGTCTTCTTTTTTAAAAAAAAAAAGGGATGTATTGATGCAATAGACGTCTAATACTTTTTGCTGTAAAACGCAAAGTTGATTGTGAGTCACAACATAAAATATGTATATGTGTGTAGGTGTATATGCATGTATATGTGAGTATATATGTGTATGTATGTATGTATGTATGTATATGTAAGTGTATATGTATCTGTCTTTATATGTATATAAATATAGGAAACCTTATATATGTTGTAGATACGTTGTGTGTGTAAATCTGTAAATATTTCGTCTTCCTTATGTCTCCATTACAGAAATTAATACTTTGATTTTGGCAACAAATGGATTAAAAATTAGATAACATAATGTAAGCAAACTACATCAAAAGTCGTATATCGTAAGTGATCCGTTATTTAACTACGGAAAACAAAATGGCTACTCATCCCAGTCATTTAGTATCAAAGTACAAACGACAAGATTAGTCAATTTCGATTAAGAGTATCATTATGTATGACTTTGTCTTGTTCTTTTTATGTTTGTGTTAATTGTAATTTGCGTATATATTGTTAAGATGACAAGAAACTGTTCAGTTCACGTCTATACAAATAGTGTCCTTATTGTCGTGTAAGAGGGATCTGGGTGCTCTGGTGGTAAATAAATATGTATATATATATATAATATATATCTTCCGTACTAACAAACACACAATACAAAGGGGAATTTTATAATCAGTTGCTGATCATCTCTTTCGTGGAATTGGGGCGGCCGATCATTGTTAGTTTAACTTCCCGTAATATGTCATGCGAGTGTGGCTAATTACATTGTAAGAAATTGTTTTACGATAATTTAAAAAATAAATTTTTGGAAAAAAAAAGCATGTTGATTCACACTTTCCTACAAAAAGACGGTTTTGTTCGCCTCTGCAGCAGACGACTTTTGAAATAATTGTGGCAAAAGCAGAAATTGCTCATTGTGAATAATTTATCCATTTGCAACAATGATTTTAACTCTATTCAATAATCATACTATCATATATAGAGATGTTCTATTGTTTGGACTTTCAAAGTCGTCTGCTGCAGATCCTTTCTATTTGGGAAATGATTAAATGTAAACAATATGCCTTTCGTTTAAATTACATACATCTTAAAGACAGTGTTAAAGGTCACTGTTTAACTGGGCGAGCCCTTTTGCAAATGCCGATAATATACTTCACATCGAATTGAGATGGTGAGTGGTAATATGATGATAATGTTTTGATAGTTCACATTATATGCAGAGTATATCGTTTGAGAAAGATAATGCCAATATATAAAAAAAAACTGTAAGCAAATATGATATGTGAAAGTCCAGACATAGACATAAAGAAACATTTTAACTGATATGGGTGATATTATTCTTAACATTAACTCTTACACTGCCGAAGTTCACAAAGTCGCCGCTTCCGTGTTGAAAATTTGACCATTCCATTTTTCGTCAAACAGGAAATTTTGTAAAAATTACTATTTAAATGGCAAACAATGTAGATTTCAGGACAGACAGCTCGTTACGATCTGTCTCATCTGAAATTTGCATTGTTTGCAAAAGCCTGTAATTGCCTTTGACAGCGAAACGGTTCATGTCAATGAGATTCCTCCATCACCCCTTTCTTTTTTGACAAGTCGCACAATTAAACAAGATGGATAAATACAATGGAGAGGCAATTAATGTATTTTCGAAACATCAAATGAGCCGTCCCGCGAGAAAATCCAACATTATGGACTCTACGTAATATATCGATCCAGATAAGCCTGCGCAGTCCCGCGAACAAATTAATATTATAGACTCTGTGTTATGTATCGACCAAGATAGGCCTGCGCAGTCCGCGTAGGCTGATCCAGGCCGACACATTCCGTCTCAGGTGGATAGAGATATAGAATAATGATTCCTGAAACAGAAACTCCACAGGAGTCTAACAGTGTATGTCAGGGTTAGCCTGCGCAGCATTCTTAGGCTGATCAGGGTCGATACTTTACGCAGAGTCCACAATGTTGGTTTTTCTCGCGGGACGGCTGAAATATTGTTTGAAAGATGTTTCACTCCGCTTTCAAGAGTACTACATCAACACTACTGTTGGTAAGTTTAACCTTGTTTAAGAGCATCAGTCGTATTGTTATCTCCGCAACCATGAACGCAAAGGAAGGGGAGGGGGGGGGGGGGGGGGGGGGGGGGGGGGGGGGGGGGGGCTCTACCTTCATTTTGAAATACAGATACACCTGTGTTTAAAGGCCAACCATGGTGAGCAATCTGGTCTTTAATTGCAGGGTAATTTATACAGAAAATGAGTATTTTAAAAAAAACTAACAGTATGGTCGCTATAGACAGGGCATTGCTTTTCCAATGTGGTCTTTAGCACAGATTCGACTGTATTTGATCAGACTCGGTCGAAATGAAGGTTAAAATATGCACTTTAAACATTGTTTCAGGTTTCATGAAACAGTTTGTAACGATAGTTAGATATGTTTGTCGAATATGTTTTGTGTATACATGTAAAATTGTTTTGTTATTGTTAAAATTAAATGTGTTGAAAAACGAATTCATGTGTGATATGAGTCTTAACCTAACATGTTGTTAGTATGCTGTTTCACGCCACTTTCAGTAATATTTCGTCATTTCACGAGGTTTCCAGTACTGCTGGTAAAATTGTCCTGGTACCAGCGTATCAGTCATGTCACGACGTTTCCAGTTTTAAATTAACAGTACTGCTGGTAATATTATCCTGGTACCAGCGTATCAGTCATGTCACGACGTTTCCAGTGTTAAATTAACAGTACTGCTGGTAATATTATCGTGGTACCAGCGTATCAGTCATGTCACGACGTTTCCAGTGTTAAATTAACAGTACTGCTGGTAATATTATCCTGGTACCATCGTATCAGTCATGTCACGACGTATCCAGTGTTAAATTAACAGTATAACAGTACTGCTGGTAATATTATCCTGGTACCAGTGTATCAGTCATACAACGATGTTTCCAGTGTTAAATTAACAGGATTGCTGGTAATATTATCCTGGTACCAGCGTATGAAGTCATATCACGACGTTTTCCAGTGTTAAATTAACAAAGCTGCCGGTAATATTATCCTGGTACCAGCGTATCAGTCATATCACGACGTTTTCAGTTTTAAATTTACGGTAGTGCTGGTAAGATGATCCTGGTACCAGCGTATCAGTCATGTCACGACGTTTCCAGTTTTAAATTAAAAGTACTGCTGTTAATATTATCTCTGGTACCAGCGTATCAGTCATGTCACGGACGTTTCCGGTGTTAAATTAACAGTACTGCTGGTAATAGTATACTGGTACCAGCGTATCAGTCATGTCACGACGTTTCCAGTGTTAAATTAACAGTACTGCTGGTAATTTTATCGTGGTACCATCGTATCAGTCATGTCACGACGTGTCCAGTGTGAAAATTAACAGTACTGCTGGTAATTTTATCTTGGTTCCAGCGTATCAGTCATGTCACGACGTTTCCAGTCTTAAATTAACAGTACTGCTGGTAAGATTATCCTGGTATCAGCGTATAAGTCATGTCGAGACTTATTTAGTTTTAAATTAACAGTACTACTGTTAATATTATCCTGGTACAAGCGTGGTGAGCGGGTTCTGCCTTTGGGATTTTTCCACACAAACGGAGCGAGTACTGGTCATGTCTCCAGGAAGCAGACATCGGGCGTGACTAATATAATCTTAAAGCTTATTTCGCAATCGATGTAAAACGAATAAGTGTGCCTTGCAAACTCATACTCATCCTGCACACACACTTTAAAACAAAATACATATATGTTTTTTGGCAAAGCGGTTGGACTTGTCGACCGACTGTTTCAGCAATTATAAAGGCAGCCACGCCTTAACTGATATATGTCATAAGATCGTTGTGTGAAGCACGGTCATTGTATTTTGTCCGTTTTTTAATCCCAGTTTCCTGACCTTCTCTTTTGTTCTTTTGTTTACACCTAATAAAAAAAAAAACATGTTTAGCATAAAACCAACAACAACAAACCACATGACTACAACCCTTAGTATCAATCCTTCTATGTACCATAGATTGGAAAGGCAATCGCCTTAAGATAACCACGTATCACCAGCAATTCTAAAGACAGCCGCGCCTGTAATACGTAACTCCAATTCCTGCAGTTCTTTACTATATTTCTAAAAGAACATATGTATAAAACATAGATATAGCTAAATATCATTTCAATTGATTTAAGAATTTCCCTATAAATGATCATAACAATACAATTCTTCTACCGATAAGTCAAACCGGAAATCTAAATGTATTTGCTCATACTATTAGAACAAGGGAGATAACAACTGTTCGACTTTTCTTTTTTGTATGACGCATTACTCTCCCTTATCTATCATTTTGTTTCCCTTCCTTTTCAACTATAGTCAATATATAAAACTAACATTCTGAATATCAAGTTTTCAGCATCCAAAACTGTCTTCTCCATTCTTACATCTTGTATAAAATTCTTAAGTTAAAAAAGACTGATCGCGTTTTTATTTCATTTTAAAAAAAGAAGACAATGTTAAGCTTTGTTTATGACACCGGATAATGTTATAACACGAGCTCCTGCATGGGTAAAAAGGTACACGTTTACTTGTGTGAGCAGTATAGATCCCACTGTTCCCATAGCTAATACAAGCTTGATAGAAAATGATGTCAACTTGTGTAGATTTTCATACGACTGAGCAGGTGGACAAGAAGCTCGATCTTAACCTTCACTAATGAGATATACCAACGTGTACGTATTTCATGCACTGGTTTATATTCAGCATAACATTTTATTTTAACATCGATTTCGACACGAGCTTTCAGCTAGAAATCATGCTAGATGTCTGCTTTCTGGAGATTTAACCAGTACTCGCGTCGTTATTGTGGGAAAATCCCAAGGACAGAACCCACTCATCACGGGTTTCGAACACGGGATCTTGTGTACAAAAGGCCGGCACTCTACTACTGTACCGGTTATAAACAGAAAGGGATGAAGCAACAGCTGCATGGTTAAATACATTCGTCATGACACTAATATATGAGCTTTTCCACGAGAATATCTACATTAAAGAACCAGATCAGCCTGCACGGACTAGGCTAATCCGGGCCGACACATTCCATCTCAAGGGGATAGAGGTATAGAGTAATTATTCCTTAAACCTAAAATCCACAGGAGGCGAAACGTTTTTGTCTGAGTTAGCCAGCGCGGCATGCTTAGGCTGATCCGGTTCGATACTTTACGCAGAGTTCACAATGCTTGCATTCGTGCAGTTTAATTATGATCTACATTGTTCGTTTCTAAAACATCGTTAATGAATACGTAAGATCGCGTAGAAGATCAGTGCGTGGCAGTGAGATTTGTTGCTATATTGATTGATTGATTTATTTATTTATTTATTCATTGATTGTGGTTCAATCATATCACGGTGGCCAGTTCATCTACTCATATGTTTCCTTGTTTTTTTCTCACACCAGTACTCCACACAACACAACATACTTTCCACGCAGCTGGCTGCTTTTCCACATATACTGTAAGCCAATTGGTGAAAGACGAATGACGCATGTCACAGTGACAATAGAGGAACGCAATACGGACGGACCAGTGCATGAGCAAATGTAAAAGTTAGCTTTTGTGAACAGTATAGATCCAGATTAGCCTGCGCATCCGTACAGTCTTATCAAGATCCATCCTCCTCACATAAGCATGTAAGAAGATTATATCATATGTGGAGAAATCTTATTAAACTGAGCAGGTGGATAAGAAGATCTGAACTTACACGGTTCATAACTACTTACTCTGTACATTTATGCATGAATTGATTCATATAAATTATCATGACATTTACTTCAGAAATACTTACTCTGTACCTTTATGCATGCATTGACTCATATAACTTATCATGACATTTACATCCGTAAACTTACCTGCTACATGTGTTTAGGGTTTGGATGTTTTTGTTTCGCCTATTTCAACAGTCAATGTCATATTGCGGCAGACAGGAAAGATGATATTAGTCGCACACCTTATATGTATGCATGTATATAAAAAATATATAATGTATGAAACTAAAACCACCTCACCTGCTGGATCTCAAGGGTTACAGTGTCCCCAATCGTTCAGATCCATTTAGCCGTTTTTTTCGGTTCCAGCAAGACACAGAGTGTGCCTGTCATTGACGCCGCGTGGGAGCGCGGCGTCAGTATGGGATAGGTTTTAATTTTGTACCATGGGGTGACGTAATCGAAAAGGGAGAAACCAATGTTATTATTGTTAAAAAAACCTCTGTTGTTTGATTGAAAAAAACAACCTTTATGAATCAATAAATTGTATTAACTGATTTAAGAAACAACAAGATACAAAATACGTTTGTCTTCTACCGTTATTACAAAACTTTATACACATTTAATTTGTATTTAATAACTTTTCCCCAACTGTCTAGGCTACGCTGTTTTTGATTGTTTGGTTTACGGCCCTGACCCAATTCATCAAAGCTCAGAGAAAAAGTTCACTTTTCCCAAACTTTCTAGGCTACGCGTTTTTAATTGTTTAGTTTACGGGCCCAAAATTCGCCGGATGTTTTTGCCTATTTATAAAAGTGTGTGAAGTTGGCAGAGCATTAGACGTTAGACATTAGACATTCAAAAAAAATATTCGAATGTCTAATTAGACGTTAGACATTCGATTAGACATTCGCTAATTTTGATTATCGAATGTCTAATTAGACATTAGACATTCAATTAGACATTCAGAACAATCGCAAATGTTAAATATCGAATGTCTAATTCGACATTAGACATTCAATTAGACATTCGCAAATTACAAGATCTATAACCCAAATTCGTCGGAGGTCATTGTACATTCAAAAAACGAATGTCTAATTGGTCAGTTAGACATTAGACATTCGATTAGACATTCGCAAATTAAGGGATTTAGGTACCAAATTCGTCGGAGGTCATTGTACATGCAAAAAACGAATGTCTAATTGGTCAATTAGACATTAGACATTCGATTAGACATTCGCAAATTACAAGATATATAACCCAAATTCGTCGGAGGTCATTGCACATTAAAAAAACGAATGTCTAATTGGTCAGTTAGACATTAGACATTCGATTAGACATTCGCAAAGGAAGGGATTTAGGTACCAAATTCGTCGGAGGTCATTATACATGCAAAAAACGAATGTCTAAATTGGTCAGTTAGACATTAGACATTCGATTAGACATTCGCAAATTAAGAGATTAAGGTACCAAATTCGTCAGAGATCAATGTACATTAAAAAAACGAATGTCTAATTGGTCAATTAGACATTAGACATTCGATTAGACATTCGCAAATTAAGAGATTTATGTACCAAATTCATCAGAGATCAATGTACATTAAAAAAACGAATGTCTAATTGATCAGTTAGACATTAGACATTCGATTAGACATTCGCAAATTAAGAGGTTTAGGTACAAAATTTGTCTGAGGTCATTGTACACGCAAAAAACGAATGTCTTATTGGTCAAATAACTTGAACATATTGATAACTCGAACATATCGATATCTCGAACATACCGATGACTCGAACACATCGATATCTCGAATACATTGATAAAACGAATGTTTTTAACTTGAACATTTATTGACAAATCGAACATATCGATATCTCGAAACTTTCGATATCTCGAACTTTCCAATATCTCGAACTTTCGATATCTCGAACTTTCGATATCTCGAACTTTCCGATATCTCGATTATTATTTTTATTTTTTTTTTTTTTTTTTTTTTTTTTCTCGCTATCTCGAACTTTCCAATAACTTTTCGATATCTTTAAAAAAAAAAATCTCGATACCTCGAACTTTATCGGAAAGTTCGAGATATCGACAAGTACGAGATATCGACAAGTTCGAGATACCGACAATTTCGAGATACCGAAAATTTCGAGATATCGGAAAGTTCGAGATATCGAAAAAAATATGGAAAAAAAATGGTAAGTTCGAGATATCGGAAAGTTCGAGATATCGAAAAAAAAATCTTTTTCGAAAAGTTCGAGATATCGGAAAGTTCGAGATATCGAAAAAACCAAAAAAAAAGAAAAAAAAAAGATATCAATATGTTCGAACATTTCGATTTCTCGATTATTTTTTTTGATATTTTTTTTTTCTCGTTATCTCAGAAATTTGCGATATCGTATTTTTTGTTTATATACTTCCGTTTTTAACTCCACTGGCTGAAAGCCAGTCGAGCTTATGTCATGGGGAATCGTCCGTCCTGCGTGAGTGCGTGCGTGAGTGCGTCCGTGCGTGAGTGCGTACTTACGAGAGTAATCTTGTTGGATAGTGTTTTTTCGTAAACCCCAGCCACCACCCTTATAAGACACTTTGATAAGTGTTTTTTTTTATACAATTGTGTTATGGGTATCTAATTAACATAGTATTGCTATTTATTCCGTAAAGGGGGGATAATTACGGAATAAACCATGTGCTTGTTGGGTATACCCAACAAGAGAACATCAAAGGAAAACACCCAACAAACGCCTTTTGGACGTACGTGCGTGCATGCGTGCGTCCGTCCGTCCGTAAACGTTTTGCTTCAAACTGTTTCTCCTACCTAACCACTGGACCAATTAGGATGAAACTTCATAGGAAGTATCCTCTCAATGATCTCTCCTTAGTTCCTCAAACTGTTTGGGATCCATGCAAAATTCTGGTTTCCGAAAGAAAAAACAATGAAGACTTAAAAAATCTTCTTCTCCTCCGTAGGTATCAGGCCGATTTTCAAATAATTGTGTAGTAGTGAAGACTTAAAAAATCTTCTTCTCCTCCGTAGGTATCAGGCCGATTTTCAAATAATTGTGTAGTAGTGAAGACTTAAAAAATCTTCTTCTCCTCCGTAGGTATCAGGCCGATTTTCAAATAATTGTGTAGAAATGTTGCTTGGGTGACCTTCTTTCAGATTTTTTCGAGCCAAGTTGATTGGTCGAAAACTATGGCCGCCAGAGGGCAGAGCTATTTTTGCCTTATAATATGGTTATAGTGAAAACTTAAAAAATATTTTATATATATATATATGACCCTCTATCAGATTCCTTCACGCCATGTTGATTGGTAAAAAACATGGCAACCAGGGCGCGGGGCTGTTTGAAGATTTAATTGGCAGTGGAGCGATACTAGCCCTCTTGGGCCTCTTGTTGTTATCATACTTCTGATAAACACGAAGGAGAATATACTTCACCCTCTCCTTCCAAAGCTTGTGTCACACTTAATTTATAACTAGAGACATTACATGTTAATATTTAAGCACCTATGTGATGGTTTTTTTATCTAATTGATCTAGTTAGAGCAGATTTGAAACCGTGTATTGGTAAAAAATTAAGAAACTTCATGTTGTATGGTAACCTTTTATTATAGGCTATGGTAGCCAGGTGAGCAATATAGGCACATCTTGGCCTTTTTGGTTATGATAAAGGGACATTTGGCCTTCTTGTTCGAAATATTTACATCCTGTCTGTTTTCACACGTTATTTAAATGTACTGAACTACATCTGCTTCCTTTAAGTCATGCTTCAAAATCATGCGCGGCGTCCTTTGATGCTCTGCATCAAAATTCGTCTTGTTCTTATCTAGCGTGCTCCAGCCACATTGTACAGAATATAGCCATGTGCTCATCATTCATCCACGTCATACATGTACGGTATCCGATATCTAAAGGGGAGTCAAGGGTTCTATCGTCGGTAGGGTCATACCAAACACTTCAACAGTGGTGACAGTCGTTCAATCATCGGACCGCCTCGTTGGTGTTGTGGTAGAGCGTCCGTCCTGGGTGCGGGATTTTCCCGGTTCGATCCCCGGCCGGGTCATTTCAATGACTTTTAAAATGATGGTAATGGCTGCCCTTTTTTGACGTTCTGGTTTGCGGAGTTATCATTTTGACTGACTGGCTGGTGTCAGAATAAATGGACCAGTAGTACTGGTAACTTACACAGGAAACGTCGTGATATAACGGACACATCGCTGAAAGTGGCGTAAAATATCAAACAATCAATCGTTATAGAGCGATATGAATCATGTACGGGCGTGTATTCTGTTTAGACATCGATATATTACATCGATTACGAAACGAGCTTTAAGCTTATATCACTCACGCTCGATCTCTGCTTGCTGGAGACGTAAATAGTAAGCGCGTCGTTCGCGTGGAAAGATCAAAAGGATAGAACCCGCTCATCACGTGATGCGAACCCGGGATCCCTTGTACAAAATGCAGGCGCACTACCACTGTACCGTTTATATACAGAAAGGGATAATAAATCTTAAACTGAAGGGTTAACTACATTCGTCCTGACACTAACATATTATGTTAGCGGGACAGCGAACAAATGATCATTCATCATTCACATAACACTTTATCACATACAACAAAACTGTAGCGGAAGATTTTGATTGAATGATTGATTGAGTTGGTGCTTTACGACGCTTTTAACACCATTTCAGTTATATCACTAACACAAATTGCAACCAGAATTAAACTTAACTTTTTAAATTTGCACACACTCCTGAGTCAAGTGGTTTCCGAAACAGTACGGAAACTGCTGAGTGGTGAAACAGACACTCGGATATTACGGCGGAATTAACCGAATATGCACGAAGACATGCATTTAAGTGGGAAATTCCGGTGTATTGAGATATAACCAAAATAATAGACTTGAAAGACGCGACATATTTTAACTTAGATTATCAAAACTATTTTCTTATACACTTTATATGAATAAAACTTCTACACTTTTTGTTTCGATTACTTGGTCTTTATCAGGGACATTATATTACATAGTTTCCCTGGTCTTTATCAAGATACAAAAACAAAATAAAATGCAATAACAATTTAAATGAGCCGTCCCGCGATAAAACCAACGTTGTGGACTGTGTAATGTATCGACCCAGATCAGCCTAAGCATGTCGCGCAGGCATTAACTGGATAGACGCTTTTCGCCTCTAGTAGATATGTTTCAGGAATCATTACACTATACCTCTATCTCCCTGAGACGGAATGTGTCGGCCCGGATCAATCTGCGCGGACTGCGCAGGCTGAGCTGGGTCGATACATTACGCAGATGCCATAGTGTTTATTTTCTCGCTTGACGACTCAATTCAGTGCTGATATACAGTCCAACCTGCTTTAAGTGACCACCCAAGGAAATAACTGAAACTTGTCTGTATAGATATATGTTCATGAACATTTTATTAGGATATATCATTCTCAGTCTTACAGTGTCAAATACTTTGTAGACATATATATATACATACATGTATTCGTCCCTGTGTGGGCTAAGTAGTTTTCATTAACCCTTTCCCTCATACGACAATTCTGCAGCAGACGACTTTGAACACATTTAGTCAAAAAATAAAAACATCTCTATAATTGAATGGATAACCTATGACTAAAAGTGGAAAACATTGTGGCAAAAAGAGAAATTGCTCGTTTTGAGCAATTTCTTCTTTTTGCACTATGTTTTCAAAAAGCCGTCTGCTACAGAGGCGTCAGAAAGTGTCTATATGAGAGAAAGCGTTAATATTTGTCATTGTCTTTGTTCTTTATTCATGCCAGACGTATTAAATTACTACGGTACGCCGGGTACCAGACTACGTTAACGTTATGTACTGGTTCCAGTCTAACCAATATTTGTGTACCTTCTGACCGAGTTATGTTTGAGCATTGAGGTTAGTAGAGCTCTGTTGTGTGTGAGTGTGTAGAGATACCAATAGTATGTACAGCTTGATGAATAGATAGATTTACGTGCTTTGGGATTTAACTGGATCGTTTAAAGTTTATAAAAAAAAACTCGCAGAATAACGTAAATTATGTTTTCATTCAATTCTTATCTCTTGTGCTTTGCTTATACAGTGTTTACCTTTCCCCCTACAATAATACGATGACTCTGCAGCAGACGGCTTTTACATTTTCACATCGGTAATAGATCTACTGTGGATATACTCTATATATAAAGGTTCGTTTACTTAATTAAATAGACTTGAAAATATCGAGGAAAAAATAGAAATTGCTCATGATGACTTATTTCTCATTTCTCAAGTCGTCTGCTGCAGAAGCGGCGTTAAATGTCGTGTGCATGGAGGTAAAGGGTTATTAATGTGTCATTCTGACCGAGTGTAAAGGGTAGTAAGGATCCACGCGGATTACTCTTATCTGCAGACGATTTATGAGGCTTCTGTGACAAAAGGAGAACATGAGCAATTTCTCCTTTTGCCACAATGTTTACAACTCTATTAACCCGTTCCCTCATATAGACGCTCTCTAACAACACTGTAGCAGACGACTTTTTTGAAAATTTTGTGACAAAAGGAAAGATTGCTCTAAATGAGCAATTTCTCCTTTTGTCACAATGTTAACAACTGTATTAATCAATTAACCCTTTCCCTCATATAGACGCTTTCTGACGCCTCTGTAGCAGACGGAGTTTTGAAAACCTTGTGACTAAAGAAGAAATTGCTCATGATGAGCAATTTCTCCTTTTGCCACAATGTTTATAATTCTATTAATTGCACTCATATAGACGCTTTCTGACGCCTCTACAGCTTTTTGAAAACATAGTGACAAAAGAAGAAATTGCTCAAAACGAGCAATTTCTCCTTTTGTCACAATGTTTTCCACTTTAAGTCATAGGTTATCCATTCAATTATAGACATTTTCTATTTTTTTACAAAATATGTTCAATGTCGTCTGCTGCAGAATTGTTGTAACAAAGGGTTAGAAAGGGTTAACAAAGTGTATTTTCATTTATAGAGTGTTTCTATTTTTGCCATGGATGTTTTTCAAAGTCGTCTACTGCAGAGTTGATGTATGTTTGATTGAGTGATTGATTGATTGATTGATTGATTGGGGTTTAACGCCGTTTTTAACAATTCCTCGGTTATATCACGGCGGCCAGTTCACCTACTCATCCTTTTTCTGGTTTTCTCACACCCGTACTCCACACAACAATCTTCCCAAGCAACTGGCTGCTTTTCCCATAGACTTAGCCCATTGGTGGAAGGCGAATGACGCATGTCGATGTGTGTTTGAAAGGGATAATATTCTTTTGAACTCGTATTATATATATCATTCCCAAATGCATGAGTAGGTGAACTGGCCGCCATGATATAAGTGAGAAATAGTTAAAAACCGCGTTAAACCCCAATCAATCAATATATCATTCACTATCACGGCGATAGTTTAATACTCATGATCCCTGGGTAAACAAACCAGTACTAGGCTAGGTAATGGCACTCCCAGTTCCAGATCCCCGACGTTAACCACTGGGCAACGGCGGGTTCCTTAATATGACGAGTTTGAATTATCAAAAAGAAATGTTTCAATATACCGATGCATTTGAATGTTATTGAGCAAAACCTTATTTTGTGTTTAATAGATGTTAGATACGCTATATATTATTTTATTACGCCGCTTTCAACAGTGTCTTCAGTTTAAATCCCGGCTTTTCCTGGGTAAGGCATCAGTTAGACCGGTGAGTTAATTCTGACACCAGCGCGTCAGTCGTAATGCTAACCTGAGCCCCAAGGAGGGGAATCCATTACCACCATATTTACATATTTTGTATACGACATTCTTTCGGGCGATGTTTTCCATTGCCTCTCACCTCTGATCTATGTGAGAAAGTAGTCAGTGGCTTCGAAAGAATGTTGTGTAAGTACTGGTGTGGGAAAGCCAGGAAAACATGGGTAGGTGCAATGACCGCCGTGATATGACCAAAGCTGTTGAAAGCGGCGTTAAACTCCAAACAAACAAACAAACAAACAAAACATCTTTTGGTATGACCCGACTGGGGATTAGAACCTGTGAGTTACCGCAACCGATGAGATCTTATTGAACGCCGGTTTATTGAATATAGATGTGTGTAAAGATCAGCCAATATAGTGTATTATATCGAGTTATTATTTCTTCACGTGTTTAACAGATATGTGAAGACTCTAAACACATATCTGTCAGTTTCTATATTTAGTTTAAAAAAAACCTTAACAACCCACTAGGCTATGATATTCGATACTTAAATAATTGTCTTTATAACCATACCCACTTTGTTTTACTCAGTTTTGTATCAGTATAAAGTATGTCCAGGGGCGTAGCTCCCTTTAGGCACTGTAGGCACGTGCATACAGTTCTTTCTAAAAATGCCCTAAAATGCAGCTGCGGCGATGCACATCTGCGTAATGTATCGACCAGATCAGCCTGCGCAGACTGATCCGGCCGACACATTCCGTCTAAGGGGGGATAGATAGAGTAGTGATTCCTGAAACAGAAAATCCACAGGAGGCGAAGAGTGTATATCCGGGTACGCCTGTGTGGCATGCTTAGGCTGATCCGGGTCGATACTTTACGCAGTCCACAATGTTGATTTTCTCAGGAGACGGCCTACACATTGATTATTGCCAAGCTACGCCCCTGATGACATGTGTGAATGTATAGTGATGAGTACGTACGTGCGTGTGTCTGTATGCGTGTATTTATAAATACTCGTGTTTATATACATACATGTATATATATAGGCATAAGGATGTAATTATGTTTCATGTACGGATAGTGCGAACGTGTGTTCTGGTGTTGAGCGTGATAGCCGTGTAATTTGGTTTTATCTTTTGTTTAAAAAATTTTTTTTTTTTTTTTATAAGCCTCATGATGTGCTGTAATCGAAAATCCACCTTTTGTTTTATGGAATGTCTGAACATGAGTCGATCATGTTGACACCTGTAGATGTAAACAAAACATTAAAACAAAGTAGACATTCATTAAGATCCCCGTCTCCCTGGTGTAGTGGTTAGAGTGACCGTCTGGGCAACAAGAGACCAGGGCTCTATCCAAGATCGGGTCATACCGCCGGAGACCTTTTCCCACATACAGACGCTTTCTGACGCATCTGTAACCGACATCGTAAGAAAACATGTGGCAAAAGTAGAAATTGCTAAAGCCGAGCCATTCTCCTTTTGCCAAAATGTTTTCAGCTTTTTTCCAGCAATTTTTAGAGATTTTTCCTGTTTTATGCTAGATTTTCAAAGTAGTCTGTTGCATATTTATGCATGGGGGAACGGGTTAATCGCTTCCCTCATTAGCGCTCAGGGTCGCGGCGATAGATTGCACTTCTCCTTTAGAAGTTATCGCTGTTAGTATTAATATTACCGGTATTCAGGAAGTTCACTGATATAACTGAAATCATGTTGAAAGCGGCCTATAACAAACACGTTAGCGGTATAACCGGCGTTGTTTATGTTGACACCGATTCATAAGTCTTAATAATATTAAGCCGAGCCCCGGTAGCTCAGTCGGTAGCGACGCGGGCTGTCAATCATCCAGGGGTTGTGAGTTCGAATCCAGGATCGGCCAACTTTCTTTCCGACGATTGACAAAAGTCAATGCGACATGCGTCATTCCACCAATGGGCTAAGTCTATGTGGAAAAGCAGCCAGTTGCTTGGGAAGACTGTTGTGTGGAGTACTGGTGTGAGAAAACCAGGAAATGCATGAGTAGGTGAACTGGCCGCCGTGATATAACTGAGAAATTGTTAAATCGGCGTTAAACCCCAATCAATCAACTTGATAATATTATCACTACCCAGGAGGGACGCCATTTTACTATTTCAAAGTATTTGGTATAACTCGACCGGGGATCGTACCTCTGTCTCCACGCTCTTCCCTCGTTTAACAGAAATCCGCCGTGGTCGAGTGGTTAGCATCGGGGATTCCGGGTGTCCCGGGTTCGATCCCCATTCGCGGCACTACGGTCATGATGGAGTGCCCTTGGGCGAGGCACATTTCCTAGCCTAGTCCTCGTTTGTTTACCAAGGGATCCTGAATAAGTTAACTGTCGCCGTGATATAACTGAAATGATGTTGAAAACGGCGTAAACGCCCCAATACAACAAACCTCTTTTAACGAGCCAAGGATAAAGGTATATGGATGCATATGTAAACAAAGGTCTAGATAATATATTGTATTACGTATCCAAAAGAGTCTTTTGAGTACCCACAGAATAGGGTTTTTACTGTCAAATAAGAATCAATGAGAAAATATCTAGAGCTCTGTGTCATCGTATATTTAGGAGTCCTTAGTATATATAATATCGAGGGCTTGGCGTGAAACGGTTGTAACTAAAATTAGTATTTTTTTACCAAGGTTAATCACCTCGCCATAAAGTCTTTATAAGCGTTAAATAATTTTTCTTGGTAAACAATGGAAATTTAGGTGCCATTGCTCGTTCTGAGCAATGGCACCTAAATTTGCATTGTTTACAAAGGGGTCAAAATTGCCCCTAAACTAGGGTAGTCAAAATAGGTTTTTTAGTTACAACCGTTTCACACCAAGCCCTCGATATCTCATTTTCCTTTCTAAAACAGAGACGAAACTGTTAAATAAGTGCCTGTGAATATATTGTGACAAAAGGAGACATTTGCACATGGAGTTTATGCATCCAGAGGAGGAGAAGAAGCTGATAGAGGAATATAACAAACGTTTTCCAATCAAGGTAATATTATTTATAACTCCTTTTCATTTATATTTATGTATTTATTTTACTTTTAAACACATTTTATTGCGAATATACATGTATGAATCATTAACAAACATACAGATGTATCGAAGTAACAGACTATATAAGCAAAAGTGTCTTGCCGCAAGATTTGCTTTTCCTATTTAACACTTTCCAACATATATCACTGCAAGCAAAAGTGTCTTGCCGCAAGATTTGCTTTTCCTATTTAACACTTTCCAACATATATCACTGCACGAAAATTGGGATTTAATTTAGAGGTAAATTTCCTTAAATTCCGAAATTTACTTGCAAATGTGCACATGTGCAAGTAAATTTCGGAATTTAAGTAAATTTACTCTAAATTAAATCCCAATTTTTGTGCAGTGATATACATGCGGCTTTTGGTGCATCTGCAGTAGATGATATATGTTTATACAATATTGTGGCAGAAGGAGAGTTTTCACATAATGAGCAGTTGCTTCCTGACCTTAATCACAACGTCTTCAACTTAATATTTACACAGTCATGTATTATATCTTTATTTTATATATTATAATTCGCAAAGATTTACCTAGTCATTTGTTTAAAGTCGTCTGCTGCAGATAGTTTGTATCTGGGAAAAGATTGAAATCAATACCGCATTCAATGTCCGTGTAGATTAAAATGTCACAGGATGATTGAACACGGACAATAACATATGAGTTGTATGTAGCGATTTGAGGGTCTAAATGCAACCGCATACAGTCAGTACGTGAGTATAACAAAAAATGAATGTTCATATAAAGAAATTTAAAAATGACGAAACTCCCAGCCCCATGGGCCTATATGTCACTATAAAGATAAATTATATTTACATCACAGTTTTGAAATTTTTCAGCATAATAAACACAAATGGCACAGAGTCGCTCATGTAATTGGTATGTTTCCTAGTACATACATGTATAGGGCACACGCTCTGTCTCCTCATAGTATCAACCATCCGCCAATAAAATCAAAGCGCCAATGGCACTGTAGTGGCGATCGTATGGAAAATCCTGCAAAGTAACAAGCAGTATATCGGTGTAGGGCTTGCGATGACTCTGGTGCGGGTATATTTGAGAATGTATCAACCCTGCATCTTTTGACAGTAGAATAATGTTAGTTTGCCAGAATGTTGTCTTGGTGATTATTTAGTTACGTTCTGAAATTGGTCATGATGTGTTCAAAATTAGGCCATTCCAAAGTTATGAAAAATCTAGTTGGTATTCGATAGACTACCGTTTTAGCTCATTAGAATGACTATTTGTAATCTAAATTGTTTGGGTAATCACATGTTTATCACCAGGTCGTTAGGCCATATTAAGATAAAATATATTTTACACTTTAGAAATGACTAAAGAAAGGAGAGAAAACAGTATCCATTAGTTTGGTGTTTGTTTCAATTATGTCCGATATTAAACAGGTCTGTTCAATTTAGTCCCTTCACATTGCATGATTGAGGGTTGTCACAGTGTATTTATATGTCTCTGAGGTTGTTAAACTGCTTCGAATAATGTGAGTGCAAAAACAAACACAAAACATGCTCCAAAAGCACAATTTCACTATTTGCCAAACTGTTTAATTTATGAAAATATAGGCATATATTATAATGCTAGATCTTCAAACTCAATTAGGCTACACTGTCAGCATTGATTGCTAATTGACTCTAGAACGTGCAGACGTGTATACATAACGTGTGTACACACTGCCATCGTGTGTCCTTTAAACCTTTGTAAACCAGTCTTATTATCTAGACGCTTTCATATATTTAAACAAGTACAAAATAAAGCGTTTATAATATTGAGATTTACAAGCTTTTCTGGTTTTTGGTCTCGCGAGCTATTTATAGAACCTTTTGGAATTTCCAGATTTGAGTATCACCAGAGTTGTCGTTATTTGCAAGGCAGAACGCGCAATGATATTTATTATCTGCCAAATCATGACGAAGATAATCAGAGTACAACCAACTCCTGCCGAATCAGGTTAAAGGTCAAAAGGTTACGGTTGACTACAGTAAAAATAAAACGAGGCACAGGAGTATCATGATACTCTGCATAGCGTACCCAAGACGCCCGATGATATTTATTATCTGCCCAAACATGAAGAAAGATAATATGTAAATAGTTTAACTCTATTTAGATATTTTCTCGATAAATCTCAAATATTAGTACCAATCCGGTATCAAAGTAGCACTAACATTATCATTATTAATCGTGTGCCTGCATCACTGATGGAACTATATATATATATGGCGGTTTAACGGAAGTGAGTAAATTGCCTTTGCAGAAATATCCAACCGATTGTTCAAATACGACTATATAATTTTTTTTTCGTTGTTGTTGTTTTGGTAGCACTGTGGCGATTGTCAACCAATCGCCACAAAAACCACCTAGGATTATAGCCTCACCGTCCGCCAATAAAAAAACACCTAGGATTATAGCCTCACCATCCGCCAATATCAAAACCCTAAAAGTGTAGCCTCACCATCCGCCAATAACACACACCTAGAGTTGTAGCCTCAGTAATTATACGCCAATGTGACTTAAAGTTATGCAAACTTGGAGTGTAAATAAGATAGCAAATGTCCAAACGTTACTCAGTTGTTGATATCAGAATGTTTTCAATTTACAATCATTCCGGTAGAAAATAATCGATTGTCTACTTCAATCACGTAATGGTTATTTGCGTAGATTAGAAATCAATGTTGTAACAGCGAGGAGTCAGTGTGCTCCTTCAAACAATGAGCCGTTTCACAAGAAAACCAACATTATGGACTCTGCGTAAAGTATCGACCCGGGTCAGCCTAAGCATGCCGCGTAGGCTAACCTGGGCATACAAGTCTCGCCTCCTGTGGATTTACTGTTTCATGAATAATTGCTCTATACCACCACCCCCCTGAGACGGAATGTGTCGACCCGGATTAGCCTGCGCAGACTGCGAAGGCTGATCTGGGTAGATACTTACGCAGAGGCCATAATGTTGATTTTCTCGTGGAACGGCTCAAATGCATTCTTCCTCATTTTTAATGATAATTTCTAGGAACAGAGACGAAGATATTTCACAAACCTACAACGTATCTTCCTGTATGTTTCCTGTACGAATATGTCTATCTTTCATCACACGTTTAATGTTGACCCTTCCCAACAAAGAGACGTATGTTGACGTATCCTCATCGGACGATATATCAAAATCTTGCAACAAAAGCAAAATTGCTGATAATAGATATGTTCTCCTTTTGCCACACTATGTAAACTTCATTCAATAATCAGTATTTCATGTACATATATACATTTCTCGATATTTGCATAGACATTTTATGTTTCGTCGATTACACAGTTGTTTCAAGTGGAAAAAGGTTTACCAATCCCTTGTCTGCGGTTGTCTATCTTCTACCTCATCGGCATTCATGAACTTGCACCGAAATTCAAAGGTTCATGCGGTTTGATGTTTAGAATAGAAACAGCCCCAATATGGTTATGTAAACATCAGCTCTAAATGAATTTACCCCCTCTCTCTCTCCCTCTGTCTAACGGTTCGTCCGTTAGTCTTTGTCTCTCCGTCTGTACGTCTGTCTATCTGACACATGTTTTTCATACTCCTAACATATATTTCAGAAAAACTTTAATTATTGATATAGGCCATTTAACAGAATATTACATAACAATTAAATTATTAAAACAGAGACAGATGGACTGCTTCAAGTCTATGCCCATCTCGTGTCTCTGAATGCATGGTAAGCACATATTTAATTCCGCGCAAGCTTACGTTAATCGCAAAAACAATCCCCAGAATTTACAGCTGATTAGTTCGTGAACACAGCAGTAGATACGTCGTCATCCCCCACCCCCCTTTAGGATAACGTCTAATATAATTGACATGACGAGTGCGTTACGCTGATTGGAACTCAGAGGAATGCACGAACTCCAATGATTTGAAGTAGAATAGAACCGGCATTATCTCACTGATATATCAAAATCTTGTAATAAAAGGATGAAACCTCATACTAGATCAATTTTCCTTTTGCCATACTGTTTTAACTCTATTCAATAATTATTATTAGCTCGACTTTTGAAAAAACGAGGGCTATTGTCATGACCCTGGCGTCGTGGTCGTCCGGTTAAGGTTTTTTGTTCAGCTCAGCTTTTTTTCTGTGGCGGCGGCGTGGTCGTCCGGTTAAGGTTTTTTGTTCAGCTCAGCTTTTTTTCTGTTTTCTATCAGTCGAGCGTCTGTGCCGTACGCGGTGCTCTTGTTTTATTTAAAGACATTTCCCGATATTTCCCTCAATACATTTCCCATGTCTTCTGTTACAGTTGTTTAGTTCAGGTGGTAATTAATTGGTTATATCATGGCGTTTCCTAGGTACGTTTCAAGTACTACTGGCAGAGCTCCAGATAAGTGGCATTTTGCAGGTTTTAAAATCTTTATTCAACCCTCTAACCCTATGTTGTGGGTACTCAAAAGAATCGTCTCAGTGAGACGCTTCTTTTGAGTACCCACAACACTGGGTTTGCTTTAATAATAAGAGAGACATTGTGGGAAAACGAGCTGAATACCCCTCCTTATCTGGACCTCTGTATCCTGTCACCAGCCAGTAAACACTGTTAACTGCTCCAACCCTGGGCGCCATATAGGGCAGTTATTGCTACCATTTTCTAAGTCTTTGGTATGAACCCGACAGAACCGACCGGTGATCGAACCCGCGACCTCTCGCACCGAGGCGGTACTTCAGGACGAGACGGTAAAGGGTTGACGAAGCGTTTTCCAATGGTGTGTCTATCTTCTATCATATGCTTGCTATTGCACAGAAAATACAAAGGTTCATTAAGTTTGATGTTTATATTATAATCAGTCCCAAAAGGTTCAGACATGTGCTCTGTCTGTCTATCCGTTTGTCTGTTTGTGTTTTTCTCTCCGTCTTTCTGACACATGTCTATTAGTTTCCTTATAGCTATTTCTAACAGACAGTAGTGACATACTATCTTACTTAGTGACATACTAACTTATAATGTATTGTTTGGTGTTTTACGCCGCTGCTCACCAGCCAGTCAGTCAGTCGTAATGCTAACACCGCAATCCTGAGCACCAATGAGGGCAGCCATTACTATAACTTATAAAATGGTATGACCCGTCCGGCGATCCTACCCACGACCTACCGAACTCGAGAGGGACGCTGCACCACCGAGGTGGCCTCCTTCAAAATAAAATGATATTACAATTAAAACAGAGGTGAACTGCTGCAAGACTATACCACTCTCGTTTCTCTGTATACACTGTAAGCACAGCTCCAGATAACTGTTATGAAATCCTGTTATGTTACTCAAACCCTATGTTGTGGGTACTCAAAAGAATTGTCTCAGTGAGCTAGATGGATATTTTTCATGTTCTAAAATCCTTATTTTACTCTTAAACCCTATGTTGTGGGTACTCAAAAGAATCGTCTCAGTCTCAGTGAGCTAGATAGGGAGCATTTGTTATGTTCTAAAAATCCTTATTTGACTCTCAAACCATATGTTGTGGGTACTCAAAAGAATCGTCTCAGTCGGAGTGAGCTAGATAGGGAGCATTTTTTATGTTCTAAAATCCTTGTTTGACTCTCAAACCCTATGTTGTGGGTACTCAAAAGATTGGTCTCAGTGAGCTAGATATGAGGTATTTTTCATGTTCTAAAAACCTTATTTGCCACTCAAACCCTATGTTGTGGATTCTTAAACATAGGGCTTGGTTGGGTAATAAGAGAGATCTTTCTGGAAAAAGGGGCAAGTTCACTCCTCCGTATCAGGTACTCTGTTTTGAGCATACATTTATTTTCGCAATGCAAGGTGTTTTTTTTCGGAAAGTATAACTTATACTAGTCCGTAACTACAAGACTAGATACGCCAGGTACCTGCGAAGAATGTTTGATGGAGTACAGGTGCGAGAAAATACTATAAAAGTGGTAGTAATGGCTTTCTCTCCTTGGAACTCAAGAGTGTGTGGTTTTACCATTACGACCTACAGTGTACTCGTTAGGAGAGATAATGACCCGTATTACTAGTAACTTACACAGATAACTTCAAACCGGCGTATGATATCTATGGAAGCCCTGGAGGGACTTCTTACTTCAATACTTCTAACTTCCATACTTCTAACTTCATTACTTCTAACTTCATCACTTCTAACTTCTAACTTCATTACTTCTAATTATATTACTTCTAACTTCATCACTTCTAACTTCTAACTTCATTACTTCTAACTGCATTCACTTCTAACTTCTAACTTCCTTACTTCTAACTTCAATACTTCTAACTTCCATATTTCTAACTTCATTACTTCTAACTTCATCACTTCTAACTTCTAACTTCATTACTTCTAACTACATTCACTTCTAACTTCTAACTTCATTGCTAGTTAGAAGTAAGGAAGTTGGAAGTTAGAAGTAATGAAGTTAGAAGTGAATGTAGTTAGAAGTAATGAAGTTAGAAGTATGGAAATTAGAAGTATTGAAGTAAGAAGTCCCTCCAGGGCTTCCATAAATTATATCACACAAACGGGTGCGAGAAAGCCAGGAAAACACACGTCACGTGATCCCACCGAAAGACCGTTGATAAACGTCGTTAATCTCCAATAATTTGTCTATTCTGAATTGCATCGTGTCCCGATTGAATTGTGAGTAGTATTGTTGTACATTTCACAGGTAGAGATTGTTAACAGGACGTACCTGCGTAACCTACTGAGGAGTTGCCAAGATATAGCTGAATAATGTTGAGAGCGGTATAAAACATCGTAAAACCCAACAAACATCTATCATGTATATTTCCGTAAATCTCCGAGTAAGACCGAGTAAGGCCCGAATGCTAAGCCATGTTTGAAGAAATTTATACCACCGATTCTCTTAAACCTTTTCACACCTGCAGACACCTTTAAACGCATTTGCAGCAGACGACCTTTGGAAATATTGTGGCATATCGACAAATGGCTCGCAATAAACATTTTAACTGAGAACAACGCTGTGCAAGGTTTAATTTCGAGAAAGTCAGTGACCACATCTCACGTAATCTCGCAGCAGTGATATAATACAAAAACCGTTGATAAATGTCGTTAAACGTTGTTAAACTCTAATAAATGTTGTATTAAAGTATGGCATCGTTTCCCTTATCTAATTGTGAGTAGTATATTTGTACATTTGACAGGTTGAGATTGTTAACTTACTCAGGAATTGCCAAGATATAGCTGAATAATGTTGAAAGCTGTGTAAAACACCGTAAAAAAACAAGAAACATATAATTCCGTAAATATCCGAGTAAGACCGAGTAAGGCCCGAGAGCTAAGCCATGTAAAGAAAGAATGTAAAACCACCGATTCTCTTTAAATTGTTCACACCTGCAGACGCCTTTAAACGCATTATCAGCAGACGACTTTTGGATAAACACATGGCTCGTAATAACCAATTTATCTGAGAATAACTTGCGAGAAAGCCAGTTACCACACCTTACGTGATCTCGCAGCCGTGATATAGTACAAAAACCGTTGATAAACGTCGTTAATCTCCAATAAATGTTGCATTAAAGTATGGCATCGTTTCCCTTATCAAATTGTGTGTAGTATAGTTGTACATGTCACAGGTAGAGATTGTTAACAGGACGTACCTGCGTAACTTAGTATTGTTAACTATTTTCCACGTTCATCAACTCTTTGCTTCTGCAGCAGACGACTTTTAAAAACATTGTGGTAAAAGTAGAAATTACTCATAATTAGCAAGTTCTCCTTTTATCACAATGTTTTCACCTGTATTCAATAATTACATTCTTATTTCTTAATTCTGGATTATTTTTTTTGATATATTATCCAAAAATGTTTTCAAAGTCGTCTGCTGGAGATTTGTTGTATGTGAGTGAAGGATAAACTGACACATTTACCAGTTTCTTACGTGTATATCGAGGGCTTACACATTTTAGTTACAACCGTTTCACACCAAGCCCTCGATATACATGTACGGTATGTGTTACATTTCACCTTCAATTATGTTCTTCATACAGCATATTGTTGGCCCTGTAGTAACAATCGACGTTAACATATTTATATTGTCTTTGTCTCTGAAGTACAATACTAGAGGGAATCCGCCGTTGCCGAGTGGTTAGCGTCGGGGATTTTCGACCAAGCGTCCCGGGTTAGATCCCAAGTCGCCGCGTTTATGGTGGAGTGCTCTTGGAAAAAGGCACGTTTTCCGAGCCTAGTACTGGTTTGTTTACCCAGGGATCATGAATAAGTGAACTGTCGCCTTGATATAACTGAAATAATGTTGAAAACGGCGTTAAATCCCAATAAAACAAACACTAACCGAAAAGAAATAACATTAAAAGTATTAAGGTAACATAAGCGAACCCACCAATAACATTACAATTGATTGATTTGATTAAATGATTGATTGATTGATTTCAGTTTCAAGTTTATAACAAAATTTCACGTATATCACACCGGAAATTTCACGCTATTTCTTGCTTGCTCGTTATTTTGACCGGGACTTCAAACACCATTTTCCCCCTACGTTCCTACCTTTCAAAGGATACTAATTTAGCCCATCGAGGGACACAGAATGGCGCTCATCAGTCCCAATGACTTGCCAATCATCGGCAATAATGTTGGACCGAGCATACCCTCGTTTTACCGACAGAGCTATTGAGGCTCGACAAAACAAATTACAAATAAAAACTCATATTCAGAGCTCCAGATAGGGGGCATTTTTCTTGTTCTAAAATCCTTATTTAAAATTCAAACCCTATGTTGTGGGTACTCGAAAGAATCGTCTCAGTGAGACGATTCATTTGAGTACCCACAACATAGGATTTTGTTGAGTAATAAGAGAAATATTGTGGGGAAAAGACCTGTTCACTTCATCGTATCTAGTCCCCTGCATATTTATTTGCTTGTTTGTTCCTACATTATTAACTATGACAGAGACATGTTAGAACAGAAACATATGTTTGTCCTTAAACTATGAAAGTTAAACTGTCATCACCATTTCTGTCATATACATTATTATATATATAGTTATATATATGATGGAATGATGATATTCAGACCGACGTATTTTGTCTCGCGTATAAATGATATATATGATATTTGGCGTGCATATCCTGTTAACCCTTTCCCACATGCAGACACTTTCTAACGCCACTGAAGCAGACGACTCTTTTAAAACGCTGTGTTAAAAGGAGAAATTGCTCATGATAAGTAATTTCTCCTTTTGCAACAGTGTTTTCAACTCTTTTAAATAATTTCACTTTCCTTTTTAGAAGTTTTTTTATATGTTTGTCTAGGAGTTTTTAAAGTCGACTGCTCCAGATGTGTCGTATGTTGGTTAATAAACGTTTCTATGAAAAGCTTTAACGGGATAGTTTCCAGTCTTTGTTGAAAATGTTTAGATTGAGTGAACTTAAAATGCTATATATACATGGTACAAATTGCTACCCTATGTATGCTGCCTGTAGTTAGGGATCCCCAGTCGCGGCACTACGGTCATGGTGGAGTGCTCTTGGGCAAGGCACATTTTCTAGCCTAGTACTGATTTGTTCACCCAGGGATCATGAATAAATAAATTTAGATGTGCGCTAAATGACCTTAGCTGTCGATGCGCCGTAAAACAATATACATTCATACAAAAATAACATTTATTTTCTTAAAATTGGATATTTTTTTTCGACAGTTGGGTATCTGGAGTTCAGTCGCTTTAAGGCCGACTCACTGTGCCTCTCCTATAAATAATATTTAGGAATCTGCCGTTATCGAGTGGTTAGCATCGGGGATTTGAAACAGGGCGTCCCGGGTTCGATCCCCAGTCGCGGCACGACGGTCATGGTGGAGTGCCCTTGTGAAAGGCACATTTTCTAGCCAAGTACTGGTTTGTGTACCCAGGGATCATGAATAAGTGAACTGTCGACGTGATATAACTGAAATAATGGTGAAAATCCAAATACCAAAAAAAAAAGATAAATGATATTTGGCGCTCTATAATGTTAAAGCTTATTGCAATATCAGTATGGCCAAACAGTCCCCAAAAATACCTTTGTTTGCGTAGAAAATTCTTTCTTGCATAATAAAGGACCTCGTCCCCTTTTTCTTTGGATTGTTTTAAAACTTAGAAGTAAAAGGACTTAAATGTTATCTTAGGAACACTTAAAGCATCCTATTTTGGAAGCAGCCATGTATTTTAAGTAATCGATAATGCTTTAACTATTCAAGTAAAGTCACTTAAGCAACATTTGTCAAATTGTCTAAAAATCAGACAAACATATACAGAACACAATGTTTTTTAAAGTTTTGCAATTTGACTACTTCTTGTTTGATATGCCGCACAGTGGCCAAGGTATGTAACCAAGCAATATACAGTGAACATTTTAGTAGAGGAACATTTCTGCCAAATAATCCTAATTTTCCATGATATATGGTGTTCTACATAAGAAACGCTTAGAAAGTGTGACAAGTGAGGGCTGAAACTGGTCGATTTACATGGAAACAAAGAAAGAATTTATTTGGTGTATTGTGACCTATAGTACGATCCCAGATACTGAAGTTCAATATAAATTATAAATGACATCAACAATTCTGCTACATGTATGCGTCTATAGATGATTCAAATCTGTCAAAGTAACGCATTGGCTAATACAAGACGAAATATAGACATTCGGACATCCGGAGCACTTTGCCTCTCGTATGCATGATAGTTAGTTGGAGCTTCGTTGAAGGTAGATTGGAATCAGTCCCTTATGTTTAAGAGGGATTACAATTTCAAAATGGAATAAAGATGTCCCAGTTCTCTAAGTCGACGTCAAATTCCTTGTAGAAATTGCATGAAGTCAAACACCCAATTCATTTCGAACATGCGTCGTATAGATAACTCTCCAATAACATAATATGTGCACAAATACAATATTCTGTAATTCCGTATATTATAGGTGGAACTGCACGTGCATCTCGATGGATCAGTTCGACCACAGACGGTGCTCGAGATTGCTAAAGAACGTGGAATAGAAGACACACTTCCGTCCCAGACTGTCGAAGGACTCAACAAAGACGTGGTCCTGGTCGGACCGAGCAGTCTGGAGCGTTTGCTTCAGTCCTTCAGTTATTTCATGCCGGTCATTTCGTATGTATGCAACTCTTTGTCATATCGCCCCCTCCCCCATTGTTTAGCTTGATGACGAGTTTTGTTGTTATTGATATAATGTTAAGGAGCGAGCAATGCTTCCAAGTTTGTGCTTATGGCAACCTACACGATATGCGAACACACAACTCAATGTTTATATAGAACTTACAATTAACATTTATAAATCACCGTCGTCCGTCGTCTGTTGTCCGTCGTCTGTCGTCTGTCGTCCTTCGCCCGTTGTTAACGTTTAGCTGTAAACACCATCTCCGCCTAAACCACAGGACCAATTTCAACCAAACTTCACAGGATTGTTTCTAGGGTGGTCCTCTTTCGAAATTTCTATTTCGTTAACAGTGTCTCATTTGCATCAAAAGGTCCTATATATATGCAGTTAAATATTTGCTACTAATTTACTATCACTCAAGTGATCGATTTAGGGCCGTCTTGGCCCTCTTGTTAACATACGATTTTGTCCCTGTGACAGAGTGCGAACTGTTTCAGGCTCGTTATCCTTTACTCATACAGCTTTTGGCGTTTCTGCAGGGAACGACGTTTGAAATTATTGTTTGAAAAAAAAGCAAACATGAAACTATCGCTTTCTCCCACAGCATGACAACTGTGCTACAAAATAACAGTTTTAACATGAGTGCACATATGGATTGTTCAAACTAAGATACATAATGTATGTTGCATTGCTTGTTCAACTATTTCGCTGCCAAAGAAATGTTAAGCCTTTTGAAAAGAATGCAGATTAAGCTGTTTCTCCGGAAATCTGCGCTGTCAACTGCAGAGACATTACATTTTACTAAATATCCTGTTGGACGAAAAATAGAGTGGTCAAATTTTCAACATTGAAGAGTAGACTTTGTGAAATTGTCCATTGAAAGGCTTATCAGAGTGTTACAACTTATATAAGTCACTCTAGACGTCTGCGTTCTGAATTTGTAACCAATTGTCGGCCCGGATATGTTGGAATTCGTATGGCTACGAATTATATTAGGACGACAAGAAACACGATATAAAAACTCTGTAAGGACGACAATGTACACGATATATTTTTTTATGACGGTTCATTAAGTAGATAGATGTATGTTGTTCATTATTTCACAGCGGATTACCCTAAGAACTCTGTAAGGACGACAATGTACACGATATCTTTTTTATGACGGTTCATTAAGTAGATATATGTATGGTGTTCATTTTTTCACAGCGAATTAACCTACGAACTCTGTAAGGACGACAATGTACACGATATCTTTTTTATGACGGTTCATTAAGTAGATATATGTATGGTGTTCATTTTTTCACAGCGAATTAACCTACGAACTCTGTAAGGACGACAATGTACACGATATCTTTTTTATGACGGTTCATTAAGTAGATATATGTATGGTGTTCATTTTTTCACAGCGAATTAACCTACGAACTCTGTAAGGACGACAATGTACACGATATCTTTTTTATGACGGTTCATTAAGTAGATATATGTATGGTGTTCATTTTTTCACAGCGAATTAACCTACGAACTCTGTAACTGGTTATGGTTCGATGATTAGAGATTGTGTTCTTTATTTCACAGCGGCTACCTTCCCGCAATATCTCGGATAGCCTACGAACTATGTGAGGACTGCAATAGACACAATATCCGTTATATGGAGGTTCGATATCTGCCCCATTTACTGTCGGACGAACCCGTGAACCCGTATGTAAAAAAAGGTCAAGAGGTCAAAGTGAAAGCACGTGATGTCGTGGTGGCGGTGAACGAAGGTCTAATTAGGGGAATGAAAGAGTTTAATGTTACAGTTAAAACAATTCTGTGTTGTTTGACCATTCTACCAGGTATTACTCAAACTTATTGACCTGTCATTGACCTTATGTGTTGTTTTACTATTATACCAGGTATGACTCGAACTTATTGACCTGTCATTGACCTTATGTGTTGTTTTACTATTATACCAGGTATGACTCGAACTTATTGACCTGTCATTGACCTTATGTGTTGTTTTACTATTATACCAGGTATGACTCGAACTTATTGACCTGTCATTGACCTTATGTGTTGTTTTACTATTATACCAGGTATTACTCGAACTTATTGACCTGTCATTGACCTTCTGTGTTGTTTGACTATTCTACTAGGTATTACTCGAACTTATTGACCTGTCATTGACCAAGGTTCGATTCTCGGTCGGGTATTCATCAAAGAGTTTTGGAACGGCAGTCATGGCTTTTCCAATGTGTAGCTCACTATTGCGAGGATAGCATTTCGACTGATTCACCGATGGCTTTTCCAATGTGTAGCTCACTATTGCGAGGATAGCATTTCGACTGATTCACCGATGGCTTTTCCAATGTGTAGCTCACTATTGCGATGATAGCATTTCGAACTGATTCACCGATGGCTTTTCCAATGTGTAGCTCATGATTGCGATGATAGCATTTCGACTGATTCACCGATGGCTTTTCCAATGTGTAGCTCATGATTGCGAGTATAGCATTTCGACTGATTCACCGATGGCTTTTCCAATGTGTAGCTCACTATTGCGAGGATAGCATTTCGACTGATTCACCGATGGCTTTTCCAATGTGTAGCTCACTATTGCGAGGATAGCATTTCGACTGATTCACCCATGACTTTTCCAATATGTAGCTCACTATTGCGAGGATAGCATTTCGACTGATTCACCGATGGCTTTTCCAATGTGTAGCTCACTTTTGCGATGATGGCATTTCGAACTGATTCACCGATGGCTTTTCCAATGTGTAGCTCATGATTGCGATGATAGCATTTCGACTGATTCACCGATGGCTTTTCCAATGTGTAGCTCATGATTGCGAGGATAGCATTTCGACTGATTCACCGATGGCTTTTCCAATGTGTAGCTCATGATTGCGAGGATAGCATTTCGACTGATTCACCGATGGCTTTTCCAATGTGTAGCTCATGATTGCGATGATAGCATTTCGACTGATTCACCGATGGCTTTTCCAATGTGTAGCTCATGATTGCGAGGATAGCATTTCGACTGATTCACCGATGGCTTTTCCAATGTGTAGCTCATGATTGCGAGGATAGCATTTCGACTGATTCACCGATGGCTTTTCCAATGTGTAGCTCATGATTGCGAGGATAGCAATTCGACTGATTCACCGATGCCAGGATATTAATACCGGTAGTACTTGTGATTTACCAAGAAAACGCAGTGATATAAATGATATATTATTGAATGCTGCGTAAAATACCACACATAAAAAGAAACAAAATGGCGTGAATCATTGTCTATCTGATTTAAACTATGCGCTATTTAACCCACAAGGTGTATTTTCGAAAACCCAAATCCCACGTTTGTAAAATTACTAACGTGTATGTCGTTATTGGGATTCGCTTCGTTAGATATCCCTTATTGTCAGGCTTTTCCGACTGTCTGTCTGTCTGTCTGTTTGTTTGTAAAGCGACGCTCCACAGCCCAAACCGACGGGCCGATTCCGATGAAACTTGGTGAACAGTGGCCATACGGGCTCAGGGTGCGCGCGTTTGAGTTTCGTTGCTAAGGACCCAGAACCAAGGCGAATCCCACGTCGCCTACCGGCTTGTTAATCACCTTTCTGCGCAAAGGGTTTGAGAAAAAGCACTGTGACAAGAGTCATTCGGCTAACAGTCTATGTGCAAAAGCAGCCATTTACTTGGAAATTATGTTGTGTTGAGTACTGGCGTGAGAAAGCTAGGAAACGCATGAGTATGTAAACCGGTCGCCGTGATTTGACTGAACAAATGTTGAAAACTGCGACGCATGAGTATGTAAACCGGTCGCCGTGATTTGACTGAACAAATGTTGAAAACTGCGTTAAGCGCCAATTAATCAATCATTCTACATGAAGGTCAATATCAAGTCAACGCAATCGTGAAGCAAGTACGACGAAAACGTTGTTGTGTTAGTTTGTTCTTTAAAATAAGTCGTTAACCCTTTCCCTCATATAGACGCTTTCTGACGCCTCTGCAGCAGACGGCTTTTTGAAAACATAGTGACAAAAGAAGAAAATTGCACAAAACGTGCAATTTCTCCTTTTGCCACAATGTTTTCCCAATTTTTGTCATAGTTTATCTAAATACGTTCAAAGTCGTCTGCTGCAGAATTTTCGATGAGGGAAACGGTTAATGGAGAGTGTAGCGCCGTCTTAGACCGGAAGTTGTGTCGGAAGTGGTAGAAGAATGGATCGAATAATTGATTCTCAAGTTCGTAATACAGCGTCGGTGTAAATTGTGTGACATGTGAGTCCGTTTGTCTTTGTTAGGAAATAGGGAACGGCTATCATAGGGAACGGCTATGAATGTATTAAGCCCTTTTCCAACATACAACATATCTGCTACAGACGAGTTTGAAAGTTTCTTGGCTAAACTATGGAAATTTTGTATCTTTACGAGCGGTTTCTTCTTTACCTACAATGTTATCAAAATTCCTCTGCGTCAAGATTTGGAAAGCGTTTGTGCAGGCGTACGTGCAAGCGTACGTGCAAGCTTACATACACGCATACAGACATATCTTTTAACATGAAAGCTTCATAATTAAATAGATTTCGAAAATATTGAAACAAAAATAGACATTAATCCATATGAACAATCTCTCGTTGTTGTCAAAATTCGTCATCATCATTCTGCATGTGTGCTAGGCTTAATCACATGCTGCTCGCCAAATATATAGTTATCTCTGAACAGCAGGGGTAAATAAATCACATGGTTTCTATTTATAGATTGTGCGGAGGAGATTTTAGAGCTATGTTTAGAATTCAAGGATCAAGGTGTCGTTGGTATTGACCAGGCTGGTCCTGAGTTTAACCCCGGTGAAAACGAAAATGCTCAAGTATTTAGAAACGTCTTTAAAGTAAGTATTTTGTTTAAAGTCTTATCATTTTACCATTGACGATTTCGAAATCATCGTTTAAAAGTGTTTATTATGAACAAGTAGGCTGTGAAGACTTAAATGCTCAAGTTTTTAAAAACATATTTACAGTAAGTATTATGTTTAAAGTCTGAGCATTTCACCATTGACGATTTCGTTTATAATTGGTAATTTTTAAACCATTCGGATTTTAACACCTGTGGAAACTAAATTGCTCAAGTATTGAGAAACATATTTACAGTAAGTACATGTATTATGTCTAATTATTATCATATCATCTGATTACATCCGATTTGCCACTTTCCTGTATTGCCGTTTTTGACAGAATCGTTTACCCTTTCCAAAATACATCAAGTACATGTACATGTATATAGCAGAAGACAGAAAAAACAATAAGTTACGGAAGTGTCTGTTGTGTAAATGATAGTGTTATAATTGGTCATCCCAGTTTCTAATCCCAATCGTGGTAGTCATGGGGGAGTGCCTTTGGGAAAGGCATGATTCCTAGCCTAGTACTAGTATTAATACATAACCAGGGAGCATGGATAAGTGAACTATCACCGTGATATAACTTAATATATGTTGAAAATGGTATAACATATCAATCAAACAATTTATGTTTCCATTCCAGAAAGCGAAAGAACATGGTGTTCATAGAACAGTGCATGCCGGTGAGGTCGGTACGTCGGCTGCTGTTACAGAGGTAATATCACCATATCTATTGAATTGTTTGAACTTATTTGTTTCATATAGTGGCATACTTCTGCCACCACATAATCACTTAATTATCACGTTATATGACTAGTTAATTACTTAATTATCATGATAAATATCTCATTAACGCGTTAATTTTTATGTTAACAGATACTTATGTCAACACAAAAAAGTATATGTTACTGCCCACTACTGCCAACAGATACCTACATAATGCCATTTCAGATATATATTAAGTGGTTGACGTATTATGTAACTAGTTAGTCAGATAAGTATCGTGATATTTATGTGGTTAACTAGTTAGTCGGATAAGAATTGTGCAAATTATGTGGTTAACTAGTTATATAACGTGATAATTAAGTGGTTATGTTGTGGCAGAAGTATGCCACTTTAGTTTAACATGGATTGCGAAACAAGCTTTACGCTTAAATCAATCACGCTCGTTGACTGCTACCTTGAGACAAAACCAGTACTCGCGCCGGTTGTGTGGAAAATCCTAAAGGCAGAACCAGCTCATCACGGTATTCGAACATGGGACCTTTGGTACGAGAGGCCGACGCTATATCCCTGCACAAGTGTCTGCCACACCTATTTGAGCCAGTACATGGTAAAATGTACAAATTAGCATTTCTGAACAGTTTCAGATTAGATCATATTGTCCACCTGCTCAGTCTTATCAGAATCTACACTATTCACGAATGCCAACTTGTACCTTTTCCAATGCGATTGCTCTTTGTGGGCAGCGTCTGTTGGGTTAGGGTTGATCAGCGTTAGCTCAGCTATTCAGTGGTCGTAGGTTCGTACCTCAGCTCGGTCATTCATTATTTCCATTGATTGATAGAAGTCATTATGGCCAGCGTCATTTGTCTCCCACGAATCGTTTGGATAAATAGTATATGTGAGAAGGTAGCCAGTTGCCTGAGAAGAATGTTGTGTGGAGTACGAGTTATTGATTAAAGTCAGCCTGACTAGCTTCATTCGTCTCAAACCTTCGAGCTAAATTGTCTATGTGGGAAGTTAGACAGTTGCTTTGAGATTACTGGTAACTGATATCAGTCAGTGTAATTAAGGATCTACTTAGCATATGTTGGAAGGTAGAAACTTGTCTGGGAAGAATATAGTGTGGAGTACTGTGTGCGAGAAAGTCAGGAAAAACACGTAAGAGTAGCAATCCTGTTTAACAGCTCAGATCAACTCAATTAAATTTCATTCGGCAAAGGTAAATTACTGTGGTGACATAAATAATTAATAAATTGATCAACAATACTTGTCAAGAATTAAAATATTTAGGCATTCTTACTAGTAAAACACAATGGATGAAATACGCTCTGAAGTGTTAAAATATTACTTAGCGCTAAGTAATATTAGTGTAAGTGGTGCCTGACTGCCGCGCGCTAAGTAATATTAGTGTAACTGGTGCCTGACCGCCGTGATATTACCGAAATACCGTCCTTGAATCCAAATCAAATTAATCAACCTATCAATCGATATGTCGAGATAGGGTCTGCGCCAGTAAAGATAACACGAAACACAATCTAATTATTGATTAAACTTTGATGAATTCAAATCACATTGTTGATATTAAAACATATGGTAAAAAGGCGGATGATTAACCAAGGGATGCAACCCTTCCAATATTAAACAAGGGAAGTAAGTCAGTCAAACACCTAAACACTGGCGCTGGATGCACCTTCGCATACTTGATTCTCGGATGAGCATTCGAATACGCGCAGTCTGTTCAGTGTATTCGCTAACTACTTGCGTATAATAAAGACACAAGTCTTTAGATAAGGAGAAATTTTCTTACTCTAAAATCCTCATGTGACATTTATACCCTATGTTGTTGGTACTCAAAATAACCGTCTCAGTGAGACGATTATTTTGAGTACCAACAACATTTTGTTTGGACGAGTAATAAGACTAAGAGAGATATTATGACCCAAATATCAGAATACTTCTCCTTATCTAGTCCTCCGCCCAGATGAAGCTTTCCACAAAAATAAAAATGAATGAAATTGTAGTCTCACTGGTGTAAATTATAGTAATGGTTGCCCTCCTTGGAGCTCAATGTTGCGGGTTTACCATTACGACTGACTGACTGACTGATTAATGTCAAGACATATTGACCAGTAGTACTTGTAACTTACCTAGGAAACGCCGTGACATAACTCAACAATTGTTAAAAACGGCTTTTAAAACCATTCAATTACTCCCTTTGTCATGCCAATCTAATAAAAACCAGATCTCAACGTCGCTGCAGTAGAATAAGCTAGTATATATCTGACGACTGCCTGTTACAGGTCGACTCAAATTAACCTTTGCGCCAGCCAATCAAACTATTGATTAATGATTAAGTGCTAAAACATATTCTAATTCTATATTAGTTTAGTTTAACCCTTTCCCTCACATAGACGCTTTCTGACGCCTCTGCAGCAGACGTCTTTTTGAAAACATTGTGACAAAAGAAGAAATTGCTCAAAACGAACAATTTCTCCTTTTGTCACAATGTTTTCCACATTCAATTATGGAGATTTTCTATTTTTTTACAAAATATGTTCAAAGTCGTCCGCTGCAGAATTGTTGTATGAGGGAAAGGGTTAACATGCCGTATTCGTTTCCCTTCCTATACAGTCCTTTGCATCAGCCAATCAAACGTTTGATTAAAGATTAAGTGCTTATATATTCTAATACTATGATCAGTTTTTCGTTTAGTTTAACAAACCGTTAGAAAGATATGATCATGGTTATGTTATAATAGTATCATTTTCTCGTTAACTTTACAACAAAATATGTTAATGTTAGTCCACAAAATGTAGTTCTGTTGAAATAGTTCCTGATCTAGTAATACTAGCATTCAGGACAACCCATGCGATAGGTCACTGAACAGTCACTGTCCGCTTCTATGTTATACATATACAGTGGAACCTGTGAATAAAGACCACCCATGGGAACACAACCTTTGCTCACAGATGGTTTTTAATTGCAGTGTCATTTATGCAGAAAATGAGTAATTGGGACACTAAAAATGGGGTTGCTTTAGACAGGGAATCACTATTCCAATTAACACTTGTTTGACATAAATGCATCTTCTTGATGTGTAGGTCCGATTATTGTTACGTTCATGTAACAATAAGTGAGTCAATAAGCCCCCACAAATCACCAGATACAAGTAATTTTCATAAAAATCTCCAAATGTCGATTTTCCCGTGACTCTGATAATTTGTCTTCCTATACAGGCATTAGATAATATGTTTGCTGAACGTATAGGACACGGATATCACAGCTACGACGACAAGGCGGTGTATGACCGAGTTATAAAGAACCAAATTCACCTGGAGATATGCCCGATATCCAGTGTACTTACGAAGGCGTGTGAGGAAGACCCTAAAAAGCATCCTCTTAAAGCGTAAGTATAGGCATTGTCATACGAACCGGCTAATGATGAATACATAACTCATAACTAAAGGTCAGTTTGTATAGACCGAGTAATAAAGAACCAAATTCACTTGGAGATATGCCCGATATCTAGCGTACTTACGAAGGCGTGTGAGGAAGACCCTAAAAAGCATCCTCTTAAAGCGTACGTATAGTCATTGTCATTTGAACTGGGTAATGATAAATACATAACTCATAGCTAAAGGTCAGTTTGTATAGACCGAGTAATAAAGAACCAGATTCACCTGGAGATATGCCCGATATCTAGCGTACTTACGAAGGCGTGTGAGGAAGACCCTAAAAAGCACCCTCTTAAAGCGTAAGTATAGGCATTGTCATTTGGACCGGCTAATGATGAATACATAACTCATAACTAAAGGTCAGTTTGTATAGACCGAGTAATAAAGAACGAGATTCACCTGGAAATGCCCGATATCTAGCGTACTTATAAACGCGTGCGAGGAAGACCCTTACAAACATCCACTTAATGCGTAAGTATAGTCATTGTCATTTGTACTGGCAAATCTCGAATACATACCTAAATATTAGTTTACTTAGATCAAGCAATATATTGAAGTAGCCTTATATGGGATCATGGCCGATATCCAGCGTACGTACATGTATAAATGCGTGTAAGGAAGACCATCAAAAACATCCATTTAAAGCGTAAGTATAGTCAGTGTAATTTGTACTGACAAATGTTCAATACATACCTAAATGTCAGTTTACTTAGATCGAGCAATATATATAATTAGCCTTATCCGAGTTCATATCCGATATCCAGCATACGTACATGTATAAAGGCGTGTACGGAAGACCATCAAACGCATCCACGTAAAGCGTCATTATAGTAATTTGAAACACGGGCCTTATTATATGCATGGTAGAACGGTCAAGATGATATGTGAAGTTTTTACAACCTATTGAAAAGCGAAAGTTATATAATTATAAAGCAGGTCGCAAAACATATTTCAGTTATAATTGAACTAAAAGATGCATCCATCCGATACTAAAAGTCATTGCTCGATTAAGGTGTACATGTAAATAAGGATATATCTTTATACTAAACTCTATGGGAACTTTAAACCCTGTAATGTTCTGTATCTTGGGCCGATGGTCACTTTCTGTATATAGATAGAATCTGACATGGGT
The DNA here is from genome assembly GCA_031761405.1 of Serripes groenlandicus. Taxonomy (NCBI): domain Eukaryota; kingdom Metazoa; phylum Mollusca; class Bivalvia; order Cardiida; family Cardiidae; genus Serripes; species Serripes groenlandicus. The sequence goes on from JASEVX010000014.1 coordinate 38,754,756, forward strand.
TGTCACTTTATATAAAGTTTTATTAAACTGGTTCAAGAAATGTGTTATAAAGCGAGCCTTTGTCGAGCTTAATAACAAATTTCTTGGACGAGTTTAATAAAACTTTATGAAATGACAACGAATGTCGGATTCTTTTTATCACATGACGAAACACAAAAAGAAATTCGGATTTTTGCTGTCAGAAAATAGTCCCAACATGTAATACTTAATAGACTGTTAACTAATCACACACACATATATTTTATGACCGATAATGGTCCCGTTACCTCGTCCATCTATCCTGACGTGTGTGTTCATCGGGTACACGTTCTCAGCCATTTTGTAAACATTCGCGGAAAAATACACAAATAGTGATTCAGTCATGTTATATGACACGTGTCATATATAAAGAAATACGTAATGGTATATTACATCTGCTCGCCAAATAGTTAACTCTGAACGGCGAGGGTAAAGAAAAACGAAGAATAAATATATTACATCGGATACAAGCATTGTCATGTGATAAAAATAAATATTGAATTGTAGATACTCATAATCACAGCGAAAAATGAAAAAACGTCCTGCTGCAGAGGTGGTAAAAATAGTCTGTATCGGAACTATGGCCAAAGTAACTAATTCAATTGTTATGCAGGCGACACCAACATAGCTGACTGTTATACATTGCTTCAATAAGGATATCATTGTCATCTTCATACTCAATATAATTGAGCCGTCCGCGAGAAAACCAACAGTATGGCCTCTAGGTAATGTATCGACACAGATCAGCCTGCGCAATCCGCGCAGCTAATCCGGGCCGACATATTCCGTCTCAGGTGGATAGAGGTATAGAGTAATGATTCCTGGAACAACAAATCCACAGGAGGCGAAAAGTGTCTGTCCGGGTTAGCCTGAATGCCTATGCTGATCCGGGTCGATAATTAAAAGAGGACAAGATAAGGAGGAGGAGTAAACTGATCTTTTCCCATCAGCATCTCTCTTTTGACTGAACTGAACGATATGATATGGGTAATCTAAAGGTTAGATTCACTGAAACGATTATTTTGAGTACCATAGCAGAGGGTTTGATGATTTTAATAAGGATTTGGGGGATGAGAAGTACTCTTATTATCTAGATTTTTCTGGTCATTGTTTGAATGTCTGTCTGGTATTTCAGGTTTGCCAAAGACGGTGTTAACTATTCGATCAACACGGACGATCCCGTTGTCCTGGGTAACACCCTTACAGACGATTATAAATTCGCTGGAGATATTGGATTATCAGACGACGATATTATACGTGGGGTAAGATATGTGTGTTACCCATCTTAACATTACGTTTGATCCGATTGATTGATTGATTGATTTCGTTGATCGATTGATTTGGGTAGGTCGGCGTTTTTAACTATATTTTCAATCATATCACGGCGGCCAGCTCACCCACCTATCCATGTGTTTATAGGCCTTCGAACACCAGTACTCCCCGACAACATTTTTTCCAAGCAACTGACGTTTTATTTTTACATTTACTATGTTATTTGGAGTATTTCTGTGAGATAGCTAGGAAACACATATACGGTGAACTGGCCGCCGTGATATAACTTGAAAATAGCGTTAAGCTCAAATCAATTAATATGTGTATTTATTGAACTGACCAATCTAATACATTAACCAACTAAACATACTGCATGCAATTTAACCATTATGCTTAAGGTATTTAAACAAATCCAATTTGTAGACGATACCATCGTTCAAGCGGTAAGATAATTATCTATATAGCACGTTTTAATCTGCGTTAGTTACAATTGGGGATTATTAAATGTTTCTAAAATTTGCGAAAATAGTAATATTTATTATATAAATGGTTATATCTTAATGCGCAATTAAATGGTATGCTGTTAGTACTCTAGCAAATCGGATTATTCACTTACTAATTTAAAATGCCACCTGAATTGACATGGTGACACAAAGGGTCACGTCTCTGTTCACAAGCCACGCTTCTACTTACTGAACTATGGACTTACTTCTCTTCCGTATGTTCATCAGGCATGCCTCCTCTTACTGATTTATACTGTTACCCGGATTAACATGGTGACCCATGTGGGCCCTTTGCTAAAGTATGTTCGCCAGTGATGCTTTCACTTACATATGTATGGTGTTGTTCTGACTAGCATGGTGACACATATGGTCCCTTCTCTGCAGTACGTTCACCAGTCACACGTTCAATTACATATTTACGGCGTTACCCTGATACGCATATCGAGACATAGGGTCCCTTCTCTGCAGTACGTCCAATTACTTATGTACGGCGTTGCCCTGATACGCATATCGAGCCATAGGGTCCCTTCTCTGCAGTACGTCCAATTACATATGTACGGTGTTTCCCTGATACGCATATCGAGACATAGGGTCCCTTCTCTGCAGTACGTCCAATTACATATGTACGGCGTTACCCTGATACGCATATCGAGACATAGGGTCCCTTCTCTGCAGTACGTCCAATTACATATGTACGGCGTTACCCTGATACGCATATCGAGACATAGGGTCCCTTCTCTACAGTACGTCCAATTACATATGTACGGCGTTACCCTGATACGCATATCGAAACATAGGGTCCCTTCTCTGCAGTACGTCCAATTACATATGTACGGCGTTACACTGATACGCATATCGAGACATATGGTCCCTTCTCTGCAGTACGTCCAATTACATATGTACGGCGTTACACTGATACGCATATCGAGACATAGGGTCCCTTCTCTGCAGTACGTCCAATTACATATGTACGGCGTTACCCTGATACGCATATCGAGACATAGGGTCCCTTCTCTGCAGTACGTCCAATTACATATGTACGTTGTTGCCCTGATACGCATATCGAGACATAGGGTCCCTTCTCTGCAGTACGTCCAATTACATATGTACGGCGTTACCCTGATACGCATATCGAGACATAGGGTCCCTTCTCTACAGTACGTTCACCAGTCACACTTTCACTTACATATGTATGGTATTGCCCTGATTAACAGGTTGATGCATAGGGTCCCTTCTCTGCAGTACGTACACCAGTCACACGTTCGTGTACATATGTACGGTGTTGCCCCGATTAGCATGGCGACACATAGGGTCACTTCTTTAAAGTATGTTCGTTAGTCACACTTTCTCTTACTTATGTATAGTGTTGTCTGGATTGACAGGATTACACATAGGAGCACTTCTCTGCCGAAGGTCCATCAGCCACGCTTTCACTTACTCAGTTTTGCCTGTTTTTACAAGGTTACATATAGTAGCGCTTCTCCGCCGAATGTCCAACAGCTACGCCTTCACTTACTGAGTTATGGTTATGTCTGGATTGACAGGATTACATATAGTAGCACCTCTTCGCCGAATCTCCATCAGCCACGCCTTTACTTACTGAGTTGCGGTTATACCTGGATTGGCAGAGTCACGCGTGTTTCTTTTGAACACTTTTGTATAACATACGTTCAATCTCATTTTCAGATTTTTAATGCAGCACGGTCATGTTTTGGAACGGAAGAAGAAAAGCAGCGCCTCCTTGCGGAACTAGAAAAGGCGTATGGAAAGCATTAACAAACCAGAGACTCTTTCTGACATTTCTCCATGCTCCATTCACCAAACCGATGCATTTATATTATTGTATTGCTATACATACATACACCTGGGCAAACGTTTAAATTGTTTTTAAATGCAAATTGTTAAAAGCTGAATAGAGCACTTATTGGATCTTTAAGGACGCAGGATTTGATATAAATACACCCACGTACGTTCTAAACGGGGATTGAAATAATAAGACGGAATGAAACTTATTGGTTGATATTTTCTAGTTCATCAGGGCTAGATGTGCTAAACCCGAAAATGATAGTGACATTATTATATAAAGTTAACATTAATCCTTGGATTTTTCTTTGCTGATAAAATGTTACCTTCACTCGGTATTTTAGACATTATGCCAATACATATTTTCGTGATTTAAATTTAAAACGGAATGGAATTCATTGACTGACATCTTCCTTGAATAAGGTTTGGGGCGCAGGATTCGATAAAGATACCGCTACGTATGTTCTAAACGGGAATTGAAATAATGAGCTTACATACAGTTTGCATATCCTTGGATTTTTCTTTGCTGATAAAACGTAACTTCACTCTGTATTGTAGACATTGTGCCAATTAAAATTAAACGGCAGACATGTTTTTGAAAAGTGATGAAATAAGTTTAAATGGGGATCAAATTTGTTAATAGATGTTTTTGAAAAGTGATGAAATATGTATAAATGGTGATCACATTTGTTAATAGATGTGTGTGAAAAGTAATGAAATATGTATAAATGGTGATCAAATTTGAAACGTGGTGAAAAACATTAAGATGGTGATCAAATGTGTTAAACTCAGTCGTCATTTGTCTGTAGTTTAACTGTAAGTAAATAAGTAGGTAACTTTTAATTATAGTGACCTGTGTACATATTATAACATATTAACAATTATACAAATACAAACATCTAACAAACAATATGAACACCCAGCAGCGTAGGGCATATACATCACTTTTGTGTAACAATAGTTACCGCTAAGCTTGAAAAAAAAAAGATAAAGAGAGAAGAAATAAAAGAAAAGAAAAATGAAAAATTGAAAAGCTGTATGTACTAATTTGATGAAATTTAACATACGAGAAAACATGAATGGTGCTTAATTTTTGGCCAGGTGTATATACATGTATAGTGAGTATCCCGAATGTTTAAAGTGTTGGATAATGATGTTTAAATAATCCTATCCCCGATATGTTTAATTTTGACACATTTTCATCTCTACACGATACATTGTCCATACAATCACTACCAAAATAGAACCAAATTCATATTTATTTTGTTTAGGTTTAATCTTAAGTAATATGGAAATTGTTTCTGTTGCTCGAAAAAATAGAAATTCTGCAATTTAAATAGACCAATTGATGGGAATCGATTTTCACCTTGTTTAGCCAAAATGTGGAAGAGTCTCTTCGTAAAGACAGCATTAACCTTTTCCCACATGCAACACATCTGCAACAGACGATTTGGGAAACCTCTAGGCCAAATACATCTACAAAACTTAAAATAGAATAAATGAATAGTGTTGAAAACATTGTGGCAAAATGAGAAATGGCTCATTTTCTGCAATTTCTCCCTTTGTCACAATGTTTTCAAAGAAGCAGAAGCGTAAGAGTTCATCTATATACAGAGGAGAGTTAACACATTTTCTTAAAAAGAAATTCCGTATTCCTGGGCTGAAATTTCTTATAACGACCATCGACCGGAAGCAATTAAAAAGTGTGATTTTATCGTGTCACCCAGGGGTCTGTCTGTCTGTCTGTCCGCCGTCTGTCGTCACACTTTTTCGTCACGTTTTCAAATAACTTTTTTTCTACTCAAAGGATTGGATTGAAACTTTTGACAAATGTTTATATCAATATTTGTGATGGGTTCACAAAAGGGGGATAATCCAAATATTTTTATATCAGAGTGATTGCCCCTTTTCTGTCAAAAATTAAAATTTTCTGACAAGGCGCCGGCAGGTGACAGACGTGCTCCAGGAGCACTCCATTCTAGTTTAGCTTTAACCATACCGTGTAAAATGTTATTTGTGATTATGCTTTATGGGCATTACTTGACGTTATACTGAAGGTTATGACTAAGAAATGACAATATACGTGTGACATTTTATCGCAGTTGTCTTCGATATCCGAATTGCGGTTTTCGAGTGGCGTACAGTACTGTACTGTAGCCGAATTAATGTTCAAAGCTCATAAAGCTGTCAGTGTATTTAACGTTATCTAACGGCAGACAATCAACTAATCAAATTACAACGACTGTGAAGTAGCTATAATTTGATTGGTTGCTTGGCTACTGAACATGCGTTCAGTGTATTCAGGGTCTTTCAAATAGTATTTGAAAGACCCTGGTGTATTTAACCTTATCTGACGGTAGTCAATCATCCAATCAAATACATCGACTGAGAAGTAGCTGTAATTGGATTGGTTGCTTGGCATCGGTAATATAACATTAACTATATATGATAGCTTGATTACGGATTAACGCCGTTTTCAACAATTGCTCAGTCATATCACGGCGACCATTTCATTTACTCATGCGTTTCCTGGTTTTTCCACACCAGTGTACCACGCAACATACTTTCCAAGCAACTGGCTGCTTAAACAGCCCATTGGTGAAAGACGAATGACGCATGTCACAGTGACTTTTGTCAAACGTCAAAAAGATTGTTGGTCGAGCTGGGATTCGAACTCACAAACCCTGGATTGACAGCCCGCGTCGCTACCTCGGTATATTTATGATAGCACTGCAGTATAAAGATTAACGCCATTTTTTATATGTTGTTATTTTTGATAAACCAACTATGTATATATGTGTGTGAATGTTCAAACACTCCTGGTCTGTTTAATGGTTTCGTTAGTTAAAACCCAATACCCGTTACAATAAATAAAATATATACAATGTTTATGTTCAGTAATTTCGTTCTCTATTAACCAGCGTTAATGGTGCTGAACCCCAAATTATAGATAGTATAGTCAAAGTTTTAAAACGGTTCAAAAGTTGTCTTCAAATATTAGAATCATTATTCTGATTTTTTTTTTTATAATTTCACTTTCCAGTACAATAAACATCTAACTATCGATCGTTTATGCTTCATTTGTACGGGGTAGACATACCCAGTAAGCCAAACTTTGAACATTTACACTGACTTTCAATTGAATGTTTTTCAACATTTACTGCCAAAATAGTTTTGAACTATTTATAACTTACTTTGTTGTCACTATTAGCAATATTTGCAGAAGTTTCAACATTTCAAAATGTTGATCTCCACCTGGAGTTTAGCACCTTTAATGTTTACTGCACGGTAAGCACAGGGGTGAACTTTGAGAAGTACGAGTTTGAATTTCTGTTCGGCAGACTTGTCTAAAGTCATTGTGACCAAGTTTAACGGACTCTTCTACTTGCAAAAGCGGACAGGAAGCCACTCCTACCATTCGTTTACCCTTTCCACCATACACATGCTTTCTGACGCCTCCTCAGTAAACGCATATTGGAAACAGTGTAACAAAAAGAACACATGGAGCTCATAAGGTTGAGGAGTATATTTTACAAGAGGCAACCAGATGCATAGGAAGATTGTTGTATGGAATTCGTCGTAGGTATGAAGGCGAGGAACCCACGATTAGATGAACGGATCATCGCACTTAACTGAACACATTTAAACATGCTGTTTAACTTCAACCAATCTTTACGAACACACGTTGTAATTGGAATCCAGCGTTGATCGTGTTTGTTTAATTGGGATCGTGTTTGTTTAATTGGGATTCGCCATTGCCTTTAATGGTTATTTAATTATATTGTGGCGTGTCAAGAAGATAATATGTATAATACAACAATACAGGACACACATTTTGCTACAACTACATGAAGAAAAAAAGAAAAAGAAGAAGAATAAGAAGAAAATAGATAGTTACATGAGTACATGTTAAGGCACGTACATTTAAAGTACATAGACCATTGGTCTGTATGTACAACCACCTATCTTACTACTCAACCAGAAGAATAAATAAAAGGCTGCCACTGGCATATCAGACAAATGTCTGTGACAGCCGTATGTACAGGGGTAACACTGTTCATGAAGTATCCATAATAGAGCACTTAAACGAAACGAAATGAAAAGCGTTCAATGAGGAAAGGGATGGACAGTGCAAAATAGAGACATGCACTCATGCAACCCTCTGAGCACGTTTAGTATGATAAGGGTGTATATATACAAACAAAATATGTACGCCATATGTAAGCACTCGTGTCAAGCATATATAAAAATTACACGTGTACACATAATATAGTGTGTACGATTATATTTTCAATTTCATTGACATGTCTACATCTTATCTCTAATTTACAAAATATTTATAACATTTTCAAATTGAATGGAAAAACATTGCAACAACCTTGTAAAAGGAATCATATGTGCCTTGCACTATATTATCTAAGATTGGGTTCAAACCAAATAGAGCAAGAACATAGTCCTTGCCTTTAAATGATACTACTGAATCGAAAACAGTTCTAACAAACTTGAATAAAATCCTTTGTTGAAAAGAGGTAGTACACGATCGTACACTTTGACAGTTAATCAGGATATGTTCTGTAAGATTTGTTATCATATCGTTACAACCACAACGTGTGCATTAAAAAGTAACAAGTACATGATACTTCTTACAATAACATACATGAGTTATTCATCAGGAAAAAAGAGTCTGGCCACAAATTCTCTCAACTTAGGAAAGGTCATTCTCTAAAATTTAAATTGCACATTTTAAATGTCTTCTATATTACAGTAAATGTGTATGTTTTAGCCTTTTGTTTTGTTTATGAAGACATTCACTCGGTTCCAGTTTGTTTAGGGATAAACCTTATCAAAATAGAGTTTTTATAAATGGGATTAATACCCCTGAGCGCCGCCCTGATAGGAAACGGTAGTGAACAATTTAGAAATCTCACCTAAAAATGACAATGTTATGGATCAGGTTATTCTTGTGGCAATGAGCATTGATTCTGTAATTAGTCAGTATATAGTTACGGTTCTTGGACACTGTATTTCCACTTATCATGCTTAACCTAAGTATTTTGTTTTATTAAAATCGATTTAGTAATTTAAAATCGATTTAGTAATTTAGCAGTTATGCTGGGAACAAGTTAAAGTAACAAAGGGCAATAATTCGGTTATTACTTATTAGTGAAGATAGAGTAACGGTTCTCATATAATAAACTTCCTCTCACTGTGGTTTACCATTGTATGAAGTTTTATAAAATTCCACCCAGGAGTTTTAAAGTTATGCAAAAAGGGCAATAAGTCTGTAGTTAGCTCAACTAGACTTGTAGTTCTTGTACACTGCACTTCCCGTCAGTGTGGTTTACCACTTTATGAAGTTTTATTAAATTCCATCAAGAAGGTTTGAAGTTATGCTCCGGACAAAAGTTTGACAACAAAATAAAAGGTCAATAACTAATTTATGGTTCTTGTACTCTGCTTTACCATTAAATAACGTTTTTTAAATACCATCATTTAGTTTTCAAGTTATGCTCCGGACAAGAAAACAGTAACAAAGAGCAATAACTAAGCGATTAGCTAAACTTGAGTTATGGTTCCTGTACACTGCACTTCCTCTCATTGTGTTCTACCACTGTATGAATTGTTTTAAATTGATGATTTCATCCTGTAGTTTTACAGTTATTCTCTGGACAAGGAAAAAGCAAGAAAGGGCAGTAACTCTTTAATTATATGAAGTAACAAAAGGCAATAATAATATAATTAGCTCAAATATAGTTATACTTCTGCACTTCCTCTCGTTGAGCTTTACCATTTAATGCAGTTTCAATAAATTACATCCAGTAGTTTGCAAGTTATTGTCCACACAAAAGTTTGACTACCAAAGAACACAACAAAGGACAATTACTCTGTAATGTGCTAAAATGAAGTTATGTTAATTGTACACTGAACTCCCACTCATTGTGCTTTACCATTGTATGACGTTTTATTAGATTCCGTCTGGTAGTGTTCTAGTTATTCTCCGGACAAAAAAGTAACAAAGGACAATAACTATGTTATTAGGTAAAATTGAGTTATGGTTCCTGTTCACTGCACGTCCTCTTATTATGTTCTATCATCGTATGAAATTTAATTAAATTCCACCCAGAAGTTTTTAAGTTATGCCCGGACAAGGAAAATAACAACGGACAGACCGACCAAACAAAGAGTGACTCCAATATACCCTCTTCAAACTGTGTTTGTCGGTGATATAACTAGAACTATCACTAAAGGTGATTAATACCCTCGCCCCAACCCCTGACACCTATTATATCTCACAGTATTATCTTTGACTCAGACAATGTGAATATCAGTATCAAAAAGAAATACTAAGATGATATCAAAAAGCAATATACAAATCTAATTTTAAAGAAATTTTGTCAAGAACATTTTCTAATGCATAAAATACAATCCCCATAAAGTACTATTTCCTCATGAAATAAGTTTTTATTTAGTTTTCTAGTTTCTCAGAAAACAAACAAACAAGAAGAAAATGAACCACATTCTTTATTCAAAGAGTAACAAGGTTTTTACTGTAAACTACTGAATATTCGCGAGGACCTATTTTCGATATTTTTCATGATTTTGATATTTTGATATTTTAATTTTGAGAATAAGTAGCAGAAGTGTAAATTTCACTTCTGATCGATATATTTTCGCAAGGTATTAATTTCGCGAGGAGGTCAGCTTGCGAATATTAGGAAATATAAAATCCTTACGTAATTTAGGTAGTTTACAGTAGCTATAATGTAATATAATATCATGTTCTACCTCTTGACATTTTGCCATGTTTCAAATAAATCCGGTTGAAATTGAAGGAGTATGTCGCACCAGATTAGATTTTAAGAAAAAAAAAATCCTGTTTCAAGGTCAGAGGTGAAGGTCACAGGGGCATGAAATTTGCGTCTTGCACATCTACTACTCCTGATTAACATTTATGCCACGTATGAAGTAAATCAGGTTGAAACTGAAGGCGGAGTACAACAGATTAGATTTTAACAAAAAAAAAAACTATTTCAAGGTCAGAGGTGAAGGTCACAGGGACATGAAATTTGCGTGTTGCACATCTACTACTCCTGATTAACATTTATGCCAAGTATGAAGTAAATCAGGTTGAAACTGAAGGAGGAGTACAACAGATTATATTTTAACAAAAAAAATCCTATTTCAAGGTCAGAGGTCAAGGTCACAGGGACATGAAATTTGCGTCTTGCACATCTACTACTCCTGATTAACATTTATGCCAAGTATCAAGTAAATCAGGTAGAAACTGAAGGAGGAGTACAACGGAACAGATTAGATAAGATTTTAACAAAAAAAAATCCTATTTCAAGGTCAGAGGTCAAGGTGAAGGTCACAGGGACATGAAATTTGCGTCTTGCGCATCTACTACTCCTGATTAACATTTATGCCAAGTATCAAGTAAATCAGGTAGAAACTGAAGGAGGAGTACAATGGAACAGATTTTGCGGACAGACCGACAGACCGACCTAATGACCGACCGACAGGCTGATTCCAGTATACCCCCTTCAAACTACGTTTGAGGGGGTATAATAAACTATATATATATTATGTTTGAGATAGAAACATTCAAACACTTCATTATAGACTGCCAAACAAATGTAGTTCTCTTAACCAACATTTTCATTGGAAAAGTGTAAACGATTCGCCTCTTTGTCGTTGCCGGCCTATAGAATCGAATCGACACTACTTCCTTGAAGCAAACATTATATCGTAAAATTATAAAAGACTAAGTCCATTTTTTATCTGGAATAACTAATGTTAATTTACAAACAATACTTTATGGTAATGAAAACATTTATTTTCGTGATAATGAAAAACTATTTAATGAAGTCCACATATACATTCGTGAAAGTAAGCAATTCTGACTTACGAATATGTTCCATATCGGATGTGCTTCATTCGTATTTAATTATTAATACTATTGGGATTGTATCTTTGATTTAGAAACCAATTCCCTGAAGTAGGAATCTATCCTACATTTATTCAATTTGTTATGCGTCTAAGAGGCACGGTCAATGGATGCTGGTATGTAATCAGTTTTATTAAAGTCTTATATCAGTTCATGATACAATTAACAATCCATTTAGCTACACTACATTTATCATTCGACTTTTCACATGAAAACACATATAAGAGGGCTTTGACACAATTTAGGATTTCATTACATAACCTGACATCGAAAGTGGTATTAATGTACCTCAATCAAAGACTTTGTACAACCAGTACTATGAATATGATTGGACACGAATATCACTTTTTATTTGTATGCACTTAGTTGGCAATTTACAATAGAATGGTTTGAAGTATTTTGCCCGCAATGTTGAATAGTAAGCCTTAGTATTCAACATTGCGGACAAAATACTTCAAAACCATTCTATTGTAAATGGCCAACATTGAATACATTTTCCTCGCTCATGCAATTAGATTGAAATAAAAATGTAATTTAGATATCTAAATATATATATTTTGCAAACAAAATGAGAAAGGATCCTTGCTTATGTTTAATGTTTTACATTTCTGAAATATTTATTAGAAATAACTATAGAATTTTTCGTCTTTGTTTATTCACGATTTTGCTAATTGATCTTTGTTAAATTTTGTTTAGTTTTGTTTTACGTGCAAGTGCTGATGGTTTAGTTTTATGTGAAAAAGTAACTTTCTTCTTGAAGTGAAATGCCCTTACAAATATAGGTTTAGAAAAGTAAGAGATGCTTGTAAGGAAGCAGATTTCTGTTGTTGCACAGATGAAAATGACCAAATTCAATTGAAGGATGACCATAGATACTACACACAATTTCAAAGCAAGATGGGAATTTGTGGTTTTGAAAAAGGTGATTTCGTCATTTTTATATCAAATGATTTTCAAATTGTAACAGTGGAATTCAACAAAATATTCTGGGAGACATTGCTCAAATGCTTAGTAAAATTTTATGAATCATTTGTGAAGCCAAAATGTTTAAATTAACAATTTATTGTATTATAGATATGCAAAGAATTATAGTATAGGGCGAAACTCTTTCTAATTAGCAATTACTTCTTTTGTCACAATATTTTCAACTCTATTTAACTATTTTCATAGTTTTGCCTAGATGTATTCAAATTATCTACTGCAGATTTGTTATACATTGTAAGGAGTTAAGTTTGATTACCTAATAATAAGCAATTCTCTTTTTTCTGCAATGAAATCGACTGTTTTCAATAACAATGGTGTCTGCTGTTGATTTGTTGTATGTGGGAAAGGATTAAAAGATTGCTTTCATTTTATAAATGTTTAACCCTTTCCCACATAAAACAAATCTGCAGCAGAAGACTTTGAAAACATACCCGGAACAATTTGAAAACTCACTTTAAATGAAAGTACAATAATTGAATAAAGTTGAAAACATGGTTTCGAAAAGAGAAATTTCTTCTTTTGTCTCCCATGTTTTCAAAATGCCGTCTGCTATAGAGGCATCAGAAAGTGTTGATATGAGGGAAAGGGTCAATACCTTTGTTCATGTAATTATAAATGATAATTTAAGAAAAAGTTCTTCACACAAATGTACAAAATCTGTATAAAAACAAGATGTGTTTGTGAAACACTGATGCCCCCAAATGGCAACATCTAGGTCAAAGGTCAAGGTCGCAAGGTCAAAAATATTGGTACTGACAGAAAGGTCATGTCACAAGGAATACACATGTGAAATATGGTAGCCGTACCTGTTATGGTTCAAAAGTAATGGTCAAGGTTAATTTTTTTTTCGACAGACAGACAAAGAGACAGACCAAAAACTAGATGCCCACCGAATCGGTGATTCCGGGGGCATAAAAAATGTAATTACAGAATACAGTCTCAAAAACATTTTGACAAAAGGACAAAATGAATTTTATGAGCAATTTTTATTTTACCCACAATGATTTCTAATATCCTTTGCTTCAGAGTCATCAAAGCCACTGTAAATGGCGAAAGGATTAAATAACAATCATTTTCTGAAACTTTGTTTAAATTTCATTCAATTACTTATCCTTTCATTCAATTACTTATCCTTTCATTGACACCTTTCCCACAAAACAAATATGCAGCAGCAAATTTTGAAAATATTTAGGCACAAATGTGACAAATCTCTGTATTTTTTTTAAAAATTATTGACTATAGATAAAAACATTGTTGCAAAAGTTTCTCTTATTGCCACAATGCTTTCAAGAATCATTTCCTGCAATGTTGTTATTAGTTGATATATGAGAAATATGCAAAAGACAACTTTGTAAATATCTGGGCACATAATGTGAAATAAATCTATAAAAATAAATAATAATTATTGAATAAAGTTTAAAAAATATTGTTGCAAAAGTATAAATTACTAATAATGAAAAATCTGTCCATTTGCACCAATGTTTTCAAACTTCCATTTTGCTTCAGAGAAAACAATAAACTTCTTTATTTGGGAAAGCATACAATATTCTGCTTTGTTTAAATTTAATACTTTGCTTTACCCTTCCCACATATAACAAATCTGCAGCAGCCAAATTTAAACATATCGACCCACAAATGTGATAAATGTCTGTTAATTTTTAATTTTTATTGAATAGAGTTGAAAACATTGTGGCAAAAGGACAAAAGGCTCATTATAAGCAATGTCTCCTTTTTGCCACACTGTTTTCAAATGTTATTTGCTGCAGAGTCATCAAAAATCATCTGTATGGAGGAAAGGATTAAATCACTTACACATTTCTGACATTGATTTACAAACTATGAAAGAGACCCTTTCAATTATACTGATGCATTTTAAAATGCTGCAGCAGATAACATATACAAACATTGTGGCAAATGAGTAATTTTTCCTATTGACATAACGTTTTCAACTCTTTTCAATGACTGTACCTTCAATTGTATAGGTTTTCAACTTTTTTGCTTAGATGTTTTCAAAGTCATCTAGTACAGATATGTTGTATATGGGAAAGGAAATAACATAGATTTTAAGACACCAGTGGTGGCCAAATGTTTGTCAATGCAGCACAAATGTGTACTGCGTGTTTGCTTATAGCAATGGGTATAACACCTTGAATTTCTTAATTTGCTCCATTTTCCTTTCTACATGTATTCGGTCAGATGCAATGCGCCTTGTCAGCTCAACCACATAGTTTTGTAAATTGACATTTAGTTTTGAAAGGAGGGCAGTACAGTTTTACCAATGCGGCTGTATATGTATAAAGCCCTTATCTACCATAACTACATCTCCATGATGTAACTGTTCCAATAAACGACTCTTTTTTGTTATTTCAACATCAGAGGCAGACCCGCCCCATAGCTCAGAAACAAATACCACAGCACCTGTCATACTAATTCCTATTAAAACTTTAAAGGTATTATGAGACTTATAATTTGAATAAGTGACTGATTGATTATCTAATGATGAAGGGGTTTGAATAATTATTTCTGTGCAATCAAGAACTACTCTTACATTACTGAACAATTGGAAACATCTTGGAATGTGCATCTGTAGAACATCTAATGTTGGCATAAATATTAAGGATTGTAAGTTTATATCTTAAATCGATATTCCAGACATTTTACAAGAAGACCCAATCTCAGTCTCATCATTACCATAAGGAATTCATCCACTGGTCTTAACTTTCTTCTGCGACCTGTGTCCTGGTTTTGCTTAGAAGGAGATGTTATATTAGTTTTATCGGCACCAAACTCTATTAGAGTTGTAAAAAGAGAATTAAATATAACTAGAATTGTTTTTGCAAAAAACAGATGTCTCCCCTCAAATATCTGTCAAAATCTCTCAAAACATTCCAACCTATAAATTTGGGACAGACAGACAGACAGTCGAGAAATGGGTTCTGCACATCGCCTTGATGAGGTGAACATTTGACCCAAGTTTCATGAAAATCCTTCAGGCCGTCTTGGAGATATGGAGCGGACACGATTTGGGATGGACAGACGGACGGACAGACAGACAGACAGCCTATATTGTCGAGACGCGGGTTCTGCACGTCGCCTTGATGAGGTGAACATGTGACCCAAGTTTCATGAAAATCCTTCAAGCCGTCTGGGAGATATGGAGCGGACACGAAATAAAGCCTCAAACCTTTGACCTTCAAGCGTGACCTTGACCTTGACCCTATATTGTCGAGACGCGGGTTCTGCACGTCGCCTTGATGAGGTGAACATGTGAGCCAAGTTTCATGAAAATCCTTCAAGCCGTCTGGGAGATATGGAGCGGACACGAAATAAAGCCTCAAACCTTTGACCTTCAAGCGTGACCTTGACCTTGACCCTATATTGTCGAGACGCGGGTTCTGCACGTCGCCTTGATGAGGTGAACATGTGAGCCAAGTTTCATGAAAATCCTTCAAGCCGTCTTGGAGATATGGAGCGGACACGATTTCGGACATACGGACAGAAGGACAGACAGACAGACGCCCAGGACAAAAACAATATATCTCCCCTGTATACAGGGGGAGACATAATGAAACTTGGTAAACCAGTAAAAAAAAAAATCCTCTGAACACTGGATATCTTCAATGGCTATCTCTGGTCTGCTAGTGCCGCAACTTGCATCAGCTACATAGGGCATGGCCTGCACTCTAGCTGACTGTAACCCTTGCTTCTCAGACACTCACGGTATAATGTTTTAATTTTACATCATGAATGTTGAACTGTGTTACATCACTGAAAATTAAATAATTGCAGCCTTGATTTATATTTAAGAGAAACATGATGAATGAATTGCTCATAAAAAAACATCATTACATATACAATGTTATTTTGAATACAATACTGTACAGTAATCAAATTATCTATTTTATGTTTTACAAAGTTAATACACATAACAATAAACTGAAATTGTCCTCAACTTCATACATGATAGTGTATATGCTTAGATTTCTAAGAACTTCGCTTACTGTAGTGAATCAGGGTCGTTTCCCTCAACACCCAACACATATTTCCTTCGCACCTTGAGCTATTTCGCTCTGATTCCAGTTTTGACAATTTTGAAATGTTTTTTAGAGATAAACATGCACATGATAGATGTTTGCAAAGTCATAATGAAAAATATCTCCTTTTGCCACATTGTTTAGCTCTATTTAAATATATATCTTTCGAAATTCTTCCATCTTTAGAAATAAAAAACATCTCACTTTTCAAGGAAATTTGACACACGGTGTGAACAGGTTGTCAGGGTTAAAAGACCGTTGTAGAGTGAATAATTTGTATTGTGGCTTACAGTATGTTCATATTAAACACTGCTTATACATATTAGATTTTGTTTTTATTTAGTCAAATGAATTATATAAATAAGACAAAAATTGTCTTTCGGTGTAAATACTTAAATAATATTATGATAATATTTCATACCCATGGAAAAGGTTGATCAAATCCTTAGGCTCAGTTTCAACTTCAAGTCGTTGGGATAAATGAGGTTCAGCAATTTCTTTGTTTAGCCTCTCTGAACGAATGTTCACAGTTCTCTCATGGGTGATCGATTTTTCAGCTAAATTCTCCGTTGGAATTTTTGTTCATGATAGACAATTCGGTCCTAGGCCGTCCGAGAAATGATCCGAACACACTCTGGTGTAGTCTGTTAATTTCTAGTGTTTTCTGCTTATCGCTCGAATCGAGGCTCTTTTTGTTGTTAATTCCTTTGGTAGCTTATGAAGGGAAACGGTTTTACTGAAGCGTCCAATTTTTCCTTTTGTGTTGTGACAATCAGTCATACAGCAATAATATTTACCAATTGTGACTATCGTTTGTCACCCCCATTACGCGTATTTTTTACATTGACAACGAGACCGGAAGTGTCTGTACCTACCGCCAGGGGAAGTAACTCTGATAACACTTTGTTTCGAAAATCCGGAATTCACACACATCAGTTTTTCCGTATGTTTTCTCTTGTGTCTGATTAAATGGCTTTTGTGTGTTGATGTATATTTACACACATCACATTTATACCGTATGTTTTCTCTTGTGTCTGATTAAATGGTCTTTGTGTGTTGATGTATAGTAACACACATCAAATTTATACCGTATGTTTTCTCTTGTGTCTTATTAAATGGCCTTTGTGTGTTGATGTATATTCACACACATCACATTTATACCGTATGTTTTCTCTTGTGTCTTATTAAATGGCCTTTGTGTGTTGATGTATATTCACACACATCACATTTATACCGTATGTTTTCTCTTGTGTCTTATTAAATGGTCTTTTTGTGTTGATGAATAGTCACACACATCACATGTATATGATTTATCACCAGTATGTATTCTCATGTGTTTTATTAGATCACTGTTTATGTGAAGATACCCATTGACAATCATCACATTTATACGGTTTTTCGCAAGTGTATATTCTGTTGTGCCTCAGTAGACCTCCTTTCTCTGTACTTGCATAATCACAAACATCACATTTATAAGGTTTCTCACCGGAATGTATTATCATATGTGTCCTAAGATGACCTTTTTGTTTACACGAAAATTCACAAACATCACATTTATATGTTTTCTGACCAGTATGTATTCTCTTTTGAGAGCTGAGATTATCTTTCGTTGTAAATGCATATTCACAAACATCACATGTATACGGTTTGTCGCCTTTATATATTCACTTGTGTATGAATATTTTTTCTTAAATGGAACATGCGAACTCACAAAAGTCACATGTGTACGGTTTCTCACCTGTATGGTTTTTTTTGTGCACATACAAATTCACAGACATTACTTTTCATCGTACACATACATTCACAAACATCACATCGAAACGCTTTTGCACCTGTAAGTATTCTCTTGTGTTTGATTAAATTTCCTTTGCGATTACATGTAAATTCACAAACATCACATCTAATATTTTTCACCAATGTGTTTTTTCTTGTGAGAGCTAAGATTACCTTTGTGTGAACATGCATATTCACAAACATCACATTTATACGGTTTGTCGCCTGTATGTTTTCTTCTGTGTCTGATTAAATTTGTTTTCTGTGTACTTGCATATTCACAAACATCACATTTATACGGTTTGTCGGCTGTATGTATTCTCCTGTGTATGATTAATTTTTCTTTAGCGGAACATGCAAACTCACACAAGTCACATTCGTACGGTTTCTCACCTGTATGTTTTCTCCTGTGTCTGATCAAATTACTTTTCTGTGCACATGCAAATTCACAAACATCACATTTATACTGTTTGTCGCCTGTATGTTTTCTCCTGTGCATAATTAGTTTTTCTTTAACGGAACATGCAAATTCACAAAAGTCACATGTGTACGGTTTCTCACGGGTGTGTTTTTTCTGATGAAAAATGAGATTACCTTTCTGTATACAAGTATATTCACACATATCACATTTATATGGTTTCTCACCTGTATGTATTCTCTTGTGAGAGCTGAGAGGACCTTTCTGTGTACAAGTATATTCACAAACATCACATTTATACCGTTTCTCACCAGTATGTATTCTCTTATGAGACCTTAGATTACCTTTATGTGTACAAGTATATTCACAAACATCACATTCATATGGTATCTCACCAGTATGTATTCTCTTGTGAAGGCTGAGAGAACTTTGATGTGTACAAGTATATTCACAAACATCACATTCATATGGTTTCTCGCCAGTATGTATTCTTTTGTGAGAGATGAGATTACTTTTCTGTGTAGAAGTATATTCACAAACATCACATGCATACGGTTTCTCACCAGTATGTATTCTCTTGTGACAGCTGAGATGACTACTCTGTTTACAAGTATATTCACACACATCACATTCATATGGTTTCTCACCAGAATGTATTCTCTTGTGAGAGCTGAGATGTTCTTTCTGTGTACAAGTATATTCACACACATCACATTCATACATTTTCTCACCAGTATGTATTCCCTTGTGCATGATTAAATTATTTTATGTACATGTACATACAAGTTCACAAATATCCCTCTTCAACTGTTTTTCACCAGTATATATTATCTTCTGTATGGTTAGCATATCATTCCTTGTACTTTAACTTTTGAACTGTCTACAAGCATCTCATCTAGAGGTTTGGCGCCAGTAGGTGTTCTTTACAGTTCTGCAAGGAAAACAAGATCAATTATGAATTGACAAACAACTAGAACTATCACTGAAGATGATAAATACCCTCTAAACAGCATCTTGACCTACACCATAACTTAATAAGTAATAAGAAATTACAAATTTCCTAAGCAACCCAAACTTAGGTTTCGCGACTTGAGTCCGGCAAGTTTTCTGCGCTCATGCATCATACAGGTCTTCAAGACAAAAAAGCATAAACACATAACATTTTTACGTTTTACTGTGCCCCATGTTTAAAGAAATTACTGAACATCATGTTTATGCCCGTTTTAGGCAATTAAATTTTAAATAGCTGGATAAAC
Source organism: Serripes groenlandicus (assembly GCA_031761405.1). Lineage (NCBI taxonomy): Eukaryota > Metazoa > Mollusca > Bivalvia > Cardiida > Cardiidae > Serripes > Serripes groenlandicus. The sequence continues at coordinate 38,774,765 of JASEVX010000014.1, forward strand.
ATCATTTTTTATGGAAAAATGTCAAAAAGGCTATTACCTAATGGATGGATACCTCCATGAGCCTAAACTACACTCCAGGCACCCAGTTTCATCATGTTTCAAGCAATTTGACTGAATCCCACCCTGTCAAGTACCCTAGAATGTTTCAATATGTGCATCTGACACACAATTTACTTTTGATATATTCCACTCAAAAGCTTTTTTAAAACAAATAAACTGTTCTTAAGTATATATGTTTTTTCTAATTACTTACAAAGAATGATATAAAATAAAATCACAAAAGCAAATATTAGGTCAATGAAGTAGTTATTATCAAAGATTTTTTTTTTTTCTATACCATCCAAATTTAGGTTTTTCGGCTAAATCAGCCAAGTTTTATGCTTTCGCGCTATACATAGGTCTTCGCAAAGGAAAATTAAGAAAAAACATCACATATTTGGTTTTACTGTGTAAAATGTTCATAGAGATGATCAAACTTTAAATTTATGCACTATTTTCTGACATTTTAGGCAACCAGTATCATCATTTTCAACCAGTTTGACTGTATCCAAACATTTTTGCAGACGACACAAAATTGACCTGTCATTTTCATGGACTCTGAAGCTCCTTTAGACACTATCTTTGCCCTCAGAGATCTGGTTTGTGTGTAAATTTACAGAGAATGATATAAAATGAAAGAAAAATAGCAAATATTAGGACAATTAGACAATTACTTTAAATGAAATTATAAATTTCCAATGCAAAGCAAACCTAGGTTTCGCGACTTGAGTCCGGCAAGTTTTCTGCACTCGCGCATCATATAGGTCTCCAAGACAACCCAGCAAACATGCATATATGGGTCCCATATGGGCTATTTCTGGGCAAGCCCATATTGGACCCATATGGGACCTTTGTGGGCTAGCCCATGTGGGTTTGCCCATAAGGGTCCCAGATGGGTCCTATATTACAGCACTTTTAGGAAAAACAAATATTTATTTATTTATTTATTTAAAAAACATTTACTTTGAGCTAGTATGTGATCTCAACTGCTATTAGTTTATCTAAAACTAGTAATTCAACACATACGCGTATATTTTACAACCCATGTGGGACTCATACGGGTCCCATTTGGGCCTCCCGATAAACGTCAACACCCCTGAACAGGTGCGCGAAATTAATTTATTTTATTTTTAATATATAGGTTTTAATTGTTATGAATTAAAATATATAATGTATCATTTAGACATAGTTATTATCAAGAATTTAATCATCGCATGATTAAAGATAAAATAAATTTCGAGCATGCGCAGTTGTGAATTCCGCTGTCATAATATTCAAATGTTTCTTTGTTTACATCTGGGCCACTTATACGTTTAGTGGTCCCAGTTGACATTTAAGTTGAATTTTGATTTATTTCTTATTCTGATTATATGCATGCCTTTATATGAGCAATACAGGAGATTACTTAATAAAGTGTTAGTGTTAAAGCATAGAGTGTGTTGTTTTCTTGCAGGATAATATTATAATTTAGTCGTTTGCGCCATGAGTTGAAACATAAAAAATATTAAAATGGAAGTCCAAGAATCATGCACCTGCTGTTACATTCCAGCTTAAAGAATGTCACATGTTTGTATCCGATGTTTCTGACAAGTGGTGGTTTATTAAAAGTCCAGCAAACTTAAAATTGAAATAAATGCAAATGGATCTAGCCAAGAAATGCAAGATCTGCCCAAAATGGAAGTATCTGGGATGCCCATGAGGGACCCATATTGAGTACAAGGGCTGCCCATATTGCATGTTCATGGGGCAGCCCGTATGGGACCCATGTGGAACCCGGTTGCACTCCCCACCTGGGTCCCATATGGGCAGCCGATATGGGACCCATGTAGGTGCCCATAAGGGACCTATATGGGTCCCATATAGATTGCTAGCTGGGAAAAAGCATGGAAATTGAGTTATATACATGTATAATTTTTCATATTATGACTTTATTATATAAACTTTGTGGGAAAAGATTTATTTCAGTTTCAAATTTATATTCTGGAAAATAGAGTCAGTTTGTCATGTGTTTTTGTGTAGCAAGTTTCTGATGTTAGTCAAAAACAAGCCTATAACTTTCAATTATTGTATAATTATGACATCTTAGAATGGATTTGTAATTCTATTTCTGTATTAAGATCAATGTTGGTAGATTTGGAAATAATGCTTCATTTTCTCAGAAAACATTTCTATAGCAGTTCTAGGACATTTAGTTTTGTCTTCAAATTGTATCTTTAAGTTGTAATAATGACCTAACTACATTGTGAGCTCAGATGTAGTAACACATTTGTTATTTCCATGTACTCCTAAGTTTGGCATGGGATTATCTCCCTTGGTATGAATAACACCTATTGAGTGATTGTATTTTCTTTATTTTCACTACTTTACAAGTTTTCTTGGACAAAAATTAAACCATCTATTTGTCAAGTCGGCTAGTTATCTATCTGTCAATCACGGGCAGAATATACTACTGTTTATAAACAGCATGTGTGTAAGTAATTAAGCCAGGCAACCAAACACAGGAATTTACAGTGGCCTGGTGGGCTTTCATTTTCAAAATGACGGTAGCATGCATGCTCCAAGCAATGGATTCGTCGGACACTGCTCTAACATTTATGGAACACGTCTAGTTTGCAGGTCCCCAAGAAATGGTTGTAAAGTAAGCAAAAGTGTGCTTAACATTTTACCGATGGAGGCCAGAAAGAAATTTTTGGTTGACAATAAGGCACACGCTGTGTATGCATACTAGTTTTTAATGTTCTGAAAAATGAATAAATAAATCCAGCGAGACAAAACTAAAATATCCAATGTATAGTAGTGAAGATTTATCATTTAAAGATTGAGATGAGTGAAAATGTTATGTATCAGGGACTCTGCCCCACCCCCTCCATTGTATTATAAATTAAAAACAAAAACAAGACCGAGTCGATCGTAACAGCGGGAAAAAATGTCACAAGAGCAATACGCTTGCATAGCAATGTGGGCGGAGCCAAATAATAACAAGACCTCGGGCTGAGGGTGTCTCGCCCTTCTAAAAAAATCAGATATTAAATGGTATCACTATGCAAAAAGAAAGTAACGTTTATAAAATGTGAAAAAGTAAGTGTCTGTCAATGCATTGTTATCAACTTGTCATGATAAATAATAAACTCACTACATGTGTATATATCTTAATATATTTTGATGTTGACACGGATGTCACATGACCAAACAATACATCTGACAAAGTTTCAGAAAATTTCAAGCAGGGGTTGCTGAGATATAAAAAAGGTTAAGTTTTGAGGTTAAGTTACCTAACAAAGGTCAAGTTCTGCACAATTATGACCTTGACCCTGACAATTTTGACGTTGACATATGTCCCATGACCAAACAATACATCTGACAAAGTTTCAGAACAATTAAAGAAGAGGTTGAGATATAAGAAAGGTTAAGTTTTGAGGTTAAGTTACCGAACAACGGTCAAGTTCTGCACAATTATGACCTTGACCCTAACAAATTTGACGTTGACAGATGTCCCATGACCAAACAATACATCTGACAAAGTTTCAGAAAGATTCAAGCAGAGGTTGCTGAGATATAAGAAAGGTTAAGTTTTGAGGTTAAGTTACCTATCAAAGGTCAAGTTGTGCAAAAGTATGACCTTGACCCTGAAAATGTTGACGTTGACAGATGTCCCATGACCAAACAATACATCTGACAAAGTTTCATAAAAATTCAAGCAGGGGTTGCTGAGATATAAAAAAGGTTAAGTTTTGAGGTTAAGTTACCTAACAAAGGTCAAGTTCTGCAAAAGTATGACCTTGACCCTGAACATTTTGACGTTGACAGATGTCCCATGACCAAACAATACAGCTAACAAAGTTTCAGAACAATTCAAGCAGGGGTTGCCGAGATATAGCTATTTGTAAAAGCGGCCGCCGTCGCCGGAAAAGTGACTGCTATGTCTCACTCCACTATCGTGGGCGAGACAATAAAATGTAAATCTGCAACCATTGTTTACAAAATGTGAACATGCACAGAAGTTACTTTGTATTTTCATTTCCAGGAACCGGCAAACTAGATTCTACCCAAATTTCTAAATTAAGCCCTAACATTTCTTAAATAATGCCCTTAAGTTAGCGCTAATTGTTAGTCAGAAGGTGCTGTACAGCCTGAAGTTGGTATGTGCAAATAGGAAAATATTCAGCTAAAAGTTAAACTTAAAATGTTTATCCTAAAATAATCAACCTATCTATAAATTATGCAAATAATAATAAGATGCATTTCAGATTGAGTTAAAATTATTACTAACCTGCAAAAGAATGCACAGTGAAATTTAAAGAATAATGGTGCAAAAATTGTCCTAAGAAAGACAAAACATTGTATTACAAATGGCGGCTATTTGATTAGGGGAAATAACTCTTTTGGTAACTGTATTGTTCGTCACTCTACATGTTCGCAATCCCGTGTGAATATTGTGTATTCCACGGTCATATGGATATGATTAAATTGTAAAACTCAGTCAGATGAGAATTCCTGCAAAATGCAGTGTGATTTATCCGAGTTTAATCGTGAAAATGTCAAATTAAACTTGACATTATGTTTTTCAAAAAAATATTTAAAATAGTTTGAACTCGATTTCGTGTTGAATGGGATATATATTTTCAAAAAAGGAGATTGTTCTAGGTCTTAATAATGAAACATACGAGTGTAACTTCTGAATTATATATATATACTATTTAAAATGAACAGACTCACGCACCGGTACTCCACCTTGGCAGGGACGTAGATAAGATCTATGTCCCTGACCTTGGTTAAAATTACTCGCAATTTCACTAAATTCCAGTATAGTATCATTAGGTCGTGCCTCAGGCATATGACACGCATGTCAGTTTCAATTATAAATCATTACTTGCCTATAATAGAATGGACAGTGACATGAAGAGAAAAGTGGAGAAACAAAGTTGTGGAACAAAGAAAATAAATTTATTACAAATAGCGGCTATTTGATTAGCGGAAATAACTCTTACAAGTTGGTTAAATGTAGTTTTAGTCACTCTTCATGTTCGCCATCGGCAGTTCCGCGGTCATATCATGATAAAACCAAAACTTAAAGCGGGCCTCAAATACAAATCCTTGCGTAAAGCGCTATTCATTATGAAAGTTTGATGTTGTGAAAATGTCAATTTAAAACAGATATTTCAATTTATGGTATACTGAAGTTTTTCTAAATGTCATTTAGTTTGTTATTTTCGCCCACTCCCTGTTAGAATGAATGTATATTGTTTTATGGCGCATCGACAGCTAAGGTCATTTAGCGCGCAATTAAATTTAATTATTCATGATCCCTGGGTAAACAAACCAGTACTAGGCTAGAAAATGTGCCTTGCCCAAGGGCACTCCACCATGACCGTAGTGCCGCGGCTGGGGATCGAACCCGGGACACCCGGTTTCGAAATCCCCGACGCTAACCACTCGACCACAGCGGATTCCACACTCTCTGTTAGATTAACATTGGCTTGTCTAGCACGACGCACACTTGGCGTGATAGGTAAATCTGAAGCCCTCCCTAGTCATACAGTACTCTTGTCGTTCATACCATAAATTCGGTGATACAGAACTGAAAGGTCGTAGCAATACGTCCCCATGTGTAGTATGTATAGGACGAATACATAGTAAAATCGTAGCACCAGTCTGTCGAATACATAGTAAAATCCTAGCAAAAGTCTGTCGAATATATAGTAAAATCCTAGCAACGGTCTGTCGAATACATAGTAAAATCCTGGCAAAAGTCTGACGGATGCATAGTAAAATCCTAGCAACGGTCTGTCGAATACATAGTAAAGTCATACCACAATTATGTCGAATACATAGTAAAATCCTAGCAACGGTCTGTCGAATACATAGTAAAATCCTAGCAACAGTCTGTCAATTGCATAGTAAAATCCTAGAAAAAGTCTGACGGATGCATAGCAAAATCCCAGCAACAGTCTGTCGAATACATAGTACAATCATAGCAACGGTCAGTCGAATACATAGTAAAATCCTAGCAACAGTCTGTCGAATACATAGTAAAATTCTAGCAACAGTCAGTCGAATACATAGTAAAATCCTAGCACAAGTCTGTCGCGCTAATTAAGTAGTTAACTCCTGTTGGGACGTTGCATTATTGACTGCCGGCAGAGTTCTAGACTATGTACATGTATACATACTCTCACTTTCAACTCTTTAATTCCTCGCACAACAACGTGTGGACTGTTGCCAGGCTCAATATTGAAGAAGAAGAAGAAGAAGAAGAAGAAGAAGAAGAAGAAGAAGAAGAAGAAGAAGAAGAAGAAGAAGAAGAAGAAGAAGAAGAAGAAGAAGAAGAAGAAGAAGAAGAAAAAGAAGAAGAAGAAGAAGAAGAAGAAGAAGAAGAAGAAGAAGAAGAAGAAAAAAGAAGTAGAAGAAGAAGAAGAAGAAAATATATATTGGAGGCAAAGCACAAACATAGTAAAATCCTATCACAAGTCTGTCGAGCCGCAATAACTCAGTCAGTAGCGACGAAGGTCCCCAATACACAGGTCATGAGATCGAAAACGGCTCAATATGTGATCCTTTCCGAGGAATGATAAGTCATCTTGGATAGCGACATTTGTCTTCCACCAATGGGTTATATTTGTCTCTGTGGGAAGGTAGCCAGTTGCACGAGAAGAATGTTGTATGGAGTGTTGATGCGGAAAAAAACATCATACACCTAATTGTTTATAATAAAATAGCCGCCATGATATAACTGGAAAACAGTTGACATCGACGTATAAATTCAATACATAAGCCGTTAAAAAGCCAGGGAAATATGTTGCTTTATATGGTATGAGGTAGATCATAAAAAACAACTAATCAACAATTACAGATAAGGCGGAGTAAACAGCTCTTTTTCCCACAATATATTTGTTATCATCCATCCAGGGGGCTACACTAGTCTATGTGGGAATTTAGAAATGGCCGCCGTGATAAAGCTGGAAAACAGTTGAATTCCACGTTTAAGTGCAATAAATAAGCCGATAGATAATAAATCCGGGAAACTATGTTGCTTTATAATGGATTAAAATAAACTAATCAACAATTACTATTGCCCAGTATGTGTTTCATTTTGTATTCGATTTAATTGAAAATAACAGTTTTTAAAACAGTAATTTATCCCTCAAATGGACACCTCTAAAAACTCCATCTTGACCACTCTCTTACACTATCGGTTTATTACATTTACCTCTGTCACAGGCTCGAACTACTTTCGGGTTTCACGCGACTTTTTATCACGTGATCATGGCCATATATTCCAAAATAGCTTCTACACCATTGAAAACAACATAACAGATGTATTAATCTTTAAATGTGTAAAACTACCGAAAAGTAGTCCGTAGCTTTTTGCTAAATAAATACTTCGTTTTTGATTAGCAAAGTAAGAAAAAGATCCTGTCACAAGTGTTAAAAGTTAGTGCTTACATCAGTGACAACTAAGTCAATTAAAATACAGTTATCATGTTTCGTCAAGAATCTTGACATTCAGCCTGTTGCAGAGATGATAGTGAGTGTAAGGAACGATCACTCTGCGATAGGAGATTGCATCTGGACGTTCACGTATATATTATATGCGTAAGACGTATGTGAAGACTGGAATCAGTCCCAACTGTTGTTAAAGTATCACTTCAATATCAGCATTGGATATTAATATGTATTTCGGTAGTACATCCGTTTATGTTCAAAGTGATTCCTTGAGTTTTGGAAATAGTATAAATGTTTATGCATGTACCTCTAACATATGTATATAAAAGCACATTTTCCTGTCTAGCGTGATAAGGAGGAAGCAACAAGTCCTGGAATTTGCACATATTAAAAATCCTATTGTATGATGCGATGTTTATGATTTTGTTTATTGTAATGCCGTTTGAAACCGTATTTAAGTTATAACGCGGTAATCTGTTCATCTTAACAGGGTGAGTTGTGTGTCTCTATCTCACTCGTACTCCAAACAAGTTTGTTCAGGGCAATTTACTTAAATTCCACATGAGTCGTAATTCCTTCGGTGTAAAACGAATGGCGCTACGCATAATGACGTTTGTAAAACATTTTATATCATAAATGACGTCGCCAGCGTGAAATAACGTCATTCTATTTTTGTTCGGTATATAACTAGTGTAATAACCATGCTACGTTATATAACTAGTGTAATAACAATGCTACGGTATATAACTAATGTAATAACAATGCTACGTAACGTCATAATTAAAAGCATTGAAAATGACCACGCTATATAGCGACGTTATATATATTTTGCGCTAATAATCGTCAAATTGGAATTTATGATATAAATAGAATATAACATTCGTGGTCATTCAATACAAAATTTCATTAAACTCGCCAAGGCTCGTTTTTTATCAATTTTAGAAAACTTGTTTAATAAAATGTCGTATTGAATGACCACTCATGTAATATCCTCTATGCATATAATGTATGGCCTAGCTGCGACTCTCGACAACTCTTATCGTTACCGACTGATTTGTGTGCCAGAAACGGAAATGTCTTAAATAGCTGGGTGACGAAGGCTTTGAAAATGTTCTAAATTGTTAATAGAAAAGCTATTTTGATAAAGACAAATATTAATAAGACATGAAGATTTGTTCTGTCGGCTACAACTATAATGCTAACGTTGAAAGATCAATATACCTTTTTTTTTAGTGTGACTACATTTATTCATTGCTGATTAATACCTAGACGTTAGGCCAACATTTTTTTATTTTCTGTTTTACGAGAATGCTTGCCTAATTTTTTCCAAAAATGAAATAAAAATAAAAAAAAAAGGTTTTGAGTTCATTTTTTTTTTTCGCCGACCTTCTTATTTCAGTTGAACAAAAATATATTTGAGAGAAAACGCAGATACTCATGGTCTGTCAGAGGTTAAAATAAAGCGTGTTATTTATTCTGTATAAATTTACCAACATTCTAAGCACTTGGTTTAAGATTTAATTTGTTAAACACACTGTCGGGGTTGGTGGGCGAGGTACCACTCACCCTTCTGCAATGCAAAAACTGGTAGGCTATATCCAATGCAGAATACAGGCATTTTGAATACTAACGTTCATCTTTTAAGATGGTTAATCTGCATTTTCTATCACTATTATGTATTCGTAGTAAAAAAAAAATGTTGCCTTTTTATTTTATTTTTTTGGTAAAGTGATCAATAAAGAGACTTTTATTTTTATTTTTATTTCGCCCTACCGACCCAATTTGTTTACAAAAAAATCTCGTAAAACAGATAATAAAAAAATGTTGGCATTAGGAACTGCTTCCAGTCTAGTCAATGAATGTGACTTATGGGATACTAGTCGTTTCTCGACAATGTTGTCGTTTTCTTCACAGTCGCGTAGTATTTGTTCTGAATTATTTATTTGACCATTGAATCCTTTGGGGAATCAAAACAATTGTCTTCATTTTAACTCTTTCAGCGCCGAATTGTTTAAAGTAGACTCTTCCATGTTCAAAATCGGGTGTGTTCATTTCTAAATTTATGAAAGGTTTGGATTATTTTGGTAACTAATAAAAAGAAAACAATGCTGATTTCAAGTGAGACAGCTCGTTACGAGCTGACTCACCTGAATCTGCATTGTTTGCAAAAAACGCAATATTGCATGTGGCGCTGAAAGAGTTAAGTAATCACGACGTTGACGTAGGTTTGGTAATAAGAGAGATATTGTAGGGGAAATGTGTGAATAATGACCGGTTAACTTGTTTGTATCTAGCTCTCGACATTCTCCTAAGATTCGCACAATGTAACGAAACGCAAGGCTATTGCAAGGCGTTAAGTTCTATGCTGATATTACCTTCGGCCAGAAATTAAATTAATCACTTTTCAACAATTTTTATAAATGCATATTTTAGAAACATCGACCTTTAAAGGTTGTCTGGGAGAGGTCAGTGGGTCACACTTAGAGCGCCGGCCCTGTTATACGATGGTCTGGTTAGAAACACCGACCTATAACAGTTCTGTCTTGGAGTGGCCAGTGGGTCACACTTAGATCGACGATTCTGTAATACGATGGTCTCGAGATCGATTTACTGACATAAAGGTAAATCGTTTGGATCTTTTAACACTTCAAAGCTCTCATCAAATTGGAATAATATAAGTTCAATAAATACAAGTAAACAATTTAATGTACATAAATGCGTATTGATAATTACTTGAACAAACATGTACGAATGCTCGTTTCCACATTCATATTGTATTCCGTGAACATATCTTGATATTTGCACAGCTGCTTATTAAAGCCCAGGGTTGTCAAAATGTTTTGTTATAACAGATCAAACTAGAATTGTTTTGACAAAAACATATGTCTCCCCCTCAAATATCTGTCAAAATCTCTCAAAATATTCCAACCTATAAAGCAGACAAACAAAAATTTGACCAAGTTGGACAGTACTCAATTTTTAATTACTAATGTTTTGTCTTGACCTGGTACAAAGTGGACATGATTTCAAATGGTTTACAAAAACACATATTTTTACTGCAGCTGTAACATTCAAGACTGAAGTATTCTTCAAAACAGTTAACAACTGTTGCTAAACATAAGCAATGGCAAATAAAAACTAAAATTGTTGCTTATGATAAATATCATCAATTATCATTATGATATTTCACAAACCATACCAAGTTTTATGTAGCATTTGAAAGTCAGTATAACGTGGTTTCCTGATGGAATCATACGACATCCGGTTGTGCGTACGTGACAAAGAGAACACCAGTTTTGTGTTTACCTTGGTATTCGTGATAACATGATATTCGTGATAACATGATATTCGTAGAACCTACTATATATTGCAAATGGCGGTCAAACATTTGACCTTAAAAGGTGATAATGGCGGTCAAACATTTGACCTTAGAGGTGACCATGACCTTGACCCTAAAGGGCAGGGACACGTGTTATGCACATCATGTTAATGAGCTGAACATGTAACTGAACTTGGGTGAAATCCTTCGCGGCATGTTGGACACGTAATAAAGCCTCAAACCTTTGACCTTCAAGCGTGACCTTGAACCGGTATGGTCGAGACACGGGTTCTGCACGTCGGCTTGATGAGGTGAACATGTAACTCAATTTTCATGAAAATCCTTCAAGCCGTCTTGGAGATATTGAGCGGACACAAAATAAAGCCTAAAACCTTTGACCTTCAAGCGTGACCTTAACCTTGAACCGGTATGGTCGAGACATGGGTTATGCACGTCACCTTGATGAGGTGAACATGTGACCCAAGTTTCATGGAAATCCTTCGAGCCGTCTTGGAGATATGAAGCGGACACGAAGTAAAGCCTCAAACCTTTGACCTTCAAGCGTGACCTTGACCCTATATTGTCGAGATGTAGGTTCTGCACGTCGCCTTGATGAGGTGAACATGTGACCCAAGTTTCATGAAAATCCTTCGAGCCGTCTTAGAGATATGGAGCGGACACGAAATTAAGCCTCAAACCTTTGACCTTCAAGCGTGACCTTGACCTTGAACCTATATTGTCGAGACGCAAGTTGTGCACGTCGCCTTGGTGAGGTGAACATGTGACCCAAGTTTCATGAAAATCCTTCAAGCCGTCTTGGAGATATTGAGTGGACAGGAAATAAAGCCTAAAACCTTTGAGCTTCAAGCGTGACCTTGACCTTGAACCGGTATGGTCGAGACGCGGGTTCTGTACGTCGCCTTGATGAGGTGAACATGTGACCCAAGTTTCATGAAAATTCTTTAAGCTGTTTTGGAGATATGGAGCGGCACAAAATAAAGCCTCAAACCTTTGACCTTCAAGCGTGACCTTGACCTTGACCCAGTATGTTCGAGACGCGGGTTCTGCACGTCGCCGTGATGAGGTGAACATGTGACCAAATTTTCATGAAAATCCTTCAAGCCGTCTTGGAGATATTGACTGGACACGAAATAAAGCCTAAAACCTTTGACCTTCAAGCGTGACCTTGACCTTTAACCGGTATGGTGGAGACGCGGGTTCTGCACGTCGCCTTGATGAGGTGAACATGTGACCCAAGTTTCATGAAAATCCTTTAAGGAGATATGGAGCGGACACAAAATAAAACCTCAAACATTTGACCTTCAAGCGTGACCTTGACCCAGTATGGTCGAGACGCGGGTTCTGCACGTCGCCTTGACGAGGTGAACATCTGACCCAAGTTTCATGAAAATCCTTCAAGCCGTCTTATAGATATTGAGTGGACACGAAATAAAGCCTAAAACCTTTGACCTTCAAGCGTGACCTTGACCTTGAACCGGTATGGTCGAGACGCTGGTTCTGCACGTCGCCTTGATGAGGTGAACATGTGACCCACGTATCATGAAAATCCTTTAAGGAGATATGGAGTGGACACAAAATAAAGCCTCAAACCTTTGACCTTCAAGCGTGACCTTGACCCAGTATGGTCGAGACGCGGGTTCTGCACGTCGCCTTGACGAGGTGAACATCTGACCCAAGTTTCATGAAAAGCCTTCAAGCCGTCTTGGAGATATTGAGTGGACACGAAATAAAGCCTCAAACCTTTGACCTTCAAGCGTGACCTTGACCTTGACCCTATATTGTCGAGACACGGGTTCTGCACGTCGCCTTGATGAGGTGAACATGTGACCAAAGTTTCATGAAAATCCTTCAAGCCGTCTGGGAGATATGGAGCGGACACGAAATAAAGCCTCAAACCTTTGACCTTCAAGCGTGACCTTGACCTTGACCCTATATTGTCGAGACGCAGGTTCTGCACGTCGCCTTGATGAGGTGAACATGTGACCTAAGTTTCATGAAAATCCTTCAAGCCGTCTCGGAGATATGGAGTGGACACGAAATAAAGCCTCAAACCTTTGACCTTCAAGCGTGACCTTGACCTAGACCCTATATTGTCGAGACGGGGGTTCTGCACGTCGCCTTGATGAGGTGAACATGTGACCCAAGTTTCATGAAAATCCTTCAAGCCGTCTGGGAGATATGGAGCGGACACGAAATAAAGCCTCAAACCTTTGACCTTCAAGCGTGACCTTGACCTTGACCCCATATTGTCGAGACCTTCAAGCGTGACCTTAACCTTGAACCGGTATGGTCGAGACATGGGTTATGCACGTCACCTTGATGAGGTGAACATGTGACCCAAGTTTCATGAAAATCCTTCAAGCCGTCTGGGAGATATGGATCGGACAAGATTTTGGGGACGAACAGACAGACAGACAGACAGACATCAAGGACAAAAACAATATATCTCCCCTGTATACAGGGGGAGACATAATGAGAAAAGTAACCGATCAGGTTTGAGGTCAGATCAAGAGCAAATCCCTGGAAGGGGGTCCAGGGGAGCAACACTAACTGATCAAGCAGTGACTTTTGATCGGCAATAGGTCAAATTTGAAAACACTGATTAAGACATTCAATAATTCATATTTACAAACATAAAATGTATATTGGTTCACACTAATAACTACCCAAGTACATGTATGTATGGTAAGTACATCTTTCTCCTTACTTATAAATTTACAAATGTCTCCACCAGAGCGTATACCACTTAGGCCAGTTCATCTACTCATATGTTTCCTGGTTTTCTCACACCAGTACCCCACACAACATACTCTCCAAGCAACTGGCTGATTTTCCACATATACTGTTAGCCCATTGGTGAAATACGAATGACGCTTGTCACAGTGACTTCTGTCAAACGTATGAAATACTGTTGGCCAAGCTGGGGTTCGAACTCGCAAACCCTTTAAGTTTAACCAGAACGTCTAAGTAAACAAGAGGGCCAAGATGGCCCTAAATCGATCACCTAATTGATAGTAAATTAGTAGCAAATATTTAACTGCAAATATCTTGGAAAATTTTATCAGGGAATGCAAATGAAACTGCAAAGGAGTGGACACTTCTCAAGAAACAGCTTATCAGTAAAGGCCATTTATATCTTGAAATCTAACAAGAACTTTAATAAGAATGGAATTATAAAGTTTTTGTCATTTTGCACCTTTCCTGATGCCGCCTTGTTGCCCTGTTTTTCAACGAAATCAATATGGCTTCAACAGTTTATTTAGAGGGTCACTTAAGGAACATTTCTACCAAATTATCTTGCAATCGCACAAGTAGATTATGGAGGAAAAGGATTTTAAAATTTGGGTATTTTTCTCACTTTCTGATGCCGCAGCAACCAAAGTTATCAATGGAATTTAAATCTTTGAACAATTTTGAAAGAGGACCACCAAAGGAACATTCTTGTGATGTTTTGTGGAAATTGGTCTATTGGAATGGTAGGAGTTGGTTGTCATTTGTAGCTAAAAGTTCAATTTACCCTTTTTGTGACGACGCCTGGTTGATATGATTGTGTAACCAATCAAAACGGCTTAAATAAATTAAATAGAGGATCATTACAGTAAGATTCGTATTATATTTTCTTAAAATCAGACAAACACTTTCATAAAAAATGGAATTTTCAAATTTTGTCATTTTGCCCCTTTTCTGATGCCGCCTGACTGCCATGTTTTTCGACCAATCAGTATGGCTTGAACACATTTTATAGAGGGTCACCCAAGGAACATTTCTACCAAATTATATTTGAATCTGACAGGCAGATTCGGAGGAGAAGATTTTTAAAGTTTGGACATTAAATCGATCACCTGATTGATAGTGTATGGTGAGTGTAAGGAACGACAACTCTGCGAAGGAGATTGCCCTTGCATAATACTCTGCCAAGTGTTACCTCCCTTAGACCATCAATCTAATAACCATATGTCATTTGAAGCAAAAAGTTAATTTTACTCCTTTTCTGATGCTGCTTGGTTGCTATGCCTTTCAACAAATCAATATGGCTTGACAAAGTATGTAGATGATCAATGAAAGAACATTTCTACAAAACTATCTTTAAATCAGACAAGCACTTTTATAAGGATACTTTATTAAAGTATTGTCATTTTGCCCCTTTTTTGATGCCGCCTGACTGCCATGTTTTTCGACCAATCAGTATGGCTTGAACAATTTTTATAGAGGGTCACTCAAGGAACATTTCTACCAAATTATATTTGAATCTGACAGGCAGATTCGGAGGAGAAGATTTTCAAAGTTTGGACATTTTGTCCCCTTTCTGATGCCGCAGCAACCAAAGTTCTCAATGGAATTTAAATCTTTGAACAACTTTGAAAGAGGCCAACCAGAGGAACAGTCCTGTGATGTTTCACGAAAATTGTCCTTGGAGTTTGGGAGGAGTTGATGTTTAAAGCTAAAAGTTAACACCGGACGGACGACGGACGACGGACAAAAAGTGATCAGAATAGCTCACCTTCAGCCTTCGGCTAAGGTGATCTAAAAAAGGGGAATACATCTAGTAGTTACTGAGATATGGTGAAATATATGTACTTGCATGCAAAACCGTAACCAAGGTGTAATGTGGACGCTGACCTCAAACAAAAGGACCATGATGACCCTAATTCACTCACCTGAATTATACAATGTACTGCAATGCAAAACACATCAAGCAATTATTCTGAATGCAACCTTCACAGTGTTAACAAGATTTTCCTTCATTTGGCCTAGTGATCTATATGATTTTACCTGATGACCCATGCTCCAACAGATATCATTAAGACAACATTCTGACAAAGTTTAAACTTGCTTAAAGTAAAAATGCGGCCTCCGGAGTTTGAACAATATTTTCCTTTATTGACCTTGTTTCTGACCCAATATGACCCATATTCGAACTCGACCTAGATATAATTCAGACAAACATTCTGACAAAATTTCAAGCTGCTGAAAAAATCTTGCATCCAAAGTGTTAACAAGATTTCCCTTCAATTTGGTCTTGTGACCTAGTTTTTGACGCTACATGACCCATATTCGAATTTGGCTTAGATATCATTTAAATAAACATTCTCATCAAATGTCAAGCTGCTGTAGCAAAAAAATGCCCTCTACAGAGTTAACAAGATTTTCCTTCAATTTGGACTAGTGACCAAGTTTCTGACATGGATATCTTCAAGAAATGCGGCCTCTAGAGTGTTAACAATATTATACTTCAATATGGCCTAGTGACCTAGTTTTTGACCCGGCATGACCTAGATATCATTCAGTTCAACATTCTGACCAAATTTCAAGCTGCTGAAGCAAAAATTGAAGCTCTGGAATGTTAATAATATTTTCCTACAATTTGACCTAGTGACCTACTTTTTGACCCGACATGACCCATGTAACTTGACTTACTTAGCATCAAGACAAACATTCTGATAAAGTTTCAGAATGCTCAAGTTGAAAATGCGGCTTCTACAATGTTAACAAGATTTCCCTTCAATTTGGCCTAGTGACATAGATTTTTTACCCAATATGATCCTTATTCGAACTTGACCTAGACATTTTTAAGACAAACATTCTGACACAAGTTCAAACTGCTGAAGCAAATATTGCAGCATCTGGAATGTTAACAAGATTTCCTTTTAATTTGACCTAGTGACCTACTTTTTGACCCGACATGACCCATGTTCGAACTTGACTTATATATCATCAAGACAAACATTCTGATAAAGATCAGAAGGCTCATGTTGAAAATGTGGCCTCCAGAGTGTTAACAAGATTTCCCTTCAATTTGACCTTGTGACCTAGTTTTTGACCTCATATGGTCCAGTTTCGAACTTGTCCAAGATATGATGGAGATGAATGTTCTGATTAAATTTCATGAAGATTGGGTGCACAATGTAGCCTGTAGAGTGTTAACAAGCGCAACTGTTGACGACGCACGACGGACAAAATGTGATCACAATAGCTCACCTTGCACCTTGCACTTCGTGCATAGGGTGAGCTTAGGATAGGGCAATACATCTACTAGTTACTTAGCTATGGGGAAATATATGTACTTCAGTATTGCATGCAAACCCGTAACCAATGTGTAACGTGGACGCTGACCTCGGAGCCAGGTTGAATACAATAGTCGAGCTAAAAACACAAGTAATGTTACTTGCAAGTATGCAGTCACTCCATCGTGGTTAAATACAATTTCTGAAGTCTCAAGACATGATTATTCACAAAAACAAAATAAAACAAGGGCACCGCAAAGCGGATGCATCCCCTCCGTATTCAATCATCACATCGAGTTCTCTTGTGATCGAAAATAATAGAACTAATAGTTTGCCTATTAAAAATAGTTGTTTCCTTGATCAAAACAAAATTTGTCAAGATCGGTCGAAGGATGTTCAGTGTAGAGTGGTCACAACGATGTTGATATGGGAAAATAGTCAAAGTCCAATTTTGACCTTGACCTTTAACCTATGACCTTGAATATAAATAGGCGTCTAGACATTGTCATATACTAACTGTATACACTAACTGTATACCAAGTTTTGTTAAGATCGGTCGAAGGATGTTCATTGTAGAGTGGTCACAAGGTTCTTACGGACGAACGAACGATCGAACGAACAAACAAACAAACGGACAGTCTCGTTACTATATCCCCTCGCAAACTTCGTTAGCCGAGTGGATAATAATTGCTCTCTAGTATATGTATTCCTGTGTATGACATAATTATGTCCACAAAATAACAATTATATAGTAAGTTGACGCTTGTGTGAGGTTAGATAATCTGTATATGCAATTATGTCATGTATACATGGAACCCGTGTCTATGTGTCTTTGCCACACACAACTGATCAGTGTGTGGCAGCAGCAGGCTGACATGAAACTTACTTTGACAATGGCGTTGGGACTGTCCACTTAAAGCATTCAAACCAATGAATTAATCTGAACAACTTGCTTCAGTCTCTGAGTATGCATATTTGTCTTAGGCTAACTAAATGTGTAATTATTTTCTTCGTAAAACGCAGACTAGATGTAATCTGATCGTCATCAACTTTAAAACGTCTTATTCTGGCTTTCATGATCAGTAACTCTCGATTGTCTCAGCCATTAACTTGGTCAATTAACAGTGTACATGCATATTCACACACATCACACTTATATGGTTTATCACCAGTATGTATATGACTAAATTTCCTTTCTCCGTACATGTGTACGGTTTCTTACCAGTATGTACGGTTTCCCACCAGTGTGGAATATTTGCTGTTTATGTTTACTAGGACATAAACAAACATCCCATGTATACGGGTTCTCAACAGTATGTATTCTCTTATGGGAGCTGAGATGACCCGTCTGTGTTCATGCATATTCACACATACATGTATCACATTTATATGGTTTCTCACAAGTATGTATTCTCTAATGGGAGGTGAGATGACCCTTCTGTGTACATGCATATTCAAAAGCATCACATTTATATAGTTTCTCAACAGAATGTATTCTCTTGTGTCTGATTAAAGATCCTTTCTGATTACTTGCGTATTCACAAACATCACATGTATACGGTTTTTCACCTGTATGTATTTTCGTGTGTCTGACTAAATTTCCTTGATCTGCGCATGCATATTCACAAACGTCACATGTGTACGGTTTCTCACCAGTGTGTATTCTCTTGTGAGAGCTGAGATCACCTTTCTGTGAACATGCATATTCACAAACATCACATTTATACGGTTTGTCACCTGAATGCATTCTCTTGTGGCTGATTAAAGATCCGTTCTGATTACATGCGTAATCACAAACATCACATGTATACGGTTTGTCACCTGTATGTATTCTCGTGTGTCTGACTAAATTTCCTTGCTCTGCGCATGCATATTCACAAACGTCACACTTGTACGGTTTTTCACCTGTATGTTTTCTCTTGTGGCTCATTAAAGATCCTTTCTTATTACTTGCAAATTCACAAACATCACATGTGTACGGTTTCTCCCCAGTGTGTATTCTTTTGTGAGAGTTAAGGTCATTGATCTGTGTATATGCATATTCACAAACATCACATTTATACGGTCTGTCACCTGTATGTATTCTCTGGTGTCTGGTTAAACTTCCTTTCACTGAGCACGCATATTCACAAAAGTCACACTTGTACGGTTTTTCACCAGTGTGTATTCTCGTGTGAGAGCTGAGATGACTTTTCCTTGTAGACGCATATGCACAAGCATCACATTTATACAATTTCTCACCTTCTTGTATTCTCCTGTGCATGATTAAATTCCCTTTGTTATCAAACTCAAATTCACACACATAATATGTGTATGGTTACTAGCCAGTATCAATTGTAATGTGTGTGATTGAATTCCGTTTTGATTACATTTAAATTCACAAACATCACATGTTTACAGTTTCTCACCAGGATGTATCTTCTTATGTTTGGTTACTACATCTTTCCTTGAACATGCACAATCACAAAGACCACATGTATAGGGTTTCCCGTTGGTATCTGTCTTCATATAGTTGACTATCTTGCCTTTGCCTTTCCGCTGTCATTTCATCTATTGGGGTTCTGTAATCAGTGTGTATCTTGTGAACCATCAATTATCATTTTAGTTGTTCATCTACACGTATAAACATCACAATTTACAAGTGTCTCATCTATATATATTTCCTTAGTATAGTTAAATCAAACTCAGACATGCTTAAGCTTCTGTACTGTCTACATACATTTAATTTAGATGTTGCTCACCACTAGGTGTTCTTATCAGTCCTGAAAGGATAAACAAAATCAACTTAGAAATAACAAATAATTAGCTCACAACAAGGACGAATAACGAAATAAAGAAGAGGGCCATGATGGCCCTTGATCGTTCACCCGTGTTGTATACCTTTCATTTGGTTAAATAATGAATGAGTTGGGTTTTAAGGCACTGCAACACAAAGATGTCAATTAGGACCGGAGTGAGAAATGTGGGTGGGCAAAGAATGATCATAATAAAGATGATTATGAATACTGGAAAGGAATATGTTATTCTTGCATCAGACAAACATTCTGACCAAAAAAGCGGCCAACCAGAGTGTTAACAAGAGTTTCCATCAATTTGGCCTAGTAACCTCATTTTTGACCGGGCATAACAAGCTTGGCCTAGATATCATTAGGATAAACATTATAACCAAATTCGAAACTACTGAGGCAAAAAATGCGACTTCTACAGTATTATCAAGATTTTCCTTTAACTTGGCCCAGTGACCTAGTTTTTGAACAGACATGACCAATATTCAAACTTGGCATATATATCATCAAGACAAACATTCTGATAATGTTTAAACATGTTGAAGCAAAAAATGCAGCTTCTACAGTGTTATCAAGATTTCCCTTCAATTTGGCATACAGTTAAGAACATCATAAGATTGACAATCTGAGCGGAACGTGATTGAATTGTGATTGGAACGAAGTTGGAACGCTTAAAGAGCAGAACTGAATTTTGCGCTCTGAACAAAACAATCATAATGAATGAAAAAATTGCAATAATTTACTCAATAACTATTTTACAAAACTACTTTTGACCAGAAAAAAAATCGCTCCCAGTGAGCGTAAAAAAGCGATCAATTTGAACGTAACATAAAAAGCAATCACAATCATTTGAACTACTAAACGCTTTAGGAGCGGATTTGAGCAGGAGTGAAGCGGAACTGAACGGAACGGAGCGCAGCATGAATGGTAAATTTGTCAATTTGATGATGTTCTTAACTGTTAACAGCTAAGAATATCATGACCTTGACAGTCAAAGCAGAACGTGATTGGATCGTGAGCGTGATTGGATTGAAGTTTGAACGCTTTAAGAGCGGAACGGGATTTTGTGCTCTTAACCAAACAATCATAATGAACGAAAAAATCCAATCACATGAATGTTTTGCTCATTGAGCGGTTGCAACAAATTACTCAATAATTATTTTATGAAACTGCTTTTGATCGAAAAAAAAAGCGTTCCCAGTGAGCGTAAAAAAGCGGAACGTAAAAATTTGCAATTACAATCATTTAAACGACTGACCGCTTTAATAGTGGATTGGAACGTGAGCAGAGTGGAACTGAAAGGAATGGCGCGGAGCGTGAACGGTTAATTTGTCAATTTCATGATGTTCTTAACTGTAGTGTCCTAGTTTCTGAACCAATATGACCTATATACGTACTTGACCTAGATACTATTAAGATTAACATTCTGACTAAATTTCAAACTGATGATAGAAATTGCAGCCTTCTGAGTTTTAACAAGATTTTTCCTTCAATTTGACCAGACCTGACCCATGTTTAAACTTGACCTACATATCATCAAGACAACCATTCTGATAAAGTTTCAACATCTTCAAGTTAACAATGTGGCCTTCAGAGTGTTAACAATATTTCCCTTGAATTTGTCCTAGTGACCTAGTGTCTGACCTAATACGGTCCATATTCGAACTTAACCTAGATATCATTCAGACAAGCATTCTGAAAAAAAATCATTTTGCTGAAGCGAGAGATGTGGTCTCCAGAGTGTTAACAAGATTGTTCTTCAATTTGGAAACTATATTCGAACTTGGTCTAGATATCATTCAGCTTAACATTCTGTCAAAAAGTCAAGCTGCTGTAGCAAAAAATGCGGCTTCTAGAGTAATAACAAGATTGCCCTTCAATTTGGCCTAGTGACATAGTTTCTGACCCAATATGACCTATATTCATACTTTGCCTTGATATCTTCAAGACAAACTTTCTGACAAACTTTCAAACTGCTGTAGAATAATTGCGGCCCCTTGAGTGTTAACAATATCTTTCTTCGGATTGACCTAGGAACCGGACCAACTTTTTCGAACTTGGCCTACATATCATTAAGACAAAATTCTGATAAAGTTTCAAAATGCTCAAGTTGAAAATGTGGCCTCCAGAGTGTTAACAATTTTGCACTTCAATTTGACCTTGTGACCTCATATGGCCAATTTTCGAACTTGTCCAAAATTTGATGGGGATGAATGTTCTGATAAACTTTCATAAGATCGGATGCAAAATGTAGCCTGCAGAGTGTTAACAAGGCAAGTGTTGACGATGCACGACAAACGGACGCCGGACAAAATGTGATCACAATACCTCACCTTGTACTTCGTGCACAGATGAGCTAAACAGTAGGATCATCTAGAAAATGTATGTTATGTTCAGTAGGAGTTAAAAAGGTAATTCTTGCTGTAACCAAAATTGTGTTTAGCTAACATTTACAATTTGGGAGATATCACTACATATTTACACGTATGCCTTAAAAAAAATCAATTTTTAAGCCTTATACCATCTTATTTAATAAAAGGTATTTATTTTAACGTTGAGCTAAACGCAAAGTTAAACAAGAGGCCCATGAGGGCCTATGCTCTACTGGTATGGTTCTTTGGTCATTTTCAATCCAGAGCATGTATGTATGGTGAAGATCGGATAGTAAATGGGGGCTCTTTTGTTTTCACAAGCTGTATTATAGTAATTTTTACAATTTCATGGGCCATAATCCAGTCTTGCATTGGCGGATCTGGCTGGTTTTCAAAAGGAACCAAGCTCTAATCAGTATTTAACTACAATCTAAGTTTGGTGAAGCTCAGATAGTAAATGGAGCCTCTATTGTGTTCACAAGCTCAATTATAGCAATTTGGACAATTTCAAGGGCCATAATCCAGTCTTGCATGGGCGGATCTGGCTGGTTTTCGAAAGAAACCAAGCTCTCATGGATATCTAACTACTGTATAAGTTTGGTTGAGATACAATCAAAAGTGAAGACTGTATCGTGTTAACAAGCTCTTTTATAGCAATTTTGACCATTTCAAGGGCCATAATCCAGTCATACATGGGCGGATCTGGCTGGTTTTCGAAAGGAACCGAGCTCTCATGGATATCTAACTACTGTATAAGTTTGATTGAGATACAATCAAAAGTGAAGACTGTATCGTGTTAACAAGAAATTGTTTACGGACGCACGGACGCCCGCACGCACGGACGACGGACAAATCGCCACGACATAAGCCCTTCTGGCCTTTGGCCAGTAGAGCTAAAAATACAAGAAATGAACAAGAGTTGTCGGAGGACAATATAGCTCGCCTATCAGGGCCATCGTCTATCAGGGCCTACTTCAGAACAGTCATAGCATTAGGTAAAGTCACAAAGTATCACCTATTGCAAGATAATACACCTTTTCAATACTTCCATGCAAATGTTAACCAAGTCCATACAGGCCTTTTAAATCTGTAAATTGGTTTATTTACGATGTATGCCAATAGTGAACATAATACCGAAGACTTACAGTATCAGTATCAGATAAAACCACACACTATTATTTATTGCAAGATATCACAAATTTTCAATACTTGCATGCAAATCTTAACCTGGCAACGCTGATACCAACGCCATACAATGTCCCCTAATGATCCTGAATAAGTGTGTGAAGTTTCAAAGCAACAGCATACACAGTGTCTGAGAAAAGGCCTTGCACGCAAAGGTTTAACCAAAATTCTAAGTCGAAAAAGGGGCACATCTCAGTCAAAATCCATTCCAGAGTTATGGGACTTGACATACAAGGTCCCCTAATGACCCTGAATAAGTGTGTGAAGTTTGAAAGCAACAGCATACACAGTGTCTGAGAAAAGGCCTTGCACGCAAAGGTTTGACCCAATTTCTAAGTCCAAAAAGGGGCACAATTCAGTCAAAATCTATTCCAGAGTTATGGGACTTGACATACAAGGTCCCCTAATGATCCTGAATAAGTGTGTGATGTTTCAAAGCAACAGCATACACAGTGTCTGAGAAAAGGCCTTGCACGCAAAGGTTTGACCAAAATTCTAAGTCGAAAAAGGGACACAATTCAGTCAAAGTCCATTCCAGAGTTATGGGACTTGACATACAAGGTCCCCTAATGACCCTGAATAAGTGTGTGAAGTTTGAAAGCAACAGCATACACAGTGTCTGAGAAAAGGCCTTGCACGCAAAGGTTTGACCAAATTTCTAAGTCCAAAAAGGGGCACAATTCAGTCAAAATCCATTCCAGAGTTATGGGACTTGACATACAAGGTCTCCTAATGATTCTGAATAAGTGTGTGAAGTTTCAAAGCAGCAGCATACACAGTGTCTGAGAAAAGGCCTTGCACGCAAAGGTTTGACCAAGCTGGCAACGCGGACGCCAACGCGGGGTGATCACATAAGCTCCCCTATTTCTTCGAATAGGCGAGCTAAAAAGCAAAAAATCCAAATGTTTGACCCAAAATCTCATTTAAAATGTTGAAGTACATTATTTATGAAATATGTGTGCACAATTTGAAATCAATCTAACAAAAAATGAGGGAGCTATGACCAAATCTCAAAGTCAACCAAAAACCAACCAAATCATGTTTTTTACCCCAAAAAGAAGGTCAAACTCAGTATCATTAGCATACAATGTGAAGAAGGGTATTAGATGAACAAGTTTTCCAAGTTTCAAAGTATTATGTTTGATATTTCCATGTAATTGACCTAAACGCAAAACTTAACCAACTAACTAACGACGACGCGGACGATCAAGTGACGACAAAAAATCAGACAAGCTAATAATAATGGCAAGGTGTGCAATGGCATTTTACCCCCTTGCTCAATTTGGGCAATAATTTCCGCAGAAAAACCTCTAAGCTTAATGTTCATTATATTTGGAAATTGGCAGTTGTCCCGACCACCATCCGTTGACGACAAGGCACACAACACAATGTTAAATGTCCTGATGAAAATGAACTAAGATATAAATCATTTTAAAGTTCACAAGGCAGACAACACAATGTTAAATGTCCTGATGAAAATGTACTAGGATATACATCAGTTTAAAGTTTACAAGGCAACAATGTTAAATGTCCTGATGAAAATGAACTACGAAATAAATCCATTTAAAGTTCACAAGGCAGACAACACAATGTTAAATGTCCTGATGAAAATGAACTAGGATATACATCAGTTTAAAGTTTACAAGGCAACAATGTTAAATGTCCTGATGAAAATGAACTAAGATATAAATCCATTTAAAGTTCACAAGGCAGACAACACAATGTTAAATGTCCTGATGAAAATGCACTAGGATATAAATCAGTTTAAAGTTTACAAGGCAGACATCACAATGTTAAATGCCCTGATGAAAATGTACTAGGTTATGAATCTGTTTAAAGTTTACAAGGTAGACAACCAAATGTTATATGTCCTGATAAAAATGTACTAGTATAAATCAGTTTAAAGTTAACAATGCAGATAACACAATATTAAATGTCCTGATGAAAATGTACAAGGATATAAATCAGTTTAAAGTTTACAAGGCAGACATCACAATGTTAAATGTCCTGATGAAAATGTACAAGGATATAAATCAGTTTAAATTTTACAAGGCAGACATCACAGTGTTAAATGTCCTGATGAAAATGTACTAGGATATGAATCTGTTTAAAGTTTACAAAGTAGACAACCAAATGTTATATGTCCTGATAAAAATGTACTAGGATAAGTCGGTTTAAAGTTTACAATGCAGACAACACAATGCCAAATGTCCTGATCAAAATGTACTAGGATAAGTCGGTTTAACGTTTACAAGGCAAACCATACAATGTTAAACGTCCTGATGAAAATGAACTAGGATATAAATCCGTTTAAAGTTTACAATGCAGATAACCAAATGTTATATGTCCTGATGAAAATGTACTAAGACATAAATCAGTTTAAAGTTTACAAGGCAGGCAACACAATGTTAAATGTACTGATGAAAATGTACTAGGATAAGTCGGTTTAAAGTTTACAAGGCAGACAGCACAATGTTAAATGTCCAGATGGAAATGTACTAGGATATAAATCAGTTTAAAGTTACAAGGCAGACAACACAATGTTATATGTCCTGATGAAAATGAACAAGGATATAAATCAGTTTAAAGTTTACAAAGCAGAATACACAATGTTAAATGTCCTGATGAAAATGTACTAGGATCAGTCAGTTTAAAGTTTACAAAGCAGAATACATAATGTTAAATGTCCTGATGAAAATGTCCTAGGATTTAATTCAGTTTAAAGTTAACAAGGCAGACAACACAATATTATATGTCTTGATGAAAAGGAACTAGGATTTAAATCAGTTTAAAGTTTACAAGGCAGACATCACAATGTTAAATGTCCTGATGAAAATGTACTAGGATATATGAATCTGTTTAAAGTTTACAAAGTAGACAACCAAATGTTATATGTCCTGATAAAAATGTACTAGTATAAATCAGTTTAAAGTTTACAATGCAGACAACA
The DNA here is from genome assembly GCA_031761405.1 of Serripes groenlandicus. Classification (NCBI taxonomy): domain Eukaryota; kingdom Metazoa; phylum Mollusca; class Bivalvia; order Cardiida; family Cardiidae; genus Serripes; species Serripes groenlandicus. The sequence goes on from JASEVX010000014.1 coordinate 38,800,885, forward strand.
CAATATTAAATGTCCTGATGAAAATGTACTAGGATATAAATCAGTTTAAAGTTTACAAGGCAGACATCACAATGTTAAATGTCCTGATGAAAATGTACTAGGATAAGTCCGTTTAAAGTTAACAATGCAAACAATACAATGTTAAATGTCCTGATGAAAATGTACTAGGATATAAATCAGTTTAAAGTTTACAAGGCAGACAACACAATGTTAAATGTCCTGATGAAAAAGTACTTGATATAAATCAGTTTAAAGTTTACAAGGCAAACAACACAATGTAAAATGTCCTGATGAAAATGTACGAGGATATGAATCTGTTTAAAGTTTACAAGGTAGACAACACAATGTTAAATGTCCTGATGAAAATGTACAAGGACATACATCAGTTTAAAGTTTACAATGCAGACAACACATTGTTATATGTCCTGATGAAAATGTACTAGGATGTAACTCAGTTTAAAGTTTACAAGGCAGACAACACAATGTTTAAAGTCCTGAGGCAAATGTACCAGGATATAAATCAGTTTAAAGTTTACAAGGCAGACATCACAATGTTAAATGTCCTGATGAAAATGTACTAGGATAAGTTGGTTTAAAGTTTACAATGCAGACAACACAATGCCAAATGTCCTGATGAAAATGTACTAGGATAAGTCGGTTTAACGTTTACAAGGCAAACCATACAATGTTAAATGTCCTGATGAAAATGAACTAGGATATGAATCCGTTTAAAGTTTACAATGCAGATAACCAAATGTTATATGTCCTGATGAAAATGTACTAAGACATAAATCAATTTAAAGTTTACAAGGCAGGCAACACAATGTTAAATGTACTGATGAAAATGTACTAGGATAAGTCGGTTTAAAGTTTACAAGGCAGACAGCACAATGTTAAATGTCCAGATGGAAATGTACTAGGTTATAAATCAGTTTAAGGTTACAAGGCAGACAACACAATGTTAAATGTCCTGATGAAAATGAACTAGGATATAAATCAGTTTAAAGTTTACAAAGCAGAATACACAATGTTAAATGTCCTGATGAAAATGTACTAGGATCAGTCAGTTTAAAGTTTACAAAGCAGAATACATAATGTTAAATGTCCTGATGAAAATGTCCTAGGATTTAATTCAGTTTAAAGTTAACAAGGCAGACAACACAATATTATATGTCTTGATGAAAAGGAACTAAGATTTAAATCAGTTTAAAGTTTACAAGGCAGACTACGCAATGTTAAATGTCCCGATGAAAATGTACTAGGATCAGTCAGTTTAAAATTTACAAGGCAAACAAATATTTCGCTTGTGAATATTGTGAATTTGATTTTCATGTATTAAAGTGATAAAAGCTGTATACCTTTGAGATGTAATGCAATGTTAAATTATTTCAATATGATATATTTAATGGTTGCAATAGCTGTCTATGATGTAAATATCGACTTTGTTTTGGTTAAGTTTATTAAAACAAATCAAACTTAATATAAAGACAAAACGTATAGATGCTATAATAAATGTCTATAGTTATGTTTCAATACTACTTGTTTGGTTTGGTAACTTTTAACCATCTGCCTGACCAGTGGTCATGCAGATATTTTTTACTTTCTGGAAGCCTGTAGTGTAAGTCATATGAATTTTCACGCCGGTTATGCTAATTAATTTTGGGAAACAAGGCTGTAATTGGGTATTTCTTTTCTTTACGGGGAATCGTTTATAGTTTTCAGTCTAAACAGTTTATTGAAATTACGAATATCATGTCGATCATATTTGATAAATGGCAAAATAAAAATCTAGACGTGGTTGTATTGTCCTTAATTCAGATCAGAATTATTTCATTAACTAGTGAATGGGGAAATTTTCTTACAAGTCATTCAAAACCGGTTTACACCAGTTTGTAAGCATCGCATACCTAAAGTAGTAATATGGATACAAATACACTTTAGGGAACATTTAAATGAGACTGATCAACTGGTAATTAGCTTACAATACATTAAATAAATTTCTTCTTTGTTTCCATGTAAATCAACCAGTTTCAGTCCTCAATTGTCACATTTTCTAAACGTTTCTCATGGAGAACATCATAAATCATTAAAAACAGTTACCTCTAAGCTTTAAAACAATCCAAAGGAAATGGGGGGTCATGCATTATGCAAGAAAGAACTCACCAGGCAAAAGTGGTTAACGTCATTTTGGACCAAAATGGGCCCCGGACATAACCGGTGTTTAGCGTTTTTATATTTTCAAGTTCAAACAAAATCAAAATACTAAAAGTGATCAAATCAATCATTTCCAGTGCATCCTATACACATTCACATTGCATTAAAACTCAATGTCATATATATTAAATGCATTCTGGTGATGATATACATTCATTTCTATGCAAACAAAAGTTTTTTTGGGACTATTTGGGTGTAGATCAGCAATTCAGCGGATGTAATTAGCATAATTTGACCTTTAAAACAAAAAAATGTTCTTAAGGATATGTTTTTTCTACTTATTTACAAAGTATAATATAAAATAAGAACACAAAAACAAATATTAGGTTAATTAAGTTATTAATATCAAAGAAAATTCAATTTTTCTAGACCACCCAAAGTAAGGTTTTTCGGCTGAATCGGCCAAGTTTACATAGGTCTTCGCAAGGGAAATAAAAAAAAATCACATGTTTAGGTTTCACTGTGTCAAATGTTCATAGAAATGATCAAACTTTATATTCATGCACTATTCTCGGACATTTAAGGCAACCAGTATCATCATTTTCAACCAGTGTGACTGCATCCAAACATTTTTGCAGACGACACAAAATTGACATCTTATTCGCACATCATACAGGTCTCCTGGACAAAAAAGCAGAAACACAGAAAGGTTTTTTTAGGGACTATTTGGGTGTAGATCAGCAATTCAGCGAATGTATTTAGCGTAATTTGACCTTCACAGATAAACACATAGCCCCAGGGATCAATTGTCACTGTTGATTGGACCGACTTATCGGGTATATATATATAACACTAATTGACTATTACTGACGCGATTAGGTATATGCTGAAACCACTCAATCTGATAGTTGGGTAACTCCGCGTACTGTTATTGATTTTTTATAATCACAGCGAGTGGTATGTTGCATGATACATACAGTCAAATACTACTGTTTACACACGGCATGTGTGTATATAATTCAGCCAGGCAACGAGACATATGAATTTACAGTAGCCTGGTCGGCTTTCATTTTGTAAATGACGGTAGCCCGCGTGCTCCTGGCAACGGATTTGTCTGACATTGCTCTAAAATTTCTTGAATTTGTCTAGTGTTTCCCAAAGAAATGGTTGTAAAGTAAGCAAAAGTGCCCTTGAAATTTTACAGACAAAGACAAGAAAGAATGTTTTGGTTGACAAGATGGCGCGCACTGTGTATGCGAACAACATGAAGTTTTTAATATTCGGAAAAAATAAAAAATAAATTGAACAAAACAAAACTTAATTTTCCAATGTAATGAAGCAAAGATTTATCATTCACCACCAGCATCGTGAGTGAAAATTTAATATATCAGGGGCTTCTATTTTAATTTCCAGGGACCCGCAAACTAGATTCTACCCAAATTTCTAATTTTAACCCTAACATTTGTTACATTAGCCCTATTTCTTTGTCAGAAGGTGCTGTACAGCCTGAAGTTGGCAAATAGGAAAATATTCAGCTAAAAGTTAAAGCCTCTATCCAAAAATAATCAACCTATCTATAAATTATGCAAATAATTCTGAACTTGTCGAGGTTTTGTCAAACTCGTATTAATAATAACATGCATTAAAGATTGATTTAGAAATTATTACTAACCTGCAGTAGAATGGGCAGTGAAGTTTAAAGAAAGATGGAGCAACAAGGTTCTGAATAAAGACAACAATTGTATTACAAATTGCGGCTATTTGACAAGCGGAAATAACTCTTTTGATAACTGTATGGTTCGTCACTCTACTTGTTCGCCATTGGTGTTTTCGCTATCCCTGTGAAAATGTATATTCCCCGGTCATATGGATTAGATTAAACTGTAAAGCAGTCCGATGACACTTCCCACTAAATGCACTATAATTTATCCGAGTTGAATTGTGAAAATGTTATTGTGAAAATGTCAAATTAAACTTGATATTATGTTTTTCAAAAAAAGATCAATCGAATATTTTGAACTCGATTTGTGTTGAATGGGATATATGGTTTCAAAAAAGGAGATTGTTCTAGGTTTTCATAATGAAAAATACACGTGTAACTTTTGAATGATATAACAAATGAACTAACTCCCGTACCAGTACTCTACCTTGGTTCAAATTACTCACAATTTCACCGAATTCCAGTATAGTATCATTAAATCCATCATTTAAATAAACATATTCCATTTTTGCTTTTTCAAATTACTATTTCATCTTGCTAGGAATTTGTATCTATATATATTATTATATGCCTATTTGTTAGTCTCAATATATTTCATGATGCGAACAGTCAAATTTTGAAAATATAAAATCGCATTCCTAGTACAGAACCCTGGACTCACCTGTCTGTATAGGGTGATGGTGAAAACTTTGAATGACTAAAACGTCAAATCAATGAAACAGAACAAAACAGGAGTGAAAACGTCGAAAAGGGAAATATATAGCCTAAATATAATTGTATAAAAAGTTAAAGTGTTATATGTTATACCATAATAAAGCGAGGGCAAAATTATTTTGTTTGTTGCAGCTTGAAAAATAAATTGTTGTACAAATTATGAATTTTATACGTGTTATTAGTTGTTCTTAAATTTTGTCGTCTCCGTTATTTAATGTTGTCTTGTTTGTTGCAGCTGGGACTACCGTATTAGTAGTCCCTGGTTGCAGCTTTGAACATAAATGGTACGTAATATCCTGTAACCTATATATATAATATATATGATATTATAAACTGTTAAACATTCTTATTATTAAAACATTGTGTTGTATTATTTAAAAAAAAATGTTTAAAAGTTATACTAGTTACACTTTGAAATAACTATTCTATATAATTTTCCTTTTCGACGTTTTCACTCCCATTTTGCTCGGTTTTATTAATTCGACGTTTTAGTCATTCGACGTTATCACTGTAATTCGTCTGTATAAGTGAAATCAATCGAAATTTGTTGAGGTCTTGCCTAAGTCATATGACATGCATGTCAGTTTCAATTAGAAAGCATTACTTACCTGCAATAGAATACACAGTGACGCGATGAGAACAATGGAGAAACAAAGTTGTCGAACAAAGAAAATCAATTTATTACAAATGGCGGCTTTTTGACTAGGGGAAATAAGTCTTGTTGCTTAAATGTAGTTTTCGTCAGCCTTCATCTTCGCCATTGGAAGTTTCGCTACCAGTATGAGGATGTGTATTCCGCGGTCATATAGATAAAACTAAACCCTAAAGGACTCAAATACAAATCTTTCCTTAAAGCGCTATTCATACAAGTTTGATATTGTGAAAAAATGTCAATTTGAAAAGAGATATTTCAACTTTTTAAAAGGTATATAAAATACATTTTTTTAAAAGTCATTTAGTTTGTTATTTTTGCCCACTCCCTGTTAGTTTAACCATATTTTATTGCCAAATAAATAATACACAAGATGATATACAACATTCATTATGCATATGACAAAAGGGTTAGACTACAAGTTCTATCACCTTAGATTCTGCCCCTTTTGGATGACATATATCATATACTGTATTTGGATTAACAAATAGTTAAAGGCAATACAGATTACATAACAAAGACAATGTGTTCCGACTGGAGTTGGCAAGACAATTTGTGTTATCTTACTTCACTAAATAAAAAAAAAAACCTAATTATTAATCAAGACCAACGTATCTTAAATATGATAAAGTTAAAACATAATATTATATAATACTGTGCTATTTTGGTTTGGACAATAGACCCGGGGAAAAGCAAGAGTATCTATTCAAACCTTCCCGAATCACTTAGATGTAAGTCTGCACTGTCAGGAAGATATTTGAGTTCTCATCAACACTCATATAGTAAAATATTTAAGTTTAATGGGTGGTATATTCCAAGTTGTCGAAATAGCAGAATTCGTTGTTGGTAAAATCTATGACATCTAAAAACAAGAGCACCGCGTACGGCACCGCGTACGGCACAGACGCTCGACTAATAGGGAGAAAACAGAAAACAAAATGAGCTAAACAAAACACCTTAACCGGACGACCACGCCGCCGACGACGCCAGGGCCATGACAATAGCTCTCGTTTTTTTCAAAAGTCGAGCTAAAATGAGCACCGCGTACGGCACAGTCGCTCGATTGATAGAAAACAGAAAAAAAGCTGAGCTGAACAAAAAACCTTAACCGGTCGACCACGCCGCCGACGCCACCGGACGACAACGCCGGACGACGTCAGGGTCATGACAATAGCTCTCGTTTTTTCAAAGGTCGAGCTAAAAAGGTTCACTGTCTTCTTACCCATAACCACAAACGCAAATTCCGTTGTCGCATAGATGGTTATTGTACAGGTCAAATTGTAAGTCACTGCATTTATGGCGAAGAAGCGTGTGTATTATTTTTTTTTTCAATTGTGGCAAAAGGATAACTTTCTCATAAGGAGCAATTGTTCTTTTAGCGACAATCTTTCCCTAAATCGTCCGTTGCAAAGGCTTCAGAAACCGTCTCTAATAGGGAAAGGGTTTAGCAGAAATGTGACCCCTTACATCATTTGTTGAAAAAGGCAGTCGCCAGGTGGCATCAGCAAAGGGCTGATCTTTTTGCTTCTTTACCATAATGCAGGTGATTGATTAAGGATCATCTTGGCCATCATGTCTTAACCTCGTTCATTATAAATGTATTCCTTGATTTTCTGAAAGTCTTTACTTTATTATTTTCTGTTCGTAATAATAGACGACAGCAATACGAATGCCAAATCTTTTTTGATAATGCACGAAACATGACATTAACATTATCATTGTCTAGTCAATTACTTATAAATCCTTTTTTATGGCCAAAGTATGCTCTTTAATTTGTGTTTATAATTATCTTGCGTTTTTTCGTAAATAGGTAGCACCTATAGATATATTATTCTTATATGTGGGAAGGTAGCCAGTCGCACGAGAATAATGTTGTGTGGAGTGTTGGTGTGAAAAAGCCATCATACACCAGGTTATAAGAAATGGCCGCCGTGATATAACTGGAAAACAGTTGAAATTGACGTTTAAGTGCAATAAATAAGCCGACAATTAGTAACGGAAATTATAGCTTTATATTGTATAAGGTAAATCATAAAAATAAACTAATGAACAATTATTATTGCCCAGTACGCGTTTTATTTTATTTCTAATTAAAAATAATATGATGCATTGCATATACATGTATTATATGCGTACGACGTATGTTGAGACTTAAGTCAGACCCCATTGTAATTATAATATCAGTTCAATATCAGCATTGAATAACAATATCTCTTTCGTTAGTAAATCCGTTTATGTTCAAAGTTATTCCTTGATCTTTGGAAATGTTATAAATATTTATACATATACTTCCAACACATTTATATGAAAGTACTTGTTCCTGTCTAACGTGGTTAGGAAGTAGCAACATGCGATTTAGGTTCAGTCTAGGAATATGCACATGCTAAAAGTGTATGATCCGATGTTTATGAATCCGCCTTTTTTGGACCTGATCCAATACCAATATGTATTTCTGTATACAACAATGCATACAAGGATTTGGTGAAATTATTTATTGAGGTTTTACGCCGCTTTCCAAAGGGCACTCCACCATAACCAAAGTGCCGCGACTGGGGATCGAACCCGGGACACCCGGTTTCGAAATCCTGGATTTGGTTAACTGAAAGACTTGCAGTGGGAAGACGTTTCATATAGATTAAAAGTATCAAACTTAGTGTTTTCTTACGAACTATTTAAGGAGGAGACTTTACAGTAGCTAGATTAGCTCGGGAGTTGTTCCTATTAAACTCGTCTAATCAAGTTTCTCACAATGGACATCACATGTATATATTTTCTCAACAATTATACTTTTCTTTAAACACAGAAGGGGAAAAATAACAATTGAATATATTTTGAATATTTAATTATAATTTGTCCTTAAAACAAGCCAAGAAGCCTTTCACATAAAAAAAATACGGATTTACGTCAATAAATCCTCAAGACAACTTTATACTACTGTATTTTACAAGTTATATTTAAACTGCATAACATTGCGTTTTGATATTACTAACCATTCGCCTGTCAACCAATATTATTCTTCATCTTTACTGATAAATCTGAACTAATTCAAATATATTACATAGATTCAACAAAACAAAATACGTGATACATGATGAAGTTATGAACATAATATTCAAACATAATAATCTAAATGATAACTATGAAGTAATGTACAACAAACATGAAACAAATAATGAAAAATAATTCATATAAGGAAATACTAAACGTTGTAGGGTGAGAATTCCTGTCTTGTCAAATACTATTCGAATTGTGATACGTGGCGCCAAAGGTGTGTCATGCATGAGTAAATTATAATTTTTACCAATAACATCAAATAAATCAATCAGAGAAATAATTGGTTAGCATTTTTTAATTAGTCCAATCAAATGTGTTTGACAAAATAAGGATTTATACACGAGTCGTCTGCTGACTTAGGACATAACTAAACTAGATCGTCTGCAAATAATCATAATTAAAAGTTTTTAATCTAATACAAATATTCCAATTATTCTTTTCTTTAAACATAGAAGAAGAAAAATAACAAATGAAGATATTTTTTTTTTTTTTAATTTCACATACAAACAGTGCATTTATGACAATAAATCCTCAAGACAACTTCATACTACTGTATTTTATAAGTAATAATCAAACTACACAACATTGCATTTTGATATTCCCAACCAACCGCCAACGGCAACAACATAGGGTTAAGCCGACCGACCAATACTAATACAGATTAATTCCAATTGACAGTAATCAGCCCTTTTATAAAGTCTCCGCTTCCAGAAATTTTGAGAAAGGACTCATAGACTACTAGATAGTGCAATACTCACTTCCTTTGTTGTCCGTAAACCTTTCCCCAATGACGACTGTAACTAGGGAGAACCGACACTATGAAATGATAATCTGGTTATAAATAAATTCTCTGTTCAAGAAAATTGATGTAAGAAATGAAGTAAGCAGACCATTTTGTATGTATTTTGTATGGCCAGTGGCACATTTAGTGCCGACTCGCCTAATAAAGTTATTTGAGTCGAGTTGAGTTGTATAAATAGCATGGTAAATAATATTAGTTTGTCCTTACAACAATTAAACATACTATGAACATGATTTAACTGTCCATTATATCACAGGTGTGCAATGACTTGAATGAAGAAATATTTTAATCTATTAGTTTCTTCTGTGTTGAGATCATGTAACCTCCTTCATGGTTTGCTACAAGCTCATTTTTGACACACCCACAATGCGTTAAGGCACAGGGACGTGCTCCTCTAAAAATAGATATGACCCTATGCATGAATATCAACAAAGGGGGACACAGTTTTGGGAGCTGAAAATCACAAATTCGATAATCCTTATAATCTGTTAACAATGATCTCAAATACTGCATGTTAAATCTGTCATTAACCGGAAACTTTCAATATTCAAAATTAAATTTTTAACCAAGTAATGATTGTCTAAAAGTTGCTCAATGTTATCAACATTTACATTGTTTTTGGTCACATTACAAATTTCACATTTGTTTGAATGATTGAAAATATGTTTTTTGAAATCTGATTTTAGAGATATTACTGAATTAATAGTGTTTTTATTATTTGTGTAATTTTCAGAATCAAAAAAGAGAAATTTAGGTAGAAACATGTCAACTAAAGATATTTTTTATTTTTTCTTATCTGACCCTTTACTGTGTTTATATCTAAACCAGACTTTAGTCCATTTGGCAAATGGGGACAGCAAGAAGAACATTCGGGATGTTCAAGTTTATTCCCGTCTTTTAACCAACACGAAGCGCAGATGGGTATGGCTAACCTCTGTTTACCTATAATTACACACACGTGAATACTTTTGTATTGACATTTATTCCTCTGGATGTCAATGTAAAACCATACCCTTTTTTCAGTGTAACTGGTATCTTATTTAAAAATGGAAATAGCTCTATTCTTCAAAACATTCTTTGATAGAATTGCTGTCTCAATATGTTGATAATCTCGTCTGCCAACTTCTTTATACCCAGTTCAATTTCCCGCAACCAATCTGCGTAAACATATTTATAAAGTTTCTTACCAGTGTGTATTCTCTTTTGACCGATTACAAACACTTTCTCCGTACTTGCTAGTGTGTTTATTTATTGAGGGTTTACGCCGCTTTTACAATTATTTTAGTTATATAACGGCGACAGTTCCCTTATTCATGGGTAAACAAACCAGTACTAGTCTTGAAAATGGGCATTGCCCAAAGGCACTTCACCATGACCGTCGTGCCGCGATTGGGAATCGAACATGGGACACTCCGTTTCAAATCCCCGACGCTAACCACTCGACCACGGCAAAGTTACAAACATCACATGTGTACGGCTTCTCACCAGTGCGTATTCTCTTGTGATTCGACGGACCACCTTTCTGTGTACATTTGTATTCACAAACATTACATTTAAATGGTTTCTTATCATTATGTATTATCTTGTGGCTGATTAAAGAATCTTTCCGATTACTTGCAAAGTCACCGATATCACATGTGTACGGTTTCTCACTAGTGTGTAATCTCTGAGTGTCCGATTAAATTTCTTTTCAGTGTACATACAAATTCACAAACGTCATACCTATATGGTATACCAGACTTTAATCCTTTGTGGCCGATTATAAAACAAGAGGGCCATGAGGCCCTGGAATCGCTCATCTGAGAATGGGCTATTTAAGACATAACTCTCTCATGCTCAAGCCAAACATGTGGCTTCCAGAGTGTTAACAAGATTTCCCTTAAATTTGGTCTAGTGACCTAGTTTTTGACCTGACATGACTCATATTCGAACTTGGCCTAGATATCATCAAGACAAACTTTCTGATAAAGTTTCAACATGCTCACGTTTAAAATGTGGCTTCCAGGGTGTTAACAAGATTTTCCTTCAATTTGGCCTAGTGACTTAGTTTTTGACCGGACATGACCCATATTCGAACTTGGCCTAGATATCATTAAGACAAACTTTCTGACAAAGTTTCAACATGCTCAAGTTTAAAATGTGGCTTCCAGAGTGTTAACAAGATTCAACATGCTCAACAAGCAAAAATTGCAGCCTCTGGAATGTTAACAAGATTTTCCTTCAATTTGACCTAGTGACCTAGTTTTTGACCCGACATGACCTATTTTTGAACTTGGCCTATATATCACTAAGACAAACATTCTGACAAAGTTTCAAAATGCGGCTTCAGGAGTGTTAACAATATTTTCCTTAAATTTGACCTAGTGACCTAGCTTTTGACCCCACATGACCCAGTTTCGAACTTGGCCTAGAGTTGATCGAGATATATGTTCTGATAAACTTTTATAAAGATTGGATGCAAAATGTTGCCTCTAGTGTAGTAACAAGCAAATGTTGACGACGAACGACGGACAAAAGGCGATCACAATAACTCTACTACGTGCTCTGGTGAGCTAAAAAGAAGATCGATTTCGATTACTTGCAATGTGCCCAATTTATATCACACATGTTCGGTTTCACACCAGTTTGAAATTTCTTGTGATTTGACAGGTCACCTCTATTTGCACATGCATATTCAGAAACATCACATGTTTACGTTTTTTCACCACTGTGTATTCTCTTATGTCTTATTAAATTTCCTTTCTCTGAACATGCAAATTCACAAAAGTCATTTAGACAGTTTCTCAGCTGTGTGTATTCTTTTGTGACGGCTGAGACTTCTTTTCCATTTACATGCATATTCACAAAAGTCACATTTATACGGTTTCTCACCTGTGTGTATTCCTTTGTGAGAGCTAAGCTGAAATTTCCATTTACATGTATATTCACACACATCACATTTATAAAGTTTCTCATCAGTATGTATTCTCTTATGGGAGTTGAGTTGACCTTTCCCTTTACATGCATATTCACACATATCACATCTGTAAGGTTTTACACCAGTATGTATTCTCTTGTGTATGACTAAATTTACTTTATGATAACTTGCGTATTCACAAACATCACATGTGTACGGTTTCTCACCAGTGTGTATTCCCTTGTGAGAATTGAGATGAGTTTTCTGTGTACAAGTATATTCACAAACATCACACTTATACGGTTTGTCACAAGTATGTTTTCTCGTGTGTCTTGTTAAATTTCCTTTGTCTGAGCATGCAAATTCACAAAAGTTACACTTGTGCGGTTTTTCACCAGTGTGTATTCTCGTGTGAGAGTTCAGATTACATTTCTTTTTAGAAGTATATGCACAAGCATCACATTCATAAAGTATACCTGTATGTATTCTCTTGTGAAACCTGAGAGCATCTTTAAGTGCACAAGTATATTCACAAACATCACATTCATATGGTTTTTCAACAGTATTTATTATTTTGTGAGTGCTGAGATTACTTTTCTGTGTACCAGTATATTCACTCACATCACATTCATAATGTTTTCTCATGTGTTTTGTTAAATTTCCTTTGTCTGAGCATGCAAATTCACAAAAGTCACACTTGTACGGTTTCTCACCAGTGTGTATTCTCTTGTGACGGCTGAGTTGACCTTTCTGTGCACACGTATATTCACAAACATCACATTTATACGGTTTCTCACCAGTGTGTATTCTCTTGTGCGAGCTTAGATTACCTTTAATTGTACATGTATAATCACACAAATCACATTCATACGGTTTTTCACCAGTGTGTATTCTCGTGTGAGAGTAGAGATTACTTTTCTTTTTACAGGTATATGCACAAGCATCACATTCATACACTTTCTCACCTTTTAGTATTCTCCTGTGCATGATTAAATTCCATTTGTTATCAAACTCAATTCACAAACATAACATTTTTATGGTTATTAGCAAGTATGACATGTAATGAATGTGATTCAGTTGTGATTACATTCAAATTCTCAAACATGACATGTTTACAGTTTCTCACCAGGATGAATCCTCTTATGTTTGATAAGTACATCTTTCCTTGAACATGCAAAATCATAAAAAACACATGTAAAATGTTTCTCGTTGGTATCTGTCTTCATAAAGTTGACTATCCTGCTGGGCATTTACCTTTCCGCTGTCATCTCATCTATTGCGTTTCTGTAATCAGTGGGTATTTTGTGCATCATCAAATATCTTTTAGTTGTTCATCTACATGTACCAACATCACAATTTACAAGAGTCTCATCCATATGTATTCCCTTAGCAATTTCTAATCAAACTCAGACAAGCTTAAGCTTCTGTACTGTCTACATGCATCTAATTTAGCTGTTGCTCGCCAGTAGGTGTCCTTTTCAGTTCTGAAAGGAAAACAAGATCGACTGACTTGACAAATTATTAACTCAAAACAAGGAAGAATAATGAAACAAGAAGAGGGCCGTCATGGCCCTTGATCGTTCACCCGAGTTTCATACCTTTATTTTTGTTTGATAATGAGCTAGTTTGGTTTTAAGGCACTACAATACAAAGAGGTCAATTGGGACCGGAGTGAGAAATGGAGGTGAGCAAAGAATTACAATAATAAAGATGATTATGAATACTGGAAACGAATATGTGTTATTATTGAATCCTACTCAAGTCAAAACTACAGTTGTGAAATTTAAGCTTTCATTAGGGGACTCTGATCGCCTGCTTAGAGTGCACATATGGCGATTTGACGATCCACGAAGACTCCAATTTTGTTCAATACATTTTTAAAACTTTTCACTATAATTATATATAGTGAAAGTAACCCAACAAGTTATGGTAATGTATTGTTTTTTTACCAACTGACACAGCTTGAACAACTGTTTCCCTATATATCCCTATCATTATGTAAAACTGATGACCTCCGAACAGGCTAACTTTGAACCCATGAGCATTATTTAAACGCTATTTTATACATGTTATATCTGACGGAATCCACTGTTTGCATATCGGCAAAAACACGGTATATGGCCCGTTTTTATTATTTAATGTAATATTTAAAAAAACAAAAAAAGAAGGAGTGAAAATGGTCATTCTTGCTGTAACCGAAATTGTGTTTAGCTAAAATTTACAATTTGGAAGTTATTATTACATACATGCCTAAAATATACCGTTTTAAGCCTTATGCTGTCTCACTTAATGAAAGCATCTATTTCAAACTGGAATTTAACATATTTCCTTACTTCAAGCTTGTATTGATATTTGAGTTACAGGCTGTCCAGCGTACCTCAAATCCCTAAAATTCCTACCTTTTTTTCAGTTTTGCTAAAATTCGTTAAAATATTTATCCTATTGTGTTATATTTTATATAATGACATATTATGATATATATATACGTAGGAAGTTTTAAGGCAATTGACCACAGTGACGTTAAATAAATCAAAAGCTAGATTTTTGCATATGCCACATACCTCTGAAATTTGATTTAACTAGTCCAAACTGTTGTAAGTAAAACACCATTAAAATCAGTTATTGCATTTGTGAAATAATAACTGCCTACACATTCATGCCAAGGATCAAAACAGATTCTGCGCTGCAAAGGTATCTTGAAACCTTCTATGAAGAGTTGTTGAACAGTGCAGAGCCAGTTCATCCTTTTTATGTTTTCTTGTTAGAACTATTCACCTTACTATGCAATGGTAAACTTTAAACATGAAGTAAAAAGAAAATTAAAATGAACTGCATTGGAAATTATCGTTTTTGCTGACCATTAAGCTACAATAATGCATATTGCCCCACGGTGCAACACAATCATTAGACGAATGATGTAAACTCTAAATGGTTAAGGTTTACTATAAATTTACAAGAGAGTTTAAAAAAGCACATTTGTCGCCTGCTAATAAGGCAGTAACTGAAACGTGTGACAAACAGAAAATCAGACAACGAAGATATTATCTTGGTACATTGATTTGTATGTCATCCTGCCAAGGCAGAAAATACAATGTTGAATGTCCTGATGGAAATGTAAAAGTATATACATCAGTTTAAAGTTTACAATGCAGACAACACAATGTTAAATGTCCTGATGAAACTGTACTAGGATATACATCAGTTTAAACAAACACATATGTTTCTCTACTGTATATTTTTAAACAAGTTTCATGAAGCTTGATAGAGATCTGCATTGTGCCAAATTGTAAATTTCAAAGATTCACAGATCATGAAATGTTTTTCCAGGTATTTTGATTGATATCAAGTGTAAATGCTATTAACCCTGTCTCACATACAACAAACTAGAACTATCACTGAAGATGATAAATACCCCCAAAACAGCACCTTGACTCAAAATATGGCTTCCGACCTACCGACCGATAGGTAGTCCTATAAAAAATAACTCATTTTGACCTTTGATGGTGAACATGTGTGCCAAGTAACTTGAGAATCCTATGATGCATGGTTGAGATGCGGGCCGGACAAGGTAGTCCTGTCAAACAGTACTCATTTTGACCTTTGAGAGATCTCTGAGTATGACCTTAACCTTTGAGGTACAAGCCGCCTCATCATGGTAAACATGTGTGTCCAGTAACTTGAGAATCCTAAGATGCATGGTTGAGATGCGGGCCGGACAAGGTAGTCCTATCAAACAGTACTCATTTTGACCTTTGACCTCTAAGTGTGACCTTGACCTTTGAGGTACAGGCCTGGGTCTTCTGCGCGACACGCCGCCTCATCATGGTGAACATTTGTGCCAAGTTTCTTTGAAATCCTATGATGCATGGTTGAAATGCAGGCCGGACAAGGTACAGTTGTATCAAATAGTACTCATTTTGACCTTTGACCTCTAAGTGTGGCCTTGACATTTGAGGTTCAGGCCTGGGTCTTGTGCGCGACACGCCGCCTCATCATGGTGAACGTTTGTGCCAAGTTTCTTTCAAATCCTATGATGCATGGTTAAGATGCGGGCCAGACAAGGTTAGGTAGGACTGACAGACAGACGGACAGACGCAAAAGGGCTATAACTCTGTAAAACAACATGCAATTCTAAGACTTTAAGGGTCTGCACATCTCCTCTTGGTATAGAAGCTTCATTTAAAATGTTATTGAATTCCACCAAGTGGTTTGTAAGAAATAGGCCGGACAAAATATGGCTTCCCACCGACTGACCGACCGACACAGTGACTCCTATATTCCCCCATCTATTAAGATGACATTGAAAATATATTGTGACAAAAGGAGAAATTGTAATGTGCAATGTCTCCTTTTTTTGCAAAGTTTTTAATAATAATACTTTCATTTATAGACATTCTTCATTTTAGCCTAAATGATTTTTAAAATCGTCTACTGCAGATTTATTGTATTTTGGAAAGATTAAAACAAAAAGAAATCCCTTATAGTTGAATTTGCATTGCCAAAGATATAATGTTCGACATATCATATTGAAAAGAAAGGTGGGTTATACAGAAAGCTAGTTTGGGATTGTAATTGGGGTCACTCCCGTCAAGGTAAATATCACTTGAACTAACAAGAGGGCCAAGATGGCCATAAATCGATTACCCGAGTGAAAGTAAATTAGTAGCAAATATTTAACTGCAAATATCTCAGAACATTTAATCAGGAGTGCAAATGAAACTGCAAGGAATGGACACTGTTAAAGAAATAGTAAAATGGCTTATCTGGACACTGTTAAAGAAATAGTAAAATGGCTTATCTGAACACTGTTAAAGAAATAGTAAAATGGCTTATCAGTAAATGCCATTTGTATCTTGAAATCTAACAAGAACTTAAATAAGAATGGAATAATAAAGTTTTGTCATTTTGCGCCTTTCCTGATGCTGCCTTGCTGCCCTGTTGTTCAACGAAATCAATATGGCTTGAACGGTTTGTATAGATGGTCACTCAAAAAACATTTTTACTGAATTATCTTGGAATCAGACAGGCATATTATGGAGGAAAAGGATTTTAAAGTTCGGGTACTTTCTATATCTTTCTTATGCCGCAGCAGCCAAAGTTGTAAATATCATGTAAATCTTTGAACAAGTTTGAAAGAGGACCAACAAAGCAACATTGTGAAGTTAAGTTGAAATTGGTCCAGTGAAATGGTAGGAGTTGTCATTCGTAGCTTAAGTTCAATTTACCCCTTTTGTGATGACGCCTGATTGCTATGATTTTGTAATCAATCAATACGGCTTGAAAAAATGAATTAGAGGATCCCTGAAGTAAGATTCCTATTCAATTCCATAAAATAAGACGAGCACTTTCAAGAAAATGGAATTTTCAAATTTTGTCAATTTGCCCCTTTTCTGATGCCGCCTGACTGCCATGTTTTTTAACCAATCGGTAAATATTGCACATTTTTGGTAGAGGGTCACCCAAGGAACATTTCTACCAAATTATATAGGAATCTGTCAATCTGATAGAAGATTCATTGCAGAAGATTTTTAAAGTTTGGACATTTTGCCCCCTTTCTGGTGCCGCAGCAACCACAGTTATTAATGGAATTTAAATCATTGAACTATTTGGAAAGAGGGCCACCAAAGAAACATTCCTGTGGAGTTAAGGTTGAAATTGGTCATGTGGTTAAGGAGGAGATGATGTTTAAAGCTAAAGGTTAACGACGGATGACAGACAACAGACGATTTCTACTCATAAATATGTTAGGTTTAATAGAATTCCACTGGTGTGTGGCTCATGCAGCAGCAAGCTAGCATGACATTCCATAGGGTGTGTGTGTGTGGGGGGGGGGGGGGGGGGGGGGGGGGGGTTCACTAGACTTATATATTACCCATAGAGAAAATGTCTATATGTGGAAAGGATAATGATTAAAGCAATGTTATTCACTTATATTTTTCACTTTTGCACAGCAATACAACAAAACGTTAATTTTTTTCTTGTGTTCCGTTATCATTCGTAACATAGCCGCCATCTTGATGATTGCAAAATGTAAGTGAAGTTAGTCATGATTCCCTTCTCTGAGAATCAGAAATCGGTAAACAGTTTTGAATTATCAGGGTCTTCAGGTCTTGAACCTCATTGACCTAATTTCTCATTTCGTCCAATGAAATCGCTAACTATTAAGTCTGGCTTCCCAAATTGCGCCGGACCGTCGGACTCGACCGGAATATATTGACCCGGTCCGATGATTCCCTACAAGAAATAGGTCCGCATGTCTGGAATTTAATAGACGCTTGCCTTTCAATTATCCGCCTCAAATGACAAGAAAAAAGCTGATCGAAATCAACAATGAATCGGATAAACTCCCCTTGCAACGATAAACACAAATCGCAACGTTTTCTGTGCCGTATATTCATTCATGTGTAGGTTGATTACCCAATTTGTTATTTAATCAAATTAAATTTTAAACGAAATTCGTCTAGTCAATTTAACCGGGTCTTGGAAATAAACAAAATCGCGGACAATTACAATTTGTCACTGATGTGAATTTAATTTTCATGTATTTAAGAGGTTAGAGGGGGGGAAAATGTCGCAAGAGCAATACGCTTGCATAGTAATGTGGGTGGAGCCAATTATAATAAAATGCAAATCTGCGACCATTGTTTACAAAATGTGAACATGTGCAGAAGTTATTTTGTAATTTTTATTTCTAGCGACCGGCAAACTAGATTGTACATACCCAAATTTATCATTTTAGGCAGGGCCCGCGTTTGCCACTTTCAAAAAAAAAAATTCTTTCGCTACAACTTTCGCCGCTTTGAAATAAAATTTAAAGTGGCGAATTTGATTTCAAAGTGGCAAAAGTGGTAGCGAAAGAAAAATTCAACCCAGAGCAGGCCTTGATTTAATCCTGACATTTCTTAAATTAGCCCTATTTTTTTGTCAGAAGGTACTGGACAGCATGAAGTTGGTGTGTGCAAATAGGAAAATATTCTGCTAAAAGTTAAACTTAAGTTTAAGTGTTGATTCGTTGGACATTCCATTTTCGTTAGCATCCCTTTTTCGTGACGTCACTATTTTCGGGCTTATATCACGTGACTTTGTCCTTGCAGCCGATTTGGAACTGTAAAATTATTTCCCAATGGCCAATGTATTTGCCGACATATTTCAACAATAGAATGCATCTTCAACAGTTTTGTAACTAGTTGTCATGGGAGGAATAGCCAAAATACCCTTATTTTTATATACCAAATTTAAAGAACAGTTTAAACCCCAAAAAGTGGAAAAATCGGACATGAAAATTTACCGTAAAAAGGGTATTTTGTTGTTTACAAAATGGCGGCTAGGGTCATGTGATTTGTTTGACCTAGTTAGGTCAATGCAATTTTTCATTGGATGTCACATTCCTAAAGGTGCTTACGCATAGAGATGTAAAATAACTAAAATATTTTAAATAATATCCAATTAGAAATATGGCAATTTTGAAATCTTTATTGATCTTTGTGATGATATAAATATAGGATGCTTACAGGGTCCAAACATCCATGCAAACCCTTTAGGTTGACACAGTGGGATAAAAAATGAGAAAGGAAAATAAGTTTAACGAAGATTCAAAGTTGAGTAATTAAAAAAAAAAATATCATATTTATATCAAGGATAATTTCAAATTAATTGATTTAAACTATATAAAATGTTTAATTACTTCCGTTTTTTAGTTTTCAATATGTTACGACCTATTGCCCCTTTTAAAAAAAAAATCTTTTTTGTGTGTGTTGTCTTTATGGAAACTGCAAAGTGCCAAAATAATGACGTCACGAAAATAGGATAACAATTTCGGCTTCTGACTTGTTGAACACATGTGTATTCAAGATATTTTTTTTGTGAATTATTAGTTTTCAAAGGATTTTTTGCTCGAAACTTGGAGGAAATAAATAAATCTTTCAGATAAGACATGAAATTTCGTATCATTCACAAAGCCTTCTGCATATTTTGTCTTTGAAGCCTTACACTCACGAATTACGGATGCTCGAGGATATATCTATCAATTATGGAAATACTTCTGGACTTGTCGAGGTTTTGAAAACTCATATTAATAATAACATGCATTTCAGATTGAATTTGAAATAATTACTTACCTGCAATAAACTGCACAGTGAAGTTTTTAAAGAAAAATGGAGCAACACAATCTCTCTACAAAGACAAAAGTTGTATTACAAATGGCGGCTATTTCCCTAGGGGAAATAACTCTTTTGGTAACTGTATGGTTCGTCACTCTACTTGTTCGCCATCGGAATATTCGCTACTCGTGTGCAAATGTGTATTCCTCGATCATATCAATTCCTGCTAAATGCTCTATGATTTAACCGAGTTAAATCGTGCAAATGTCAAATTAAACTTGATATTATGTTTTTCAAAAAAAGATTTAAAATATTTTGAACTCGATTTCATGTTTAATGGGATACAAAAAAAGAGATGATCTTAGAGCTTCATAATGAAAAATACGCGTGTAACATTTAAATGATATATTATTTAAAATAAACAGTCAAATCCGATGATAACCTTCAGAGATAGTATGCTGTTAATATGAGGTATTCCAAAGTAAATAAAATAATTGAATTTGATATACAAACTACACACAATAAACTTATGTAAAACGGATTTCTATTCATTCAATTTTATAGGAACTTCAATATTGCAAACATTTGTGTGGTTTAACATGTATCTAAACATGGCCTTCGGTCTGATTATTGTTCAACTCCACACAAAAATATATCTTGACTGAATGGCTTGACTGAATGGCGGACACAAATATTACAAAGATCTATCAAACTGTGTCCATAAAATGGAACCAACTCTCGTCTTTAATGTCATAAGGCCTAGTTTCCTGTGACGAGTCCAATATTTTGATAATATCTATATACTCTGCAGCTGTGTAGTTTGATTAATTTACATCTAGCTTTGGAAATACACGTATATTCATTGAGTTTTAAAAGGTGATCTTTCATTGAAAACATTATAAAGCGGGTTTTCAAAAGATCTAGATCAAAAGTATCAACCACATCAGTTATAACATTGCAAGAGGTATTAACCCGTCTCTGAAGTTTCGGGATAACAACAATAACACAAAGACCTAATGTGTTATTAGGTCTTTGAATAACAGTATAAATATAATTTGATATATCAATATTGAATTCCCTAAATCGATCTATATAACTATAATTGAAATCGTTTAAATACATGAGATAGAATGCTGGTGCTCATACTATTCATGCTATTAATGTCTGTGGATTATCACTAGACTTTCATCATAAACAGTTCACTTCTTATAAATGGTCATGGATCATGGGGCAAGTTAGACTGTCATCATAAACAGTTTAGGTGAACAGTTCACTTCTTATTAATGGTCATGGATCATAGGTCAAGCTTGACTGTCATCATGAGCACGGTGTATGTGAAAGGTTCACTTCTTATTAAAGGACAGATCACTAGGTGTTTGGTAACTTATCTAGTCTACAGTATTCCTGGCGTTCATGTGTTCAGAATACACATTTGGTCATACAATACTCCTGTTTACATAAATATGTTAGTTAAATCGGAATACACTCCTGGATATAAACTAGACCTGTTATACATATGTTATGTAAATATAAAGATACACTTGTCCCTTTTTCTTCATATGTTGCGTAAATTTGAATACCACGTCCCCTGGTCATAAACTAGTCCTGACATTCGTGTGCTACGTAAATCTGAAGACACACCTAGTAATACACTGGTCCTACCCTTCACGTGTTAAGTATATCTAAATACCCGTCCCCTGTGCATACAATAGACCGTTTTTTATGTGTAAGGTAAATCTACAGAGATATAGGGGCGATGATTCAAAGTATACATACTCCAGATATCTAGGGGCTATGATTCAAAATATACATACTCCAGATATCTAGGGGCGATGATTCAAAATATACTTACTCCAGTTATATATGGGTGATGATTCAAAGTATACATACTTCAGAGACCTATTGCGATGATTCAAAATATACTTACTCCAGTTATATAGGGGTGATGATTCAAAGTATACATACTGCAGAGTTCTAGGGGCTATGATTTAAAGTATACATACTCCAGAGATCTAGGGGCTATGATTTAAAGTATATATACTCCAGAGATCTAGAACGGGGCGATCATTCAAAGTATACATACTCCAGATATCTAGGGGCGATGATTCAAAGTATACATACTCCAGATATCTAGGGGCGATAATTCAAATTATACATACTCCAGCGATATAGGGATGATGATTTAAAGTATACATACTCCAGAGATCAAGGGGCGATGATTCAAAGTATACATACTCTAGATATATAGGGACAATGATTCAAAGTATACATACTACAGAGATATAGTGGCGGTAATTCAAAGTATACATACTACAGAGTTCTAGGGGCTATGATTAACCGATTAATTGAATATCATACGGTTAACCGATTAACCGATTAATTGCTGACATCCCTAATTCTTATACATTTCCCCTGGTAGACCCATCTGAAGCAGAATCTGAATCCATTGCTCCATTGGTCACAACGCTTTCAACTGTATTCAGTAGAACTTTCATAATCATTTATTGTAATCTATATCTTTTCCAAAAATCAGTTTGCTACTGATTTGTGAAAAGTGGTCAGCTAGACTTTAAAAATATCATATATTGTAAACGATTATGAGGTAGGTGTCCCAAGATAGTGTGGATATTACCTAACCCGTTCAAAGCGCTGCATTATATTAAAAGGGCATGCATAAATGGTCACTTACCCACAGCTTCTTCATTCATACTTTTCATCAGTTTGCCCTTTTATCGAAACAGAAAAACAAGTTATTTATTCTACAAATTTTGACTTAGTGAATGTCTGTCGTTTTAAGCATATTACAATATTATTACTAGATCTTTTTTTACATATTCAATTATTATATCGAACACGCAATGTCTTTTAAAAGTAATAAAACAAACACTTTTTCATAAACAGACGTATTTTGACGTAGTTTGACAAAGCTATGGTATATGGAGCAATTGCTCCATTTGTCCGTCCGTCATTTCGTTTCCAAAAATACTCAATACTTATTTATTATATATATATAGTTGCTTTGTACTTGTTATGCTAATTTTTCACACGATTCGTGGAAATTTTGCTTTGTTGAAATAAACAAAACTTGTAGTTGTTTTGACACAGCTGGGACTAAATATAAAGCCATGCTAGACGGACGACAAAAATGCGCATTTCCGATTACATCTATTTTGTATTGAAGTACATGTAGTTAGTTTACCATACAATAATCTCCAGACACAGTGCACTTAATTTTCTTACTTTAGGTAAGACATAACAACTCAATATAAATATTTATTGGTTAATTTGATTTATTTGCTTTGATTAGAATATTGGACACTTAATATATATCTCATTGTCATGCAGCGGTCTTCTTTGTTTATAATTCTTTCTTGGCAACATGTGTTTGTGAATAACAGACAACGCTCCGATATGAAGAGGAGAGTTGATACATGTTCTACCATGACAGTTGTATCGATATACATTAACGTGATGATTCTAGAATAGATTAGTTTGTTTCCATAAACTCTTACATTGTTAAATGATTGCAAACTCATTTGAAAAAAAAAATATTTCTCCGTTTGTACTTTTTATATATTTTTTATTTTCTATAAACATATTGTTTGTTGTTCTACATGTATGCAATAAGCTATATTATTAACTCATATACCTTTTTCTACACGTCATCTTTCTCCTCCTCCACCCATAATCATTATCATGATCTACTCCTTCTAATGTCTTCTTTGTAACATAGAAAACATTGCCAGAATATTGAAATGCATGATACATACCAATTTTTCGAAATGGAAGACATATATTTGAAAGATTAAATTGTTGTTTGAATTGTAACATGAACTTATGTATATCTTGTGTGAAATAAATAAAAAAGAAATATATATATATTGTTATGTATTACAGTTGTTGGTGTTTTGTTATTTATGTCTCGACGTATCGGTGGTGTTCAACCGTTTCCCACACACAACAAACCTAAATTTGAAAACTTCTTGTTGAAAAATGTCCCAAATCTCTCAAAATGTAAATGTAAAAGGAGACATTGGTTGAGAATCCAGTAGTGTAACAAAACTATGGTAAATGGAGAAATTGCTTTATTTGTATGTTGGTCATTTCATTTAAAAAAAATACTCAATGCTTATTATTATATGTAATAGTTATTTTCATTGATATTATCCTATTCATAGAAAAGTCGTCCTCACGCTCATGATCTTTCTTTGACGAATGAATTACTTATACATTGTTGTTGTTGTTTGTTTGTTTGATTGATGAATGGATTGCTGGACGAATTTACTGCTTGATCGCTATTTTGCAAACTTATTTTTTTATTAACACAATTTATTTTTGTAATTTCTCACTTGTTTTTATATATTCCTCTCCTGCCTATCTCCAATACCAATGCATACTAAAGGCGGCCTAGTAAAGAAATAGTATACCTCAAATTATCCCTTCACCGTTTTTCATCAACAATGCACTAGTCAATGACAATTAATAACAATTAACTGCCAATGGACAGACTATTAAATTCATGAGTGCAACTAAATGATTTTATTAGCGGCGTTCTTTAAACATCGGTCCAAAGGCAGTTGCGACCAGTGTTCGCAAATTAGTATGTTTGTGTGTTTTGATTTATCGGCATTTTACGCCGTTTTTAACACATTTCACAGCGACAATTTACTTTCCCATGATACCTTGGTAGATGAAAAAGTACTAGGCTTTTAATATTATGGCTATCTAAATTGACTGCAGCGACTCGGGATCGAACCCAGGACGCCATCTTCCAAATCCCCGATGCTAACCACTCGGATACGGCGAACTCCTCACCAAGTAGCCACAGAAGATTTATTTAAACTTCGGTAAAGCAGAATGCATTTGGATATTTAAGCATAGATACCGATCTTTTTCTACACTTTCTTTAGTTATAGTTAGCTTGATTTTTGAAGAGCAACGATCAAATACAGTTTAATATGCTATCAATAAAGTGAAGGCGCACAGCTCAGCAGCGATATTAGCGTATTGCTTAACAGTGGAACAGTCATATCGGAATATGTATTTCATTTCAATATGATATGTACACACGTAAGGACTTGTATTTAGGTGGTTACCAAGAATTAGTGGGAGTTTCTTATTTGGCTGTTGTTTATGTTTGCATTCGTAATTCACTCGGATATTTTTACAATTTAATTTTGGCGTACTGATCTTTGGGGTTCTGATGCATTTACATTTCCTAGCATCCCAAATTTCGCATGTAATGATGATCTTCGTTGCTAAGAAACTCTATACATTATCGTGATTTTCTCTGCAATAATCAACCGTGTTACGCTGTCTTGATATTAAGTTTGAGAAGTAAACGTTATTTTTGTGTTAATCGTGGACAAAAAAAAACGTACAGAGTATATCTCTTGTACAATACAATTGTGTTTTCTAGCTATATATTGGGGACAAACCATTTGTCACCAGGATCAGAGACTGTCGTTTGATTACAAGAAAAAAACGCCATAAGAATGGCCGGTTTGGTTAATTGGACTTATCAAAAGTTACATCGAATGTTAATCTTGCTGATGACGTTCTCTCTACTAGTATATCTACTAGTATATCTCATTCTAAAAACGGAACATGTTAAATATCTCCCTGTACTACACACAGGTACCAGTGGATTAAAAGACATAGATAGGGTAGTTTCTGACTGGAAAAATCTGACAAAAGCTAGGCAAGAAAGTGCCAGTTTGGACGAACTGGGTGAAGGTCATTTCGTCAGTGAGTGTCCAATCAATGCGTTTCCGGAACATCGCTTCAATGGAAATACCTGGCAAAACGTTGGCCCACACAATTGGACTCTTGTATTTTCAGCCTGGTATGATGAACGTGATACGGGTTTGGTCAAAATCATAGGACTAAGTGTAAAATCTCCCAACCAACACTACTGTCAGTTCTGGTACAACAAGAATGAGCATGGTTCGATTATTACAGAGATGAAGTTTTCAGACGCTGCAATAAAACCTATTCACTTGAATCGATTTAAGTAATGATTATTCAGCTTTTCTACTCTTTCCAGCTTACAACCAATCTACATCAGACGGCTTTGACGACGTCAATGCAACACTTTGTAAATTCTCTCTTAAAGAAAGTGTTGTTTCTGTTGTTAGTGGGTACGTCCAAAGCAACTGCATGTTGTTAAGTTTCTAACATCACCTTCACATGAATTGTGTTTATGTGTAAATCGTCGAAATGTTCCAAAATATATCCCTGAAGTAAGTTAAGTGGTATGAAAATACACAGTTGTCAAAATGAGCCGTCCCAACATTTTGGCCTCTGCGTAATGTATCGACCCAAATCAACCTACGCAATCCACGTATACTGACCTGGGCCGATACATTCCGTACCAGGGGGATAGAGGTATGGAGTAATGATTCCTGAAAAAGAAAATCCACAGGAGGTGAAAAGTATATATTCGGGTAAGCCTGCGCGGCATGCTTACGCTGATCCGGGTCGATACTTTACGCAGAGTCCACTTTGTTGGTTTTATTCAAGTTTTTA
The DNA here is from genome assembly GCA_031761405.1 of Serripes groenlandicus. Classification (NCBI taxonomy): domain Eukaryota; kingdom Metazoa; phylum Mollusca; class Bivalvia; order Cardiida; family Cardiidae; genus Serripes; species Serripes groenlandicus. The sequence continues at coordinate 38,827,504 of JASEVX010000014.1, forward strand.
CAACCCTGAACAAGACTTAACTCTGAACTTCTAATCAAACTATCAAAACTATCAATTAAAACAAGGAATTCAGCGAATATTAATAAATCGATTTTATTTTAAAATATTTTCACCAGTTTGGTTTTAGTTTGGTGTTTAAATCAAGAAGTAGAATAGTATGTAGTGTATTCGAATGCTTTTCACTTGGTTTTTGTATATATTTTCCAATTTCGTTTGGAATGCCCTTCACTTGAGGTTACTTATATGTTAACCATTTTAGGTTCTGTGTTGGTGGTTAAAACATGGATTACAGCCAATATATGTAGTGTAATCGAATGCCCTTCACTTTAGGGTACTTATATGTTAACCATTTTAGGTTCTGTTTTGGTGGTTAAAACATGGATTACAGCCAATATATGTAGTGTAATAGAATGCCCTTCACTTGAGGGTACCTATGTGTTAACCATTTTAGGTTCTGTTTTGGTGTTTGAAACATGGATTACAGCCACTATATGTAGTGTAATCGAATGCCCTTCACTTTAGGGTACTTATATGTTAACCATTTTAGGTTCTGTTTTGGTGGTTAAAACATGGATTACAGCCACTATATGTAGTGTAATCGAATGCCCTTCACTTGAGAGTACTTATAAGTTAACCATTTTAGGTTCTGTTTTGGTGGTTAAAACATGGATTACAGCCACTATATGTACTGTAATCGAATGCCCTTCACTTGAGGGTACTTATATGTTAACCATTTTAGGTTCTGTTTTGGTGGTTAACACATGGATTACAGAGTAATTTGTAATTACAATGTATGTCCCCTTGAATGTACATGTATACTACATATGGTTTATATCACAATGTATGTCTCCTTGAATGTATACTACATAAAGTTTATATCACAATTTATATCTCCTTGAATGTATGCTGCATATGGTTTATATCAAAAGTTATATCCCCTTGAATGTATACTACATATGGTTTATATCACAATGTATGTCCCCTTGAATGTACATGTATACTACATATGGTTTATATCACAATGTATGTCTCCTTGAATGTATACTACATATAGTTTATATCACAATTTATATCTCCTTGAATGTATACTGCATATGGTTTATATCACAAGTTATGTCCTCTTGAATGTATACTACATATGGTTTTTATCACAATTTATGTCCCCTTGAATGTACATGTATACTACATGTGGTTTATATCACAATTTATGTCTCCTTGAATGTATACTACATATGTTTTATATCACAATTTATGTCTCCTTGAATGTATACTGCATATAGTTTGTCCCATTGAATGTATACTACATATGGTTTTTATCACAATTAATGTCCCCTTGAATGTATACTGCATAAGGGTTATATCACAATTTATGCAACCCTTTCCAACCCCATCACCTATGTAAACAATCAAGTACGATTACTCTTTCCAGCATATTATTTAAATGATGGTCCTTTTTTTACAAAGAAAGTCTGGTTCAAGTTTTGCATGCAACTACATGAAGAGTCCATATCTCAGTAACTACTTGAAGCATTGTATTGAAACTTTATGCAACACTTCCAAACTTCACACTATATACACAATCAAGTAAGATGACTCTATATTGCATGTTAAGCAACTTATGGCCATGTTTTTATTGATAAATTCTGGTTAAAGTTTTGTGTGCAACTACATCAAGAGTTCATGTCTTAGTAACTACTTGATGCAGTGCATTGAAACGTTATGAGACTATTCCCAACCATCACACCTATGTAAATACTCAAGTTAGATATCTCTATCCTGCATATAGAAATGCAAATTATGACCCTTTAAGAAATTCTAGTTAACGTTTTGCTTGCAACTACATTAGAGTTCATATCTCAGTAAGAAATATGCGGTGGCATAGTCGAGCGCGCTGTCTTACGGACAGCTCTTGTTATACATGGATGCACAGGTAAATATAAGCCAAGCAAAACAAGAGAATAAATACTCTATGATGGAGACATTTGTGAATTTTTTCATGGATTAGGTTTGCCTGACTAGTTTCTAGTCACATGACAATTGTTGCAACTTGGGTCATGTGACCACAGTTCAGAAAATCATGCAAGCTAGATGAGTTGATTGAAGGAAGGAAAATATAATTTGATTGAACGCATATTATTGTAGAGGGTTCGTATTGGTTGATTTGAGAATTACTTATTTCTTTGTGGTTTTGACAATACTTGAAGTTTGATCTGTGTGTCAGAAGACTTTCTGATTTTGAATTAGCATTGTGTTTTATGGGTTTTCGCGGTTTTTCAAAGTAGCGGCAGTATCGGTTCTTTACTTCTCTATTCAAAACTAATATATCTCTTTAAATAATCAATCACATTCTTGACCATTTTCACCTTTCTAATTCACAGCATTAAAACACAGAGGGAAGAAGAGTGGGATTGATAGAAGGCTGAATGTTCAGTTCCATAAATTGGTAAGGATGTAACCATGTTAATCAATGTGATGTTTGTCTTTTGTAATCGTGATATGTACATTGTATGTTTCGCTATGTTATGTTATATTATTGATTAAGTCGAGGATGTTATGTCATTGTGTACGTATGATGTATAAATCGTGTTTTATATATGTATATGTATTTGAACAATGTCTTAGTATGTTTTTATGTAATTTCAGGACAGGCTTATCTGCCCACCTGTATATAACTATATAATAAATATAAAGAACGAGTTAAACGTCTTCCCTATACTATTATTCCCGGAATCGAATGAGACCCACGACCCTCAGGTTACAGTATACTGAATTGCAGTTTACTATTGCAAAGTGCCCATCAAAACTTAAAATTTCATTTAGTTTCTTTAAAAAAAAAAATAATAATTTATAGCTGAAGATTCAGATTTTGCATTTAACTTTAGGTCAAATCAAGGTAAAATTTTGATTTGAATTAATTGTGTACTCCTTCGAAAATTGCCTTTTTTTAGATGAACACTATGCAGGAATAAAGTGTAAATTTAGCATTGATATTTGCAAATTGTTTCAAATTCCAGACAATTCAAGAAAGAGTTGACATTCAACAAATTATAAATATTGAACTGCATGACATATACAGAGTCAACCATGACGTGTTTAACTTTGTTGTAACAGGGTCGATCTAATGATAAAAAAACCAACAGAAATCAGATTTTAACAACTCGTTATATAGTTCCAACAACTGGGAAAACACTAATTTATGCAGAAAAATAATCTCTAAACCACTATGACTTATCTATTTTCGTCCAAACATAATGAATAAATTTAATTCTGACGTCACCTATTTTCACTTAAGGAAAAACTAATATTCTTACCTAAGGAATTTCCATAGGAGCTTTGTGAATACGAACTTAAGGAATTTCTTCAGCTAAGAGGAAAATCGGGTATTTAAGGAATTTCCTAAGGAAATAACTTAGGAGCTTTGTGAATACGGCCCCAGTTTACTTATCCGTATCTAGTCTTCTGCATACTATTAAAATACAAAGTACTCGAATATGTGATGAGTCTTAGCATTTTTCTAAAATCGTTTAGGCAAGCACGACGAGGTCTATGTGTGTTAGGTTAATCTGAAGTCATCCCTGGTCATGTAGTTCTCCTGTCGTACATGACAGAAACTCTTTGATATTGGTCTTACAGGAAGTAGGTGTATTTGCCCTTGTGACGGAGGTATCGGACAAACACTATCAACATACATTGTACTCGGGAAAATGATAAGTCTAAACATTTTTCTAAACATTGTTTAGTTTGTTATTTTGCCCAGGTAAACATTGGCTAGTCTAGCACGACGAACACTAGGGGTTTATTATGTAAATTTGAAGTCATGCATGTCATACTAAACTCCTGTCATTCTTGAAATAAAATCGGTGATACTTGACTTACAGGTAGTAGGAATACATGCCCCTGTGACGGAGGTTTGGGAACTATACATATTACGATCATAGCACAAATCTGTCGCGCTAATTCAGTCGGTAACGACGACGGACATCATTCCAGGTCAGGGGTCGTTAGTTCAAACTCCGGTTCGGGTCTTTCAACATTTGACTAGCGACAGAGACCTTCACTGGACATACTCAAACGTTCAACTCTGTACTTCCTTCTCGCGCAATCAACATGTTGACTGAGACCAAACTCGAGAAGAAAAATAAGTGGTAAATGTAGGTTTTTGTTTTAGTTATAAGAGTGTGACACTCAAATTTAAGTGTTTCCCACTCAACTAGGTCGTGGAAGTACATGCCCGTATGAAGGCGGTATCGGACAAACATACATAATAAAATCCTAAAACAAGTCTGTCGAGTCGCAGCCGCAATAACTCAGTCCGTAACGATGAAGGTCATCAATACACGGGTCGTGAGTTCGACCTACGGCTCGAAATTTAAATCTTTTTGACGATTGACAAAAGTCATATTGGATAACAGCATTTGTCTTTCACAAATGGGTTACATTAGTCTATGTGGGCAGGCAGCCAGTTGCATGAGACGAACGTTGTGTGGAGTGGTGTTACGGAAAAGCCAGAATATATCTGGTTAGGTGAACTGGCAGCCTTGATATGGCTAGAACACTGTGGAAAACGAAGTTAAAGTGCAATATATAAGCCGAGCATAAGTCAGGTAAACTATGATGCTCTATATTGGATATGATTAATCATAACAAGAGGGATATGATGGCCCTGAATCGTTCACCTGAGTAATGCAACGTGATTTCTCATGTCAACCACAATAACTGATATTGCGCTCGGGTAAGCTCATTTAAGAAGCCTAAGATGACCATTATAGCTCTACTGCCACAACACAAAACTACCCACACCATATGCTGGCTGTTTTCTGTCAAATTAATATGACTTAGAATGTCACAAAAGAAATGTTTATGTACCAGTTAGTATTTGAAAATCAGAAATACACATTCTTTGGAAATAGTTTCCTAAATCTAACACTCTGGGCATAAAAGGTTAAACAGCGCCAGCCCCTGATGGCAATTTCATTTGACCAATCAACATGGCTTGAAGGAATCAGGTAGAGGGACAAGGAACATGTTTACCTTTTTTTTTAATCAGTCTGATACTTGCGGAAGAGAATATCTTTAAATTGTTCAATATAGTCATATGGGGCAAAAACAACCCCGCCTTATGGAGGCCATGTCTTTGGCTTGTTGTATACAAAAATTGAAATCGGCCATATGTTTCGAAGAAGATTTATAAAGTTTCCCCTCTATAGCTAATATAAGGCAGAACAGCCCCTCCCCTGACGGCCATGTATTTCGATCAACACAGCATGAATGATCATGACAGAGGGTCAACCTAGGTATATCTCTACAAAATTATTTAGAAATTGGAGATAATTTCGGAAAAGTTTATTTAAGTTTTAGCTATAGCAATATCAAGCAAAACATCCCCGACCCGTGGCAACCAATTTTTTACCAATCAACATGGCTTGACGATTACCCAAATAACATTTCTACAGAATTATTTGGAAATCGGCGAGATTTTTTCGGATAAGAAGATTTGTTTCACAATATCCAATAAGGCAAAACACACCCGCCCCTGGCGACCACGTTTTTTCCCGACTTATCAACATAGCTTGAAGGAATCAAATAGAGGGTTACCCAGGGAATCTTTCCTCACAAATATTTGAAAATCAGCACACTGTCTTTGGTGGAGAAATGTTTTAAAATTGTTTTTTCATTGATCCAAATATTATCAAAGGAATTCATGTGAGGACATTGAGAGGATGCTATCTGTGAAGTTCATCCTAATTGACCCACTGGTTAAAGAGAAGATGTTAACGAACGACGCGCGACGGACGCAGGACAAAGGGCGATCACAATAGTTTACTAGCGCACTTCGTGCTTAGATGACCTAACAATAAACGAATACACACTCAACATTGCCCAGTTTCTTTTTATTTTTTAAATTATGAATATTAAAGGGGTTTCTTTCATCAATTTTTATATTTATATACATTGCCTTCTCCCTTACATTTAATTGCGCGCTAAATGACCTTAGCTGTCGATGCGCCATAAAACAATATACATTCATTCATTCATTCATTCTCCCCTTTCGTGTACGGAAATGCATATTCGTCTTTAATGAAACATGCACGATTGCTCATTTCAATATTTGTACAGAGAAGTGTACGGTTCATCATCTGTATGCATTCTCTTTTGTCTAATTAAACCACCCATTATGTGTTCATGCAACTGCATATCTTATGGTTTCTCACCAGTGTGATTTCTCTTGTGTCTCACTACATAATACGTCTTTGACTTGCATATCGAAACATTTGTAAGATTTCTAACCAGTATATATTCTCTTGTGTGCGCTAAGATTACTCTTCTGTGTATTTTTTTTTTTTTTTTTTTAAAAATCTCATTCAAAAGGTTTTATACTATTACGTTTACTATTGTGTCTCACTACATGATACATTGTTTCACTTGCATATTCATAAACATCACATTTGTATGGTTTATCATCTATATGCATTCTCTTTTGTATGATTAAATCTCCATTATGTGTAAAGAGTCTCACCGGTGTGTTTTCACTTGTGTCTCACTACATAATACTTCTTTGTACTTGCATATTTACAAACATCACATGTGTACGGTTTCTCACCAGTATGTGGTCTCATGTGTTCGCTAAGATTACTCTTTTGCTTATATGTTTTTTTACAAAAATCACATTCAAAAGGTTTCTCACCATTATAAATTATGTTTCGTCTTATTAAACTTCTTTCTGTGAACATGCAACTTCACACACATCACATGTATATGGTTTCTAACCAATATGTATTCTCTTGTGCTTGATTACATTTTCTTTCCGTGTACATGCAAATTCAAAAACATAACATTTATATGGTTTCTCACCAGTATGTATTTTCATGTGCGCTCTAAGATGACTCTTCCGTGTGTATGTTTTTTTTACAAAATTCACACTCATAAGGTGTCTTATGTGCATGTATTCCCTTGTGTCTGATTATATTTCCTTTCTGTGTACAATCAACTTCACAAACATCACATTTATATGGTTTATCACCAGTATGAATTCCCATGTGTCTGATTAGATTTCCTTTCTGTGTACATGCAACTTCACAAACATCTCATGTATATGGTTTCTCACCAGTATGTATTCTCATGTGTGCAAAAAACTCATTCATAAAGTGTCTCAACGTTATGTATTCTCTTGTGTCTGATTACATTTCATTTCTGTGTACATGCAACTACACAAACATCACATTTGAACAGTTTCTCACCAGTATGTATTCTCATGTGTGCTCTAAGATGACTCTTCCGTGTAAATGTTTTTTTACAAAAATCTCATTCAAAAGGTGACTCAACGTTATGTATTATCTTGTATCAGATTAAATCTCCTTTCTGTGTCCACGCAACTACACAAACATCACATGTATATGGTTTCTAACCAGTATGTGTTCTCATGTGTGCTGTAAGATTACTCTTCTGTGAAAATGTTTTTTTACAAAAATCACATTCATAAGGTTTCTCACCGTTGTGAATTCTCTTGTGTCTTATTAAACCTCCTTTCTGTGTACATGTATATTCACAAACATCACATTTGAACGGTTTCTCACCAGTATGTATTCTCTTGTGGTTGATTAAATATTCGTTCCGTGTACATGAAACTTCACAAACATCACATTTATATGGTTTTTCACCACTATGTATTCTCTTGTGGTTGATTAAATATTCCTTCCGTGTACATGAAACTTCACAAACATCACATTTATATGGTTTCTCACCAGTATGTATTCTCAGGTGTCGTCTGAGATGACTTTTATCTGTAAATGTTTTTTTACAAAAATCACATTCATAAGGTTTCTCACCAGTATGTATTCTCTGATGGGAGATGAGATTACCTTTTTGTGTACATGTATATTCACACACATCACATTTGTAAGGTTTCTCACCAGTATGTACTCTCTGATGGGAGATGAGATCACCTTTCTGTTTACATGTATATTCACACATATCACATTTGTAAGGTTTCTTACCAATATGTACTCTCATGTGTGCACTAAGATTACTCTTCTGTGTAAATGATTTTTTACAATAATCATATTCATTAGGTTTCTCACCAGCATGTTTTCTCTTGTGTCTGATTAAATCTCCTTTGTGTGTCCATGCAACTTCACAAACATCACATTTATAAGATTTCTTGTTCGTATCTGTCATCATACGTTTGCCTATTTCACTGGGTAATTGCCTTTCCACGGTCAACACTTCTATGGGGATTCTGTAATCAGCGTTGATCTTATGTTCCATCAAATATCATTTAACAACTGTATGTATAAAACTCACATTTAACAAGTATCCGATCTCTATGTATTCGCTTAGTTTTGATCAAAGTCACACCTGCTTATAAATTGTAGTCAACCATCACATTCAGATATTTTCTCATCAGTATGTCACCTTTTGTGTACTGAAAAAAACACACAAAAATCAAATTAGTGAGCATGTGCTTGCGGAGATATTGTCCTTTTCACTTATAAATAAGAAAATGCACACTTTACCAACATTCTTGATAAATGGTCAGACAAAGTTTCTAAAACTGATGATTTCTTTTTTTCAGCCTGGATCAATTTTGTAGCAAGACTCCGACCAAATCACGTGTTTTCATATTATTCAGATAACTCATATGTCAGTTGTAGTGTCTACACATGTTCCTGCCGTTTGCATAGGTTCAACATCCGAGACAATTTGAACTAACTTATTAATACATTTTCAGACTTTATTGTGGGGACAACCAGACAGACAGTCAGATATATGCTACATTTACATACTATGTGTCTTGTGTGCTTGGTTACATGTTGTTTTACAATGCTTTCAGCAATACTTCGCTCATAGCACGGCTTTGTCTGGGTTTACCAGTACTACTGGTTCATATATCCTGAAACCATTACCCTGAGGGAAAGCAACTGCTACCTTTTACATGATCATCGGATCAGACCTTACACATTCAAGGCGAATGCTCCATCACTACACCACAGATGCAAGATGCATAGTCACAACATGGCATACAAATAAACATATATATATAATCAAAGCGCCGATGGCACTGTAATGGCTATCGTATATAAAAAAGCAGTATCTCGGTGTAGGCCTTGCGATTTTCAATAATGGTGCACTCTGGTGCGGGTAAATTTGAGAAAAGCTACATCTTTTGACAGTAGAATAATGTTAGTCTTTTCATGTTCTTTCCATCACCAACTCGGTCATCTGTAAGTAATCAACTCTATGAATGAAACAAAACGCATCAAATGGGGACTGATTTCGGCCGAAAGAAATTATCGATTTTTCTCGTCTTCATTCTTGCAAGATTTATTCGTTCCGTATTCGTTATGCTATAATCAAAGCATTCTAAACGTTTTATAAACAAGCGTTTAGTACATTGACTCGCAAGCGTTTGCCAATTTAGACGCAGACCTTGTCGAAGACACTTAAACAAAGCATAAGTCATAGTTAATCGTCGAAGGCGAGTGCTAGCAGCGATCGCAGAATACTCCTGAGAACACTATTTATTCATATATTTTAATAAACACCTTTAATAACTTTTTGATTGTGGCGCAGATTTGAACCGGCGATGTTGACAACACGAAACGGCAATGATTCGCCGGGTGCCGGTCCTTATTGAAAAATCCTTAAATTTATTATGCAAGTTATAGAACGCGCAATGATAGATTATCTGCCCCAACATGAAGAAAGATAATAATTACATATGTTAACTCTATGTAGATATTATCTCAATAAATCTCAAATCTTAGTATCTATACGGTACCCAAGTAGCACTGACATGATTATTATTAATCGTGTCTCTGCATCACTGATGGAACTATATATTTGGCGGATTACCAGATGTAGGTTAATTGGTTTGCAGTAAGGAATAACAAAACAAAGAAACCTTAACCGGACGACCACGCCGCCGCCACAGAAAAAAAGCTGAGCTGAACAAAAAAACTTTAACCGGACGACGACGCCGCTGACGACGACGCCAGGGTCATGACAATAGCTCTCGCTTTTTCAAAAGTCGAGTAAAAAGTCAACGGGCTGTACACAACTGACTATGTTAAAGTTTTCGTTGTTGTTGTTTCTTTTAGCATTGTGGCGATTGTCAAACCAATCGCCACAAAAATGGGTACTCACAAACAAAGAAAATAGAAGTTTATAATAGAATATCAAACGTTTGTCTATACTTTGATATTGATTCTTCTATTTTAAAACCTAGAAAACGGATGCAGCAGATATTGTATACTTCGATATTATACAGAGAGGATATTTCATGAGTGTTTATTTATTATCACTTTTAATAAACGAGTTTACTAAGATGCTATGCAGCGAGCCTTAGCGAGCGTCATACGTAGCTTTGTTAACGAGTTTATTAAAAGTGATAATAAATAAACGCAAATGAGATATTTCATCTATAGACTATAACATGAAGAGATTTATGATGCTTATTTCGAAAAATTGTCCTTAACGTTTACCATATTTCTACATGAATGTTGCCAGTTTGGGCGCCAAACTGATTAACGTAATGACGTCAAACAGCTAAAGTGACGTCAATTTTATAATTTGTTTTCCGCATTTTAACAAAGACTTAAACGTTAAACAGGAAGCCAAATTAGTAGTGTCATATGATATATTTTAGTTATATCATATGATATTTATGTAATTGGATTTTGACGGAACTATTTCACTTAGTAAAGTTACAAAGCGCTCCTATCCTACCTTTGATGGGTTTAAAGACCAGCTAACAAGGTTTACATCGTGTGTAGATGACACGCAGTGGAAAATCGATAGGCATACAAAAACCCAAATTTGGTCTATTTACAGTGTGAATACATACATGTTTTCTGACACAATGATGTGACGTGTACAGTTGTATCACTGTTTGAAGTTCGCTTACCATATTGGCATGACCAATGCAATCAAAAGGTATTTAATTACTGCTAGGTTAAATAAGCAAATGATTGTTTTAAAGGTAAGGTCTTCTGATTATCCTTGGCATTCTCCGATGTGAAGTCTTTCAACGCACAATAGAAGATGTGTGTTAACTTTACTAAACATACGATGAGGTCTGAATGGGGCATTTAAATCGTTATAAAGAACACAAATATATATATATGTGTAGATACCCGAAAAAGAAAGAAAAATTCTGAATGTAATCGACCGTCGCACATCTAATAGTATGATTTTGTCGACGTTTAAATCGAAAACAAATGGGAAATAAAAATCCTCATTGAGAATTTAACAAAGAAATTCAAAACAATTAATTATTTTATAAATGCTTCAAGTTTTTAAGAGACCCTAAATTCTACAAAATGTACACAATATCAGTCAAAACAATAACATGAGGGCCAGGATGGCCCAGGATCGCTCACCTTTTTTCCCCACTTAAGCCATATAAAACACGCCCCCTGGGGGCCATAGTTTTCGACAAATAAACATGGCTTGAAGGAATCAGATAGAGGATCACCCTAGGAAGATTTCTACAAATTATACTATCGGAGAAGATTTACACTATCGGAGGAGAAGATTTTTTAAGTTTTCACTATAGCCATATAAGGCAAAATCGCCATGTTTTTCGATCAATCAACACGGCTTGAAGGAATCGGATAGTCGGCCACTTAAGGTACATTTCTGCAAAATTATTTGAAAATTGGCCTCGAAGTAGAAGATTTTTTAAGTTTCACTATAGCCATATAACGCCAAATACCGCCGCTCCCTGGCGGCCATGCTTTTCGACTAATAAACATGGCTTGAAGAATCTGATAGTGGGTCACTTAAGGAACATTTCTACAATTTTGTTTGAAAATCGGCCTGAAACTATCGGAGGAGATATAATGCAAAAAAAAAATGAAGGAACTAATAGAGGGTCATCCAAGGAACATTTCTACAAAATGATTTGAAAATCTGCCAACCAGTTTGGGAGAAGAATATGTTTCAAGTTGTTTCGTTGCAATGGAAACTATGCATAGATCCCAACGATTTAAAGGAATTCCGCTGAGATGATTGAGAGGATGTTGTCTGTGAAGTTTCATCCGAATTGACCCACTGGTTACTGAGCAAGATGTTGAAAGACGCACGACGCACGCCGGACAAAAGGCGATCACAATAACACACCTTGAGCACTTCGTGCTCAGGTGAGCTAAACATATTATTGCATGAATGTGGGAAACTATCGTGAAGGAACTCGTTCCTTCCGCAGTGTTCTGCCCTCGAAAGCTCGGCCATCTCGACCGAAGGTACTCGTCCAACATACTAGTTTCCCATATAAATGCAATTACCTATAATATGACCATGTGGAACGCTCATATCTTAATCTTATCCAATTCAAAGTGAATCTGGATTATAGAAGAAATGTGTCCAAATCCGTAGAGGCTATTTCCAATTACTTTTAATTATAAATGGCAACTTTTTTGAAAGCGTTGTCATTTCACTCCTATTTTGCTTACCACACTGCTATGGTTTTCAACAATTCAAGAATTTTAGAAGTAATTTCATCCACTCCCCCCTATAATGACGCAGCAACCATAGTTATTAATAACATTTAATTATTTGAATAACACTTTTAAAATGGACTATCAAATGAACCTTCCTTTGAAGATTGGATTCTACGGTACCAGTGGTGTGAGAGGAGATGTGCTTTAAACAAATTGTTGACGACGCACGACTAGCAAGGCACAACGCCAGACAAAGGGTTATCACCATAGTTCACCTTATGCTTAGGTGAGCTAAAACACAAACAGAATATATAAGGTTCGTTAAGTCATATTTATCAGAAAAATGTTAATCGTATGAGGAGAAAATGTGTTTCCCTGTTTGAGAGCAATGAACGCTAAGTGGCATTCATTGTATGAAATGAATTGCATGAGGAAAGACCTCCTGTCCAATCATTCAGCTGCTTAAGATAGATACATACAACATATCAATTTGACCCATCTATAGCAGATGACGTTAACAATATATTGTTACAAAAGGAGAAATTGCTTGCATTGTCTACTTTGTTTGCACTGTTTTCATTAATAATACTTTCATTTATAGAAATTCTTCATTTGTGCCTAAATGTTTTTTATCTGCTGCAGATCTGTTGTATTTTAGAAAAGCTAAAACAAGAAGAAATCCCTTATATTTTATTTTGCATTGCCACCGATATAATGTTCGGCATATCATATTGAACAGAAAGGTGGATTATACTGGAAGCTAGCTTGGGATTGTAATTGGGGTCACTCCGGTCAAGGTCAATATCACTAAAAAATTGTTTATAGTCATATATATGTTAGTAGGTGTTATATAATTCAACAGCTGTGTGGTCATACCGAAAGCTAGCTTGACATTGTATAAGGGGTCACTAGGGTCAAGGTCATTGCGTCTACAATAAGTGGAACTCTAAAAGGTCTTTAATATTACTCTTAGAGAAAGTGTCTATATATGAAAAGGATTAAAGCAATGTTATTCACTTATATATTTCACTTTTGCACAACAATACAACAAAACATTTTTGCTTGTGTTCTGTTATCATTTGCAACAAAGCCGCCATCTTGATGATTGCGCAATGTTAGTCATGGTTCCCTTCTTTAAGATTTAGAAATCGGTAAACAGCGTTGAATGTAAACATCAGGGTCTTCAGGTCTTGAACATCATTGACCCATTTTCTAATTTCGTCCAATACAAAATCGCTTACTATTAAGTCAGGCTTCCCGAAATGCGCTGGACTGTCGGCCTCGACCGGTATATATTGACCAGGTATGATGATTCCTTACAGGAAATGGGTCCGCATGTCCGTCATTTGATAGACGCTTGCCTTTCAATTATCCACTTCAAATGATCAGACAACTGCTGATCGAAATAAACAATGCATCGGATAAATTCCCCTTGCAACGATAAACACAAATCGCAACGTTTACTTTGCCGTACATTCTTTCAGGTGTCATTTCTTTACTGAATTTGATATTTAATCGAATCAAATATTCTCTCTGTTGCACTCTTATAGAAATTCATAAAAAAAATAAGTAAAATAACAATTGTTTCCCCTTATAAACCTTTATGAGGACATGTTTGATTCTAATTAGACTGTAGTATGAGTAAGCTTTCATATTTAAATTATTTAAATAAAGTTGTTTTTCCCTGCTCGGTAGGTACCGATTAAGGAATTCATTGAAGCACAGATACACAATAAGTGTGTTTATCTAGTGTTAAAGCATTATACAATTTTGCGGTGTATGGGATATAGATGATTTCAGGTATGTCACAGAAAACTAACATTCTCTTATTTCCTAATAGTGAAGACCCTGATCATACTGCATAAATACATACAGATCTTCACTATTATGAAATAAGAGAATCGTATTTTCTTGTGACATACCGTAAATCGTCTAATAAACAGCATAATTAGTTTAGCACTAGATAAACATTTACTTGACCGCCTCGATGATGTTGTGGTAGAGCGTCCACCTCGGATGCGGGCGGTCACAGGTTTGATCCCTTGCCGGGTCATACCACATTAAAATTGATAGTAAAGCTGCCTTCCGTGGCGCTGAGGGTTGTAGGGTTAGCATTACGACTGACTGGCTGATGTCAGGATAAAAAGACCAGTAGCACTGGTAAACTTACCCAGGAAACTACGTGATATAACATAAAACATGTTGAGAGCGGAGTTCAACACCAAACAATAAACATTTACTTATTGCGTAAGTAATTTCAGGTATGTCACAGAAAACAAGATAATGTTAGTTGTCTGTGACTTTCCATAAACAGCATTTATATTACTTTAAAAGCACTAGCTACACATACTTATTGTGTATACAATGTATATGCCTCATTGAACTGAGTGTGTTTTTATAACAGTTATGTACATTTATCTCAACACGGTTTGTATATGACATCCAAGCTTTAAATACATTCCGGAATGAAAATATACATGAACGGCTCCGTTTTTAAAATCCTGAAATCTTGGAGAAAAGTATAATTTGTGAGTGTGGGCTCTTGGGTAACATGTTTGTGGTTAATTCCAAACCCATTCAGCTTCTTACTTTTAAAAAAATCGATTCGAACTTTTGAATGAGTTTTCTTCCCTCTGGATAGAAATGCCACTTTAACGAAAACAATATATATCTTATTTAGGTCAAATTACGCTAAATACATCCTAAATACATCTACTGACTTGCTGATCTACACCGCTATAGTCCCTAAACAAACTTTGTTTGCGTAGAAATGAGTGCATACCATCACCAGAATGTATTGAATAAATTAAGTTGATTTTAAATTCATAGTAAATGTGTATAGGATGCACTGGAAATGATTGATTAGATCCAGATCTGGGGTAATCGTAATCAGAAACTGTAATCAGCTGTAATTATTACATATTTTTCAAGTAATTAGATGTAATGATTACTTTTCTAAAATTGATTACAATTACTGTAATGTAATCATTCCTCATGAAAATTTAACCTGTAATCGTTATTACTTTTTGATTACATTATGATTACATGTACCTTTTTTAAAGGTGTATAAAACCCTTAAGTTAATTTAAGTTGCAGTCATCTATGGTATACATATAGAAATATTAAAATAAAAAATATCAGTATATATAGGAGCATAATTTACAGTTTGAAGTTAAATCATTTAATCTATTAGTAAAAAAAGCCCAGTAAACATCAATTATATGTGCACATGAAGTAATTATCGCTCTAGTCACAAATTAAATTGAAAGGTGTTGTTTGTATACTGGACAGTGGACCATTTCAGGCCTCGGGCAAATAGTCAGTATGACTAGTTGCTACAGTTACTGAGTTAGAAGATCTTATATCTGTATGCAAATACATTGCACATAATTCATTATTGGTCTCACTCCAATGTGCATTGAAGGGTATCCTTAACTTGTACAATCAATCGAAATTTGTCGAGGTCTTGCCTAAGTCATATTACATGCATGTCAGTTTCAATTAGAAATCATTACTTACCTGCAACAGAATGCACAATGACGTGATGAGAACAGTGGAGAAACAAAGTTGTCGAACAAAGAAAATAAATTTATTACAAATGGCGGCTATTTAATTAGGGGAAATAACTCTTGTTGCTTAAATGTAGTTTTCGTCAGTCTTCATCTTCGCCATCGGAAGTTTCGCTACCAGTATGAGGATGTGTATTTCGCGGTCATATGGATAAAACTAAACCTTAAAGCGGTCCTCATATACAAATCCTTGCTTAAAGCGCTATTCATTATACAAGTTTAATAGTGTGAAATGTCAATTTAAAACATAGGTTTCAATTGTTTAAAAGGTATATAAAATGGAGTTTTTCTAAATCTCATTTAGTTGAACAATTTCGCCCACTCCCTGTTAGGTTTACATTGGCCGGTCAAGAACGTAGAGCACTAGGCGTGATAGGTACATCTGAAAACCTCACTAGTCATACAGTACTCTTGTAGTTCATGCCATAAACCCGATGATACAGAATTGAAAGGTCGGAGTAAAACGTGCCAATGTGTAGGATGTGTAGGACGAATACATAGTAAAATCTAGCACCAGTCCTTCAAAAACAGAGTAAAATCCTAGCACCAGTTAGTGGAAAACATGACTAAATCCGAGCATCAGTCTCTCGAATCCATAGTTAAATCTAGCACCAGTCCGTCAAAAACAGAATAAAATCCTAGCACCAGTCTGTTGAATACAAAGTGAAATCCTAGCACCAGTCTGTTGAATACAAAGTGAAATCCTAGCACCAGTCTGTTGAATACAAAGAGAAATCCTAGCACCAGTCTGTTAAATACATAGCTAAATCCTAGCACCAGTCTGTTTAATACACAGTTAAATCCTAGCACCAGTATGTCGAATACAAAGTAAAATCCTAGCACAAGACTGTCGAATACATAGAAAAATACTAACACCAGTATGTCGAATATATAGTAAAATCCTAGCACAAGACTGTCGAATATATAGTAAAATCCTAGCACCAGTCAGTGGAATACATATAGTAAAATCCTAGCATAAGTATGTCGAATACATAGAAAAATACTAGCACCAGTATGTCGAATACAAAGTAAATTCCTAGCACAAGTCTGTCGAATACATAGTCAAATCCTAGCATAAGTCTGTCGAATACATAGTTAAATCCTTCCTCAAGTCTGTCGAATACATAGTGAAATCCTAACACCAGTCAGTGGAATACATAATTAAATCCTTGCACAAGTCTGTCGAATACATAGTTAAATCCTAGCACCAGTAACTCGAATACAAAGTAAAACTCTAGCACAAATCTATCGAATACATAGTTAAATCCTAGCAACAGTCCATGGAATAAATATAGTAAAAACCTATCATAAAATCCTACCAACAGTCTGTCAAATGCATAGTAAAATCCTAGTACCAGTCTGTCAAACGCATAGTAAAATCCTAGCATAAATCTGTCGAATACATAGTAAAATCCTAGCATAAGTCTGTCGAATACATAGTAAAATCCTAGCACCAGTCTGTAGAATACAAAGCAAATTCCTTGCGCAAGTCTGTCGAATACATAATTAAAACCTAGCAACAGTCTGTGGAATACATAGTTAAATCCTAGCAACAGTCTGTGGAATACAGCATATTAAAATCCTAGCATAAGTCTGTCGAATAAAATCCTTCCAACATTCTGTCAAATGCATAGTAAAATCCTAGTATCAGTCTGCCGAATACAAAGTAAATGCCTAGCACAAGCTTGTCAAATGCAAAGTAAAATCCTAGCAACAGTCTTTCAATGCTCCACTATCGTGGGCGAGACAAAAAGGGTCATAACTTACATTAAATGCAGGATATAGTTATCAAACTTGTTTATTAACATAGGTGTAGAACGTGGGAAGCACGGCAGAAATGCAATCAATCTAGTAGTTACAGAGCCATGGTGACATATATTTACGTGCATGCAAAACCTTAACCAAGGGGTGACGTGGACGCCGACGCCAGAGGGTCAGTAGAATAGCTCTCATATTCTACGAACAGTCAAGCTTAAAACATACAGTAATGTTACTAGAACGTGTGCAGGCACTGAATAGCATGTTAGATAGCATTTCTGAAGATATGAATATTGACAAAATTACTCGCTGGTATATGTATTCCTGTGTTATGAAAAAATTACCCTAATGATGAAATGAAATTTTATGTCCACACAATCACAATTATATAGCAAGTTTACGCTTGTGTGAGGTTAGATAATATGTATATGCAATTGTGTAATGTAATGTATACATGGAGCCCGTTTCTATGTGCCTTTGCCAAACACAACTGACCAATGTATCACTGTTTGAAGTTCGCTTACCATATTGGCATGACCAACGAAATCATAAGGTATTTAATTACTGCTAGGTTAAATAAGCAAATGATTGTTTTAATAATAGGTCTTCTGATTATCTTTGGCAGTCTCCGATGTGAAGTTTTTCAACGCACAATAGAAGATGTGCGTTAACTTTACTAAACATACGATGAGGTCTGAATGGGGCATTTAAATCGTTATAAAGAACACAAATATATATGTGTAAATACCCGAAAAAGAAAGAAAAATTCTGAATGTAATCGACCGTCGCACATCTAATAGTATGATTTTGTCGACGTTTAAATTGAAAACAAATGGGAAATAAAAATCCTCATTGAGAATTTAACAAAGAAATTCAAAACAATTAATTATTTTATAAATGCTCCAAGTTTTTAAGACACCCTAAATTCTACAAAATGTACACAATATCAAACAATACAATAACATGAGGGCAAGGATCGCTCACCCTCCCCCCCCCCCCCACTTAAGCCATATAAGACACTCCCCCTGGGGGGGGGCATAGTTTTCGACAAATCAACATGGCTTGAAGGAATCAGATAGAGGATCACCCTAGGACGATTTTTACCAAATTATACTATCGGAGAAGATTTACACTAGCGGAGGAGAAGATTTTTTAAGTTTTCACTATAGCCATATAATGCCAAATCGCCATGTTTCTTTCGATCAACCAACACGGCTTGAAGGAATCTGATAGTCGGTCACTTATGGCACATTTCTGCAAAATTATTTGAAAATTGGCCTCGGAGGAGAAGATTTTTAAAGTTTTCACTATAGCCATATAACGCAAAATAGCGCCGCTCCCTGGCGGCCATGCTTTTCAACTAATTAACATGGCTTGAATAATCTGATAGTGGGTCACTTAAGGAACATTTCTACAATTTTGTTTGAAAATCGGCCTGAGACTATCGGAGGAGATATAATGCAAAAACAATGAAGGAACTAATAGAGGGTCATCCAAGGAACATTTCTACAAAATGATTTGAAAATCTGCCAACCAGTTTGGGAGGAGAAAATGTTTTAAGTTGTTTCGTTGCAATGCAAACTATGCATGGATCCCAACAATTTAAGGGAATTCTGGTGAGATGATTGAGAGGATGTTGTCTGTGAAGTTTCATCCGAATTGACCCACTGGTTACTGAGCAAGATGTTGACGGACGCACGACGCACGCCGGACAAAAGGCGATCACAATAACACACCTTGAGCACTTCGTGCTCAGGTGAGCCCAAAATGTTATTGCATGAATGTGGGAAACTATCGTGAAGGAACTCGTTCCTTCCGCAGTGTTCTGCCCTCGCAAGCTCGGCCATCTCGGGCGAAGGAACTCGTCCAACATACTAGTTTCCCATACAAATGCAATTACCTATAATATGACCATGTGGAACGCACATATCTTAATCTTATCCAATTCAAAGTGAATCTGGATTATAGAAGAAATGTGTCCCAATCCGTAGAGGCTATTTCCAATTACATTTAATTATGGCAACTGTTTTGAAAGCGTTGTCATTTCACTCCTATTTTGCTTACCACACTGCTATGGTTTTCAACAATTCAAGAATTTTAGAAGTAATTTCATCCACTCCCCCCTATAATGACGACAAAAACGGTCGTAACTTACATTAAATGCAAGATATAGTTATCAAACTTGTTTATTAACATAGGTGTAGAACGTGGGAAGCACGGCAGAAATGCAATCAATCTAGTAGTTACAGAGCCATGGTGACATATATTTACGTGCATGCAAAATCTTAACCAAGGGGTGACGTGGACGCCGACGCCAGAGGGTCAGTAGAATAGCTCTCATATTCTACGAACAGTCAAGCTTAAAACATACAGCAATGTTACTAGAACGTGTGCAGGCACTGAATCGTGGTTAGATAGCATTTCTGAAGATATGAATATTGACAAAATTACTCGCTGGTATATATGTATTCCTGTGTTATGAAAAAATTACCCTAATGATGAAATGAAAATTTTATGTCCACACAATCATAATTATATAGCAAGTTTACGCTTGTGTGAGGTTAGATAATATGTATATGCAAGTGTGTAATGTAATGTATACATGGAGCCCGTTTCTATGTGCCTTTGCCAAACACAACTGACCAAAGTGTGGCTAACATGAAACTGATTTCGAAAATGGCATTCAGTCTGTCCGCTTAAAGCATTCCAAACAACTAATTAATCTGAACAACTTGTTTCAGTCTCTGAGTATGAATATTTGTCTTAGGCTAACCAAATGTGTATTTATTTTCTTCGCAAAACGCAGACTAGTTGTATTATGATAGGCATCAACTTTAAAACTTCTTATTCTGGCTTTCTTGATCAGTAACTCTCGATTGCCTCAGCCTTTAAATTGGTCAATGTAAATAATCCAACATAAGTATGCATACTTTTTACCAGTATGGATTATTTTATGTCTGGTTAGTACAGATTTGGTCGTACTTGCAAATTCACAAACATCACAAGTTTACGGATTCTCACCAGTGTGGATTATCTTATGGGAGCTGAGATGACCTTCCTGTGTACATGCATATTCACTGACATCACATTTATATGCTTTCTAACCATAGTGCATTCTCTTGTGGCCGATTAAAGATCTTTCTGATTTCCTGCAAATTCACAAACATCACATGTGTACGATTTCTCACCAGTATGTATGACCTTGTGTCTGATTAAATTTTCTTTCTCTGAGCATGCACATTCACAAAAGTCACACTAGTACGGTTTCGGTACTAGTTTGGATTCTCTTGTGTCTCGAAAGACGATCCTTATTTGTACTTACATAGTTACAAAATTCACATTAATAAAGTTTCTCCCAAGAGCGTATTCTCCTATGTTTGGTAAGTGTCCGTCTATGTTTAATAACAAATTCACAAACATCACATGTATCCAGTTTTTCACCAGTATGTATTCTCTGATGCGAGCTGAGATAACCTTTCTGTGTACATGCCTATTCACACACATCACATCTATATGGTTAATCACCAGTATGTATTCTCTTGTGTATGACTTAAGTTCTTTCTCCGTACTTGCAAATGCACAACTACCACATGTTTACGGTTTCTCACCTGAGTGTATTCTCTTGTGAGAACTGAGATGACCTTTCTGTGTACATGCATATTCACACACATCACATTTGTATGGTTTCTCACCTGTATGTATTCTCTTGTGTCTTATTAAAGAACTTTTTAGATTACTTGCATATTCACAAACATCACATGTGTACGGTTTCTCACCAGTATGTATGCTCTTGTGAGTGCTGAGATCATTTTTCCGTAAACATGCATATTCACAAACATCACATGTATATGGTTTGTCACCTGTATGTATTCTCTTGTGTATGATTAAATTTCCTTTCTCTGAGCATGCAAATTCACAAAATTCACACTTGTACGGTTTTTCACCAGTATGTATTCTCTTGTGGCTGATTAAATTTCCTTTCTCTGCGCTTGCAAATTCACAAAAGTCGCACTTGTACGGTTTCTCACCAGAGTGTATTCTCTTGTGACGGCTGAGATGACCTTTCGGAACACAAGTATATTCACAAACATCACATTTATACGGTTTCTCACCAGTGTGTATTCTCTTGTGCAAGTTTAGATTACCTTTAATTGTACATGTATAATCACACACATCACATTCATACGGTTTTTCACCAGTGTGTATTCTCGTGTGAGAGTAGAGATGACTTATCTTTTTACAAGTATATGCACAAGCATCACATTCGTACAATTTCTCACCTTTTAGTATTCTCCTGTGCATGATTAAATTCCTTTTGTTATCAAACTCAAATTCACAAAAATAACATTAGCCAGTATGAAATGTAATGAATGTGATTCCGTTGTGATAACATTCAAATTCTCAAACATGACATGTTTACAGTTTCTCACCAGGATGAATCCTCTTAAGTTTGATAAGTACATCTTTCCTTGAACATGCAAAATCATAAAAAACACATGTAAAATGTTTCTCGTTGGTATCTGTCTTCATATAGTTGACTATCTTGCTGGGTATTTACCTTTCCGCTGTCATCTCATCTATTACGGTTCTGTAATCAGTGGGTATCTTGTGCATCATCAAATATCGTTTTAGTTGTTCATCTACATGTACCAACATCACAATTTACAAGAGTCTCATCCATATGTATTTCCTTAGCAATTTCTAATCAAACTCAGACATGCTTAAGCTTCTGTACTGTCTACATGCATCTAATTTAGATGTTGCTCACCTGTAGGTGTCCTTTTCAGTTCTGAAAGGAAAACAGGATCAACATAGAAATTAAATTATTAACTCAAAACAAGGAAGAATAATGAAACAAGAAGAGGGCCATCATAGCCCTTGATCGTTCAACTCGAGTTGTAAACCTTTAATTTTGTTTGATAATGAGCTAGTTTGGTTTTAAGGCACTACAATACAAAGAGCCAATTAGGACCGGATTGAGAAATGGAGGTGATCAAAGAATGACAATAATAAAAATGATTATGAATACTGGAAACGAATATGTGTTATTAGTGAATCCTACTCGAGTCAAAACTACAGTTGTGAGATTTAAGCTTTCATTGGGGGACTCTAATCGCCTGCTAAGAGTGCACATATGGCGTCTTAGGGATCCACGAAGATCCCAATGTTGTTCAATACATTTTTAAAACATGAGAATATTTAAACGCTCTTGGTATAGTCAGTTATGGATCTGATATGACATTCTGTATTTTTGGTTCATAATTGGGTAAATGGTTGATGAGTTTTCTTACTGTGGACACTGCTTGCAGAGTTACGCTAGATTGAGAAAATTTGAATACCAGCTTGCATGTCCAAGATTACTTGAAAACAGTAAGGATACATGTTATATCTGACGGAATCCACTGTTTGCATATCGGCAAAAACACGGTATATGCCCCGTTTTTATTCTTTAACATAATATTTTAAAAAACAGTAGGAGTGAAAATGGTCATTCTTGCTGTAACCGAAATTGTCTTATGTTGTCTCATTTAATAAAAGCATCTATTTCATACTGGAATTAAACATATTTCCTTGCTTCAAGCTTGTATTGATACTTGAGTTACAGGCTGTCCAGCGTACCTTAAATCCCTAAAAATCCTACCTTTTTTTCAGTGTTGCTAAAATTCGTTGAACTATTTATCCTATTTTTTTATATTTTATATAATCACATATTATGATATATATATACATAGGAAGTTTTAAGGCAATTGACAACAGTGACGTTAAAAAAATTAAAAGCTAGATTTCTGCATATGCCACATACCTCTGAAATTTGATTTAACTAGTCATAACTGTTTTAAGTAAAACACCATTAAAATCAATTATTGCATTTGTGAAATAATAACTGCCTACACATTCATGCTAAGGATCAAAACGGATTCTGCGCTGCAAACGTTTCTTGAAACCGTATATGAATAATTGTTGAACAGTGCAGAGCCAGTTCATCCTTTTTATGTTTTCGTGTTAGGACTATTCACCTTACTATTAATATAAACAATGATAAACTTTAAACATGAAGTAAAATGAAAATTAAAATGAACTGCATTGGACATTATCGTTTTTGCTGACCATTAAGTTACAATAATGCATATTGCCCCACGGTGCAACAAAATCATTAGACAAATGATGCAAAATCTAAATGGTTAAGGTTTACTATAAATTTACAAGAGTGTTTAAAGGAGCACATGTGTCGCCTGCTAATAAAGCAGTAACTGAAACGTGTGTCTGTGACAAACAAAAAATCAGACAACGGAGATATTATCTTGGTACATTGATTTGTATGTCATCCTGCCAAGGCAGACAATACAATGTTGAATGTCCTGATCATGAAAATGTAAAAGTATATAAATCAGTTTAAAGTTTACAATGCAGACAACACAATGTTAAATGTCCTGATGAAACTGTACTAGGATATACATCAGTTTAAACAAACACATATTTTTCTCTACTGCATAGTTTCATGAAGCTTCATAGGGATCTGCATTGTGCCAAATTGTGAATTTCAAAGATTCACAGATCATGAAATGTGTTTCCAGTTATTTTGATTGATATCATGTGTAAATGCTATTAACCCTGTCTCACATACAACAAACTAGAACTATCATTGAAGATGAGAAATACCCCCAAAACAGCACCTTGACCCAAAATATAGCTTCCGAACTACCGACCGATAGGTACAAGCCACCTCATCATGGTGAACATGTGTGCCAAGTAACTTGAGAATCCTATGATGCATGGTTGAGATGCGGGCCGGACAAGGTAGTCCTATCAAACAGTACTCATTTTGACCTTTGACCTCTGAGTGTGTGACATTGACCTTTGAGGTACAAGCCACCTCATTATGGTGACCATGTGTGTCCAGTAACTTGAGAATCCTAAGATGCATGGTTGAGATGCGGGCTGGACAAGGTAGTCCTATCAAACAGTACTCATTTTGACTTTTGACCTCTAAGTGTGACCTTGACCTTTGATATACAGGCCTAGGTCATGTAAGTGACACGCCGCCTCATCATGGTGAACGGTTGTGCCAAGTTTCTTTGAAATCATATGAGGCATGGTTGAAATGCAGGCTGGACAAGGTACAGTTCTATCAAATAGTACTCATTTTGACCTTTGACCTCTAAGTGTGACCTTGACATTTGAGGAATAGGCCTGTGTCTTGTGCGCGACACGCCGCCTCATCATGGTGAACGTTTGTGCCAAGTTTTGTTCAAATCCTATGATGCATGGTTAAGATGCGGGCCGGATAAGGTTAGGTAGGACTGTTTGTTTTGTTTGTTTGTTTGGAGTTTAACGCCACTTTCAACAGCTTTGGTCATATCACGGCGGTCAGTGCACCTACCCATGTTTTCCTGGCTTTCCCACACCAGTACTTACACAATATTCTTTCGAAGCCACTGACTACTTTCTCACATAGATCAGAGGTGAGAGGCAATGGAAAACATCGCCCGAAAGAATGTCGCCGAAACCGTGTATCGAACCCGTGACCTCCAGATCACGAGTCAGATATGCACCAATTGAGCTACCCAGCCGGGTCTTAGGTAGGACTGACAGACAGACAGACATACAGACGTAAAAGGGCTATAACTCTGTAAAACAACATGCAATTGTAAGACCTTTACGGTATGCACATCTCCTCTTAATTGGTATAGAAGCTTCATGTAAAATTGTATTGAATTCCACCCAGTGGTTTGTAAGAAATAGGCCGGACAAAATATGGCTTCCGACCGACCAACTGACCGACCGAGACAGTGACTCCTTCCTATATACCCCCTCAAAACTTTTTTTTGGGGGGGTATAATAATTCTGACCCATCTGTAGCAGATGACATTGAAAATTTATTGAAAAATTGTAATGTGTAATGTCTCCATTTTTTAGCAAAGTTTTTAATAATAATACTTTCATTTATAGAAATTCTTCATTTTTGCCTAAATGATTTTTAAAATCGTATACTGCAGATTTGTTGTATTTTGGAAAGATTAAAACAAAAAGAAATCCCTTATATTTGAATTTGCATTGCCAAAGATATAATGTTCGAAATATCATATTGAACAGAAAGGTTAGATTGGGTTATACAGAGAGCTAGATTGGGATTGTAAATTGGGGTCACTCCGGTCAAGGTAAATATCACTTGAACTAACAAGAGGGCCAAGATGGCCCTAAATCGATTGCCTGAGTGAAAGTAAATTAGTAGCAAATTTTTAACTGCAAATATCTCAGAACATTTTATCAGAAGTGCAAATGAAACTGCAAGGAATGGACACTGTTAAAGAAATAGTAAAATGGCTTATCAGTAAATGCCATTTGTATCTTCAAATCTAACAAAAACTTAATTAAGAATGGAATAATAAAGTTCTGTAATTTTGCGCCTTTCCTGATGCCGCCTTGCTGCCCTGTTTTTCAACGAAATCAATATGGCTTGAGCAGTTTGTATAAAGGGTCACTCAAAAAACATTTCCACTGAATTATCTTAGAATCGGACCATCATATTATGGAGGAAAAGGATTTTAAAGTTCGGGTATTTTGTATATCTTTCTGATGCCGCAGCAGCCAAAGTTGTAAATATAATGTAAATCTTTGAACAAGTTTGAAAGAGGACCAACACAGCAACATTGTGAAGTTAAGTTGAAATCGGTCCAGTGGAATGGTAAGAGTTGTCATTTGTAGCTTAAACTTCAATTTACCCCTTTTGTGATGACGCCTGATTGCTATGATTTGTAACCAATACGGTTTGAAAAAATTAACTAGAGGATCCCTGAAGTAAGATTCCTATTCAATTCCATAAAATAAGACAAGCACTTTCAAGAAAATGGAATTTTCAAATTTTGTCAAATTGCCCCTTTTCTGATGCCGCCTGACTGCCATGTTTTTTAACCAATCGGTAAATATTGCACATTTTTGGTAGAGGGTCACCCAAGGAACATTTCTATCAAATTATATAGGAATCTGTCAATCTGATAGAAGATTCATTGCAGAAGATTTTTAAAGTTTGGACATTTTGCCCCCTTTCTGATGCCGCAGCAACCAAAGTTATTAATGGAATTTAAATCATTGAACAATTTGGAAAGAGGGCCACCAAAGAAACATTCCTGTGGAGTTAAGGTCGAAATTGGTCCTGTGGTTAAGGAGGAGATGATGTTTAAAGCTAAAAGTTAATGATGGATGACAGACAACAGACGATTTCTGCTCATAAATATGTTAGGTTTAATAGAATTCCACAGGTGTGTGGCTCATGCAGCAAGCTAGCATGACATTCCATAGGGTGTGTGTGTGTGGGGGGTCACTAGAGTCAAAGTAATTGCAACTACAATAAGCAACACTCTACATGGACTTATATATTGCCCATAGAGAAAATGTCTATATGTTGATTGTTTGATTGTTTGGGGTTTAACGACGTTTTTAACAATTTATCAGTTATATCACGGCGACCAGTTCACCTACTCATGCATTTCCTGGTTTTCTCACACCAGTACTCCACACACCAATCTTCCCAAGCAACTGGCTGCTTTTCCACATAGACATTAGCTCATTGGTGGAAGACGATTGACGGATGTCACATTGACTTTTGTCAATCGTCGGAAAGAAAGTTGGCCGAGCCGGGATTCAAACTCACAACCCCTGGATTGACAGCCCGCGTCGCTACAGACTGAGCTACCGGGGCTCGGCATGTCTATATGTGGAAAGGATTAAAGCAATGTTATTCACTTATATATTTCACATTTGCACAGCATTACAACAAAACTTAATTTCTTTTTTGTCCGAACTTCCATTATAATTCGTAACATAGCCGCCATCTTCATGATTGCAAAATGTTAGTCATGATTCCCTTCTCTGAGAAATAGAAACAGATAAAACGCGTTGAATGTAAACATCAGGGTTTTCAGGTCTTGAACCTCATTGACCTTATTTCGTCCAATGAAATCGCTAACTATTAAGTCAGGCTTCCCAAATTGCGCCGGACCGTCGGACTTAACCGGAATATTTTGCCACGGTCCGATGATTACTCACAAAGAAATCGGTCCGCATGTCTGGCATTTAACAGACGCTTACCTTTCAATTATCCGCCTCAAATTATAAGAAAAAAGCTGATTGAAATCAACAATGAATCTGATAAATTCCCCTTGCAACGATAAACACATATCACAACATTTTCTGTGCCGTATATTCATTCATGTGTAGGTTGTTTAACCAATTTGTTATAAAAATCAAATCAAATTTTAACAAAATTCGTTTATTCAATTTAACCAGGTGTTGGAATTAAAAAAAATGGCGGACGATTAAAATTTGTCACTGATGTGAATTTGGAGAATTTGATTTTCATGTATTAAAGTGTGAACATGTGCAGAAGTCACTTTGTAATTTCATTGTTAGGGAGCAAAATAGATTGTACCCAAATTCATGTCGTTTGCCACTTTCGCCAAATGCGAAAAATTATTTTAACCCTTTCCCTCATATAGACGCTTTCTGATGCCTCTGCAGCAGGCAACTTTTTAAAAACATAGTGACAAAAGAAGAAATTGCTTAAAACAAGCACTTTCTCCTTTTGCCACAATGTTTTCCACTTTTATCCATTCAATTATAGAGATTTTCTATTTTTTGACAAAATATGTTCAAAGTCGTCTGCTGCAGAATTGTCATATGAGGCAAAGGGTTAAACTTGCAATATTTTTTCATGATTTGCGAAAATATGTGGCAAAAGGTTTTTCTCATGAAAGTTTACCAGTGAAGTTTAAAGAAATATGGAGCAACAAAATTTCTGAATAAAGACAAAAGTTGTATTACAAATGGCGGCTATTTGACTAGGGGAAATAACTATTTTGGTAACTGTATGGTTCGTAACTCTACATGTTCGCCATCGGAGTTAACGCTACCCGTGTGAAAATGTGTATTCCCCGGTCATATGGATTAGATTAAACCGTAAAACTCTGTCCGTAGACAATTCCTGCTAAATGCTCTATGATTTAGTCGAGTTAAATCGAGAAAATGTCAAATTAAACTTGATATTATGTTTTTCAAAAAAAGATTTAAAATATTTTGAACTCGATTTCGTGTTTAATGGGATATGTTTTCAAAAAAGGAGATGATTCTAGAGTTTCATAATGAAAAATACGCGTGTACCATTTGAATGATATATTATTTAAAATGAACAGTCAAATCTTTTTTTTTTTTAGAGATAGTATGCTGTTAACACGAGGTATTTTACCATAGTAAATAAATTAATTGAATTTGATATACAAACTACACTCAATAAACATATGTAAAACGAATTTCTATTCATTCAATTATATAGGAACTTCAATGTTGCAAATTGTGTGTCGTTTAACATCTATCTAAACATGGCCTTCGGTCTTATTGTTGTTCAACTCCACAAACAATATATCTTGACTGAATGGCGGACACGAATATTACAAACATCTATCAAACTGTGTCCATAACATGGAATCAACTCTCGTCTTTAATGTCATAAGGCCTAGTTCCCTGTGACGAGGCCAATATTTTGATAATATACTCTGCAACTGTGTCATCTGCTTAATTTACATTTAGCTGTGGAAATACACGTATTTTCATTGAGTTTTAAAAGGGGATCTTTCATTGAAAACATTATAAAGCGGGTTTTCAAAAGATCTTGATCAAAAGTATCAACCACATCAGTTATAACATTGCAAGAGGTATTAACCCGTCTCTGAAGTCTCGGGATAACAACTATAACAGTATAAATATAATTTGATATATCAATATTGAACTCCCTAAATCGATCTATATAAATATAATTGAAATAGTTTAAATACATGAGATAGAATGCTGGTGTTCATACTATCCATGATATTAATGTCTGTGGATGTATAAATAGACTTTCATCATAAACAGTTCACTTCTCATTAAAGGTCATGGATCATAGGGCAAGTTAGACTGTCATCATAAACAGTTTATAAACACTCCTGGTTATAAACTAGACCTGTCATACATATGTTATGTAAATATTAAAATACACTTGCCCTTTTTCTTCATGTGTTACGTAAATTTGAATACCACATCCAATGGTCATAAACTAGTCCTGACATTTGTGTGCTAGGTAAATCTGAAAGACACACCTAGTAATACACTAGTCCTACTCTTCACGTGTTAAGTATATCTAAATACCCGTCCCCTGTGCATACAATAGACCGGTTGTTCATGTGTAAGGTAAATCTTAATACACCCCTGGTCATAAACTAGTCCTTACATTTATGTGTTAGGTAACTCTGATGAGACACCCCGTCATACAATAGTCCAGTCATTCATGTGTTAGGTAAAGCTGATAAGACCCCTCGTCGTACACTAGTCATATCGTTCATGTGTTAGGTAAATCTGAATACATCCCTGTTCGTATACTAGTCAAGTCGTTCATGTGGTGTTAGGTAAATTTGAATACAGCACTGATTATACACTAGTCCTGACGTTCATGTGTAAGATTAATCTGAATACATCCCTGGTCATACACTAGTCCTGTCGTTCATGTGTTAGGTAAATCGGAATACACCCCTGTTCGTACACTAGTCCTAACGTTCATGTGTTAGGTACTTCCGGGGACACCCCTGGTCATACACTAGTCCTGTCGTTCATGTGTTAGGTAAATCAGAATACACCCCTGGTCATACACTAGTCCTGTCGTTCATGTGTTAGGTAAATCGGAATACACCCCTGGTCATACACTAGTCCTGTCGTTCATGTGTTAGGTAAATCGGAATACACCCCTGGTCGTACACTAGTCCTGTCGTTCATGTGTTAGGTAAATCGGAATACACCCCTGGTCATACACTAGTCCTGTCGTTCATGTGTTAGGTAAATCAGAATACACCCCTGGTCATACACTAGTCCTGTCGTTCATGTGTTAGGTAAATTTGAATACAGCACTGATTATACACTAGTCCTGACGTTCATGTGTTAGGTAAATCGGAATACAGCCCTGGTCATACACTAGTCCTGTCGTTCATGTGTTAGGTAAATTTGAATACAGCACTGATTATACACTAGTCCTGACGTTCATGTGTAAGATTAATCTGAATACATCCCTGGTCATACACTAGTCCTGTCGTTCATGTGTTAGGTAAATCGGAATACACCTCTGGTCATACACTAGTCCTGTCGTTCATGTGTTAGGTAAATCAGAATACACCCCTGGTCATACACTATTCCTGTCGTTCATGTGTTAGGTAAATCGGAATACACCCCTGGTCATACACTAGTCCTGTCGTTCATGTGTTAGGTAAATCGGAATACACCCCTGGTCATACACTAGTCCTGACGTTCATGTGTTAGGTAAATCGGAATACACCCCTGGTCATACACTAGTCCTGACGTTCATGTGTTAGGTACGTCCGGGGACACCCCTGGCCATACACTTGTCCTGTTGTTCATGTTTTAGGTAAATATGAATACTGCACTTATCATACACTAGTCTTGTAGTACACGTATTACGTTATTCTAAAGAAAACCTGGTCATACAAAAGTCGAGTCGCTTATGTGTTTGGTAACATTTGAATTGCACTGGACCTGTCGTTCATGTATTGCGTAAATGTGAAAACATCCCTGGTTATATACTAGTCCTGTCGCTCATGTTTTAGGAAAATATAAATACTGCACTTATCATACACTAGTCATGCAGTTCATTTGTTAAGTATATAGTCGTGTCGCTTATGTGTTTGGCAACATTTGAATACACCCTGGGCGTATGCACTAGACATGTCGTTCATGTATTGCGTGAATACATCCCTGGTCATACACTAGTCCTATCGTTCATGCTTTTAATTAATTCTGACTACACCCCTGGTCATAGACTAATGCTGTTGTTCATCGGTTAATACATTCTGAATATATCCCTGGTCATAGACTATTGCTGTTGTTCATCTGTTAATTAGTTCGGAATAAACCCCTGGTCATACACTATTGCTGTTGTTCATCTGTTAATTAGTTCGGAATAAACCCCTGGTCATACACTATTGCTGTTGTTCATATGTTAATACATTCTGAATAAACCCCTGGTCATACACCAATGCTGTTGTTCATATGTTAATACATTCTGAATACACATCTGGCCATACACTAGTCCTGTTGTTCATCTGTTAATTAATTCCGAAAACATCCTTGGTCATACACTAGTCCGTTTGTTCATCTGTTAATTAATTCTGGTTATATACAAGTCCTGTCGTTCATGTGTTAGGTAAATATGAATACATCCTGAGTATACAGGACTTCTTTCCTTCAAGATAGAAACTCCGTGATACTTAACTGAAAGTTCAATATGTCCACGTATGTAGAAGTTATAGAACAAGTACATAGTACAATCCTAGCACAAACCTGTCGATACTCGAGTTCGAACTCCCGACTCGGTATTTGATTGATTGCTCATTTCGCCTAGCTTTCCTCTTCCAACAATGAAGGAATGTTACCAGTTTCCAGGAATGAATTTGAGGCAAAGTCCGGAACTACCTGTTTAGGTTAAATGAACGCTGTAATATAACCGACACACAGTTGAAAAGGAAATTGTATTTCAATTATATAGCTAAACATAAATCAGGGAAAGACCTCGATAAAGAGTGTTCCTAAATATAATGAAAGGTAAATCATAATGATACAAAAATCCAACAACCATTATTCCCCATTTTTTTTTTTTTTTTTTAATAAAAATAGTATTTTCTTTAAATCAATTATGCTTCGCCCAATTTACCATCTAATACCCCATCTAGACTAGGACCTACTGTGTCATTGGACGTTTGCGAAGGGTGGAAGCAGTCCCTAATGGTTAACTGTCCTTTCAATATCAGCATTACATAAATTCAACCTCCAAAGTTCTAGTATCTCCGCAAAACTGAGATTTCAGTTCATGTTCAAAGTGCTTATCCGATTTTTGGTAATTCTAATATATCTATAGGTGCTACCTATTTACGAAAAAATCATTTGAAAAAGATAACTGTACAGCATACTAAGACCATTCATAGTAATGGTGACAATGGTTTACAAGACGGTGATTATGTTTAATTTGTGTTTTTCATGACCGCTGTATGTTTTGATCTTTAGTGTTTTCGTCTATTATTAAGTACGGAAAATAATGATAAATAAACATAGAACATTTTAAACCCTCCGTCATTTTTAAATTATTTTCTAAGAATATAAGTGTACGCACATGATAACTCATTTCAAAAGGTTTCATAGATTATTTATTTTTTTTCCCTGCGCGTTACCTTTCAACATAGTATATCCTTTAGCATAAATGCATGCTCTTGTCTCTGAATTATTTATAAGAATGAAATTTTCATTGGTTTTAAAAGATGAGAGATATAGCAAATTCATACAAAAATTAACTAAAATAGGCCACCAATACATGAAATGTTTTTATTTATATGATGCAATAACACTTTAATTCATATCATTCCAATATTAAAACAAAACAAAACAGTGTTACATGGGATAATTGACTTCCAGACTCTACCAGACTGAACTTGTGGAAATCTTTTATGAATGAAAATTCAATTTAAGAATATAGGTGAACACATTGTGGGAAAAGGAGAAATTGTCACTATGAGCAATTTCTGCCTTTTCCCATGTTTTTAATAGTTGTCTGCTGCAAGTGCATCAAAATGCAATTGCATGTGGGAAAGGGGGTTAAATGTCAATGCACTAAATGTTCACGTGTGACATTCTTATGATATTACTTACGTTTTCATTATTAATGTACTACTGTTCAGTTCATTCTCATGGATTGTTTCTCTGAATCAGTCTTTCCCACTGTAGACGCATTTTGATGTATTTGCAGCAGACGACTTTTGTAAACGTTCTGACGAAAAGCAAAATTAATGAGATATCTCTTTTGTCACAATATTTCCAACTTTTTTTCCAATAATTATACTTTAATTTATAGAGATTTTTCATATTTTGCCTCAATGTTTTCAGTCATCTGCTGCAGTTTGAAAATGGGTTCATTGATACAGACATCTTTGGACACTTATGCTAGGAACATTTTCCACATATTACAAATCTGCAGTAGATGTTTTTGGGCACATATAATTGAAAACATTGTTGGAAAAAGAGAAATGATTCATTATCAGCTACTTAGTCTGTCTAGAATAACTTTCCGAACAATGAAAACCAAAATCAGTCTGCATACTTAAGCAGAGTGATCTTTGTCTACAATGTTTGCAGGATAAGTGTTAATAATTTCTGCAGAAAAAGATATCACAGCTTCACCTTTTCCCACATACCTAAAATCTGCAGCAGACAACTTAAAAAATATGTAGGCAGAAAAAGGGGATATCTCTGTAAATGAAATTCTTATTATTGAGTACAGTTGAAAATATATTGGCAAAAGGGGAAATTTATCTTTATTTTTAGAAGATACAGTTTGTGTTAGTAGAGTAGTTTCACTTTTGTTTGAGTTGTGTGTTGATAACTTTCAAAGTTGTGTGATCATCAGATGCCAAATCGATATGATGTGATCTAACGGGTCAATAACTATGCAAGTTTTAAATATTTGTTAGTCTTTCACATATATATTTCTGAATATTGTTCCAAAGTACATATCTAGTGTACCTGTATATTTTAATGGGAGTTTACCTACAATGATATACTATCATGTATTGATTGTGTATAAATGCACTATATTTTGCCGAAAATGCCGATGTTTAAATAATGGGGGTAGGTTGGGTTGTACAATAACGCATATTTTTTTTAAACCAATGGAAACCTATCTTTTTTTGGCTCTTTTTACCTCAGTAAGATATATGGAGAAATGTCTATAATTCATTTAGTTTGAATTATTAACGGTCAACTTTTTGTTATTACCCTAAAAGTGAAAACAATTGCTAAAAGGCGCCCCCCAACAATAGTGGCCGGTCTGACGTTTTAGCCTCATAAATTTATATTTATATAGTATTCTGTACAGTTATTGATGCTTTTCCAGCTGCAAATACATAGAGCACCAAATTGATCAGGTATTAGCTGCAGAAAAGACTTGAAAGTACAAAAAAAGTACACACAATTTGTTATTATTTAGACTTCCAATAAAATGCTCGAAAATTTGACTAAAGTTTTTTTGTCGTTTTGCGAAAATACTCTACACAAAAATCTATCTCAGTGACTTATATATATTTTTTCATATAAGTGTGTGCATTTGGGAGAGGAATACATAGTCCAAAGTACACGAGCTCATCAACGGTGTATATATTTAGTAGCATATGCCTTTAATAGAAGATCAGTATTCGCAGCACTCTAAATTATCTGTATCTAGGTCAATTAAAGCTGTTTCATTTAAAGTGAATCTGTATGAGAACTGTCTTAACTATAGGGGCCAGTTTTGTGTTGGGGTGTGTGTGTGTGGGGGGGGGGGGGGGGGGGGAAGGGGGGGGTGTTCAATTACTCAATGTAAACACTGTCTGTCTGATCAGTTGTCTGAAAGTAAACAAACAATATGACAAGTATGTCATTTCACTCCTTCAGCGGATGCCAACTGGTGGATATGTTTCACACATAAATGTGCCATGAACAGGTTTTGTAGAAAGTCATTAGAGGAACAACTTAATTTGGTATCAGACAAACTCATTCAGAAAAGAAGAAATTCATAATTTGTCATTTTATCCCCTTTCTGTTGTCGACTGGGGGCCATGTTATTCTATAAATCAATGGATTTAACGAATTATGTTCACTGTTACTACATGAACATTTCTGCCATATTATCTTGAAATCAGACAGGTTCTTACTGATACAGACTGGTGGCGATGATATTCAACTAATTAATAGGGCTTTAACGAACAATGTCCTGGTTCAAAAAATGAGCATTTCTGGCTATTATCTTGAATTTTAAATTTTGTTATTTTACAACCTTTTTGATGCCTCCAAGCAGCCTTTTTCTAAAAAAATCATTATAACATTCAGAGAAGAAGAACTTTTGAATTTACCTCGTTTTACCACCTCCTTGGGGGACAATCAACATTACTTGAACACGTTTGTTGGTGTTCAAAGAATTCGGCCAAATAGTCTTTAAATCATTCAAACATAAGACTAGAATATAAATTCGAACGAAAGGAATATCAGAGGAACTTTCCTGTGGACCCAGTGATTAAAGAGGGTGTGAAATAAAGACTGGCCTTCATGATGGGACTTTGCTCCTATGCTCAAGTACTACTTATCAGTCCAGGGCTTGCTTGCAGGCCTAACGCTATGTTGAATATATATCATTGAAAGTCTTTCTTGTAACCAGCACCTGTGTTTGACTGTTATTATGCCACACGGGATTGATGTTTAATGACATTGTTGACGACGCATGCCGATGCACTGCGATCACGGTGCGATCACAGAATCTCACATTGAGCATTTTGTCTATAGGAGAGCTACGATGTATAGTAGGTTTATATTGAAAAGGGAGGGGAAAGATATTGCTCGATTAAATTAAATTCATAGAAACTTGTTATGAATGATTATGTTTGTGATTAACAGAGACTTATCGATACGTTATGTTATTAGTGTAAGTGAGCACCATGTTACCAAATTACTAAAATGACACATTGATAGAGCATTAAGGTAATGCATCGTGTCAACCAGACACAAGAATTGAAAGGGTTTCTCTACACTCAGTACTGTTCATCATTGTTCGATATGATAAGACTAAGGCTCCAGTGTTCTGTTCCAACCTCTTCGATTTGATCCGAATTTGATGACACGCGTTTTGAAGACTCAGATGATATTTAAATACCAATACACGTAATATTTACTCGATTCCCTCACCAATGTGTTCTAATCTTATATGTACATTAGCAGTCGTATTTCAGGGCAATAGCGTATACGAGAAAAGCAGTGATCGTTTCTGTGACGAATATAATACACTTTCTGATGCTTAGTTTGGGTTTAAGAATAAATAGATCACATGTTGATGCAGTTTTTGCACTAATAAACTTTTGCAACACTGTTTAAATAGAACTTAACGTAAAAATGCAGCGTTTGTTGATTATTGAACGTGTTTTGATAATATACTAATGTTATATAGATGAAATAAATCAGGAATACGCGGAAATGTGTTTTCTCGCAATGAAAATATGAAATAGTAAGTAGGATCTTATGATTAAAAATTCTTATCTGATCTGTTTTCAGACTTGTTCGATCATGAAATCGGTTTACGACTAGGTGAAATCACATCTTCTGTTTTAGTGTTGTTGTTTTTAGGTGAATAAGAAAGGCAATTGCATTACAATTTAGACAATGGGAAATTATTTGATTATGTCATAATTCTATTTTACCACTTTTTTCCGACGAGATTCGGCTATTCTTGCGATGTCACCGACTAGCTTAATGTAAATTTCATAAAGTTTTACGATTATTGTACCAAGAAGGGATATAAATGTAATGTTCCTCGAACTAAAATCATGTTTTCAAGACAGTTTTGAAAATAACGATATTGTTGAGGAAGTAGATGATTTAAACTAACTGGGAACTATTTAACACTATACAAGTACAATTGCAAATAATGATGATCATCTTGTGGGTAAATACTTAACAGTTTTAAACAAATGGCACATATATATTTAATAAACAATAGGACCATATGGTCAATGGTCCTATTTCGCTCACCTGATTTGATATATTTCAATGCTCCTACTCTACAGTCAACAACTTTTCCAACTTTTCAAATTAGTAAACTTTCCTTTCAAAATTGTCAATATGTAACTGTATGTGACAAATCATTCTTAAAATCGTCCAGCAAAAATATTAAAAATCTATGCGGTTATGGGCCTTCACATAGGATGTTCTGCGTAACAAATCCACAGTATATTCAAAATGTCCAAAACTAATAGAAACACTAAGTAAATGTTCAACTGCAGTGGTTTTTGCATGTCTTAAAACCATGCAAACGTAAGTAATGTTCATAGTTAGTGAATAACCTCCCTTTTCAAAAGGAATAGACTGAAACTTCAAAATTGGCCCGAAACAGTTTATAATGAAGACATTGATTTGCAATAAAAGTAACAAGAGAAATCTTTTAAAGATGGCAGTTATAACTTGGCATTCATTGAATTATTATGTAACACAATTTAGACAACATTCCATTATAACCACTGCCAAGTCTGCAATGCTTGTGTGATGGCTAGGGTTGATAATCACACACGTGAAGTAGCCAGCAGGTTATTGTAGATTTAAGTGTGAAAGTCAGCAGGATGTAACCTCCTTGATGGTCATTCAAAGTAGAAAAAGACAAATGTACGTATTATGATAAGTGACCTTCTAATCCCTGTTACACTCAACCTGAAGGTGTTAATCAAATCTGCTTACCTAGCAAGATATCTGTAATAAACGGTCATTAATGTCTGGTCCTAAACAATGAACTTTTTTTCTGATAACCTTAGCACATAGGTAATTTACACTAACATTTTGGATATTGAAGGTGGTTTTGTTTACAAGGTTTATATAAGACTTGCCTATCTGACCATTATTGTTTTACCTAAAATGAGTTTTTTTAACACAAGGTGACCGAGATTCGAACTTTGCCTACACATCATTGAATAAAACATTCTGACTTATGTCCATCGAGTGGGTTTTAAATGTCAACTTTATGGCATACATATGGTTATTTCATAATTTGATTTTGTGACCTAGTTTTTAACCCAAGATAATGCATATTCGACAGTCACGTAGATTTGATCAAAACATACATTCTGATCAGGTTACAACAAGTTTCGGCGAATAGCGCAGACCCCATTTCATACATATGGTTTCTATATTATTTGACCGAGTGACCTAGTTTTTATTACCTCAGATGACCCATATTCAGTTTTGATTTAGATCATTGTGACCAGGTTTTATGAGGATCCAATGAAAATCAAACCTCCTCAAGGTTTTCTGGATTTGACCTGGTGTCGTAATTGTTTAACCCCCGGTGACCAATATTCGATCTCGACCGTGAACAATGTTTGTAAAGATCACTTTAAGAAAGATTTCTACCAATTGCCTTGGAAACCGACAAGCTCCTTCAGAGGAGAATACCATTTGTCCATGTTATGATGCCGCAGCAACCTAAGCGTAATTTACAATGAAGTGTAGTTTGCTGACTCGATTTTGGTTTCATCGTCTTTTTCGCTTGAAAATTACTCCGCTTAGAACTGTTAGCCTTTGTTATACACTTTGCATAGGAGCTATTGCTGAGGCATACACTCTAATAGGAGCTATTACTGAGTCATGCAAGCCCTGGAGTAAAACAATCTAATAGGAGCTGTTACTGAGGCATACACTCTAATAGGAGATGTTACTGAGGCATACACTCTAATAGGAGCTATTCCTGAGTCATGCACTCTAATAGGAGATGTTACTGAGGCATACATTCATATAGGAGCTATTACTGAGTCATACATTCATATAGGAGCTATTACTGAGGCATACATTCATATAGGAGCTATTACTGAGTCATGCAAGTCCTGGAGTAAAACAATCTAATAGGAGCTATTACTGAGACATACACTCTAATAGGAGATGTTACTGAGGCATACATTCATATAGGAGCTTTTACTGAGGCATACACTCTAATAGGAGATGTTACTGAGGCATACATTCATATAGGAGCTTTTACTGAGGCATACACTCTAATAGGAGATGTTACTGAGGCATACACTCTAATAGGAGCTAATAGGAGCTAATACTGAGGCATACACTCTAAAAGGAGCTGTTACTGAGGCATACAATCCCTGGAGTAAACAATAGGCAGAATTATGCTGAATGTCTCAAGGTATTCTTATTTAAAACAAGGACAAAATGTATTACATTGTAGATGAAAGGTATGTGACTTGGTAAAAGAGCTAATCTAGTCATCCGAAATAAAATGCAAAGATTCAACCTAATATTACAAGAAAACACAGATATATTGGACAATTAAAGAAACCACCAGATATTAAATTTGCAAAATTATATGCCAACATAATGGGACATCTCATATTATATTTCATCACATAAAGCCCTCTCTAGGAGTGTCAATATCCCATTTAATAAATATCATATGACACTACTAGTTTCGTTTCCAGTCTAACGCTGATGTCTGTGTTACAATCGGAAACCAAATTATGAAAACGACATCACATCAGCGGCATATCATCTTAATAAACTCGTTTATTAAAAGTGATAATAAATAAGCACTCTTCAAATATCCGCTATTTATTTTATAATTCTCTTATAAAAATATACCAAAATAGGAAAGTAATCACTTCGTATGTGATGCAGCAAGAGCTGAGTCATCAAGATAGCAGATGAAACCGTGTTTTCTAGCCGAACACTCAGTCGGCGACCATCGGTACTTATCGGCGTGGTCTAAAACCACACAATCACGATCAGGCTGCGGTGCAACTGTAAACCAATTGGTATAGTGTAACGGTTTGTTGGTGTATTCCCATACAAAATGGCCGTCCACAACAGGGTCAATAGCACCAATCCAGAAGTCGCTGTTTGACACTGAAATGTCATGAACAAA
This sequence comes from Serripes groenlandicus, assembly GCA_031761405.1. Classification (NCBI taxonomy): domain Eukaryota; kingdom Metazoa; phylum Mollusca; class Bivalvia; order Cardiida; family Cardiidae; genus Serripes; species Serripes groenlandicus. The sequence continues at coordinate 38,867,787 of JASEVX010000014.1, forward strand.
GAATCAAAGAATTTATAGGTACAATATCAAACAAGAGAAATGTTTAACGCAAAGCATCAAAAAATAAAAAAAGGTACATTTACATCCACAAACATTAGAACAATTAAATGATACAGAGCATTACAGCATGGTAATGTGTTGAGGTCTCGTTTAATCTGAAGTTAGGAATATAGATATCGGTATTTGAAGATGTAAGTATTAAATAGGATATTCAACCTGACAGGGTCACAAACTAAAGAAAGTCTCTATAATTGATAGTATGATAATTGAAAAGTGTTGTTGAAAATTATTGTTGCAATTGCAGAATTTTCTCATCTGACGCCACAATGATTTCAAGGATGTTTAACCTGACAGGGTCTGTGTTTTAAGCGAATGAGATGATTTAGAGTTAAATTGATCATGGACAGTGACATATAAGACTACTTCTAAAGATAAATGGACAAGAGGTTATGATTAGTTTTAATTGTTGTACGAACAAAAAAACAACTACAAAATATTTGTATTGAAAACACCCCATGTACTGTTAAATTTCTATAAAAAAAAAAGTTTTGGTTTGAATCTGTAATCATGATAGTGGATAAGGGTTCAACCATTTCCCATATAAATTAAATCTGCTGCAGACTACTTTGAAATTATCATGTACAAAACATAGAAAATCTCTATAAATGATAGTTAAATAATTGAAAAGAGTTGAAATTATTGTGGAAAATAGAGAAGTTTGTCATTATCAGCAATTTCACCCTTTACCACATTGCTTTCAAAATTCGTCTGCTGCAGAAGCCCAGAAAAGGGTATATATGTGGTAAAGGGTTAAAACTGTAAATAAAGAAAATTAAGGCAATTAATATTGTGTAATTACTTGATTAAGTGTTAATTCAAATTGTTATTAAAGAGAGCTTCCTGTGGAGATATTAATACACAAAACATTCAATGGGTATAAAAGGATGAAAGATAAAGGTTTTAAAACACGAGTATACTGCAAAAACACCACTTTATTCATGTATTGTTTTATCAAAATGTCGAACGAGCCCTTGTCTTATTTTCGTTTCCGGTTTTAGCAATTACATTAAATAGAAAATCGAATGAAGCAGATAAGGAAACAAGCAGATAACACTAATAGGATTGGTTTACTAGTATCTATAGTATATGTTTTGCTTGCTGGAATATAACGGATAAGCATACTGTTTAATCCACGCAGTGACGTAATACGAACACAAGATGAAGGAAGGCGATATTTAGCGTTGTCTGGAGTCCTTCCCCTTATTACTTAGTACTATCAGGGACGTAAATAAGACTTATCTCTGGTACTATCATGGGAAGTCTGGAATCAGACTTCATTTAACGCGCCTATTTTTGGTTCCCGGTTTGAGATACTATTTAATTTATAAATCGTATGAGACTGGTTACCAAATTCCGTAGAAGGTTCCCATTTTGTTTGTGTAGACTAGATACAGTATAAATTTCGCTAAAAAAACCATAAACATACATTGAATACACAAATGGGCTTTGGGCTTTTTTTAATTTGTAAAACTCACACATGTATATAGAGTGTAAAAGAGATGTTTTAAAAGTCATTGACCTTAAATTAAAATACTTAATAAGGACAAAGAGACATCTCGATATGTGATCACACTAGCAAGTCTATAAATCTCTCCTTGTGCTAAATTTCAATGCATTCCTACTGGAAAACGACTCAAACCATATTTATACGCGCTCATAGACTATAAATGTAATGACTCAAACCATATTTATACGCGCTCATAGTCTATAAATGTAATGACTCAAACCATATTTATACGCGCTCATAGTCTATTATTGTAAACGACTCAAACCATATTGATGTGCGCTCATAGTCTATAAATGTAAACGACTCAAACCATATTGATACGCCTTCATAGTCTATAAATGTAAACGACTCAAACCATATTGATGTGCGCTCATAGTCTATAAATCTAAACGACTCAAACCATATTGATACGCGTTCATAGTCTATAAATGTAAATTGATACGCGCTCATAGTCTATAAATGTAAATTGATACTCGATCATAGTCTATCAATATAAACGACTAAGACCGTATTGAAACTAGATCATAGTCTATAAATATAAACGACTAAAACCGTATTGAAACTAGATCATAGTCTTTAGATATAAACGACTAAAACCATATTGATACTCGATCATAGTCTAGAAAAATATAAACGACTAAAACCATGTTTATACTCGATCATAGTCTATAAATATAAACGACCAAAACCATATTGATACGCGCTCATAGTCTAAAAATATAAACGACCAAAACCATATTGAAACTCGATCACAGTCTATAAATGTAAACGACTAAAACCATATTGATACTCGATCATAGTCTATAAATATAAACGACCAGAACCATATTGATACGCGATCATAGTCTATAAATATAAACGACTCAAACCATCTTGAGACGAGCCATAGTCTCAACATCATGCAACAAACAATCTGAACGATGATTATAACTTGTAAATTTCAAGACAAGGCAGGACACTATGAATTCAATATACACTCAAAACTGAAGTTTCATGTAACCTACCGTTACATTCTTTATATCGAATTCCCATTGTTATACCCAGATGTTTTCAAAGTTGTCTCCTTCAGATAATAGTGTATATCGAGGGCTTGGCGTGAAAAGGATGTAACTAAAAACCTATTTCGAAAACCCTGGTTTAGGGGCAATGTTTACCGCTGTGTAGACAATGCAAATTTAGATGCCATTGCTCAGAACGAGCAATGGCACCTAAATTTCCATTATTTACCAAGAAAAATGATTTAACGCTTATAAAGACTTTATGGCGAGGTGTCTAACCTTGGTAAAAAATTACCAATTTTAGTTACAACCGTTTCACACCAAGCCCTCGATATGGTAAAGGGTTAAATTCCAATAATCAATCAATCCTCACTCTTAGTGGAAGAGAGTGGAGCAGTCTTAGAGGGTTCTCAATGGTCCCGGTTCGAATCTCGTGATGAACCTTTGGGATTATTCCAGACAAACGGCGCGAGTTCCGTTTAAGTCTCCAGAAAGCTGACATTGAGTGTGATTGATTTGAGCTAATCTTGTTTCTCAATTGATGTTAAATAAATAAGTTTCAATTAAATTAACTCTCACTCTGAAGACTCTGAGCCATATATGTAATATAATTCATTTTGATGGCCGAGTCGATCTCGACTAGACGGTCCCCGTTTAGCTCACATATGTCCTCGGCACGCCGACGGCTGATCGGAGTCGACGCCTTCATTTGTACACACATTCTAGTACATGGGTCGTAGAAATACCCTCTTTGTAAGCGGAATAGACAGTTGTCGATGGATTCTACAAAAAAAGTAAAACTAGAAATAATAATGTACAGTCAATCTATCACCCCTCAATCGTGACCCTAATACGTGTTTATGACAACTCTACGTAAGAAGTATGTGCATATAAAGTGCATATAATAAATACAAAAAGAATATAGGAAATATCGCTTGAACAGAGATGTTTCTTAAAGTGGATCAGATGAAGGGCCATGTCATGATAAAATGTGCGAGATAGAGCTTGGCCATTTGTGTTCTTAAAATAGGGTCAACTGTTAACACCCAGTTCACAGTGACCTAATTCTGGTACGACACAAACTCTCGTCAAAAAGAGTAAACGTGCATACATTTGTTGAATATAAATCTTGGTGAGTAGGCCTTGAAAATATTTTCCAGACGGAATAACGGATTCCTGACCAGGTCGAGGAAATTTCAACAAGAGGCACAATATGGCCAATATCGTTACACTGCATTAAGACAAGATAACCTTTTCCTCTGTTGCCTTTGTCTTTTTTCAAGTAAATATGACTTGAGGAAAATGTAAGAAGGTAGCCAAAGATATATTTATGTGAACATTTTTCAAAAGCAGTTAGTACTTTTCTTAACAAATACTTTCTAAAATTAACACTGTGCACGTAACGGGTTGAATATCTCGAACCCTGCTGGCCATGTATTGTAAGTATGATTGAAATGTGTTGACCAATCATTATGACTTGAAGGGTAAAAGATCCACACCCTTGGTGAACTTGTATTTTGATCAATAATAATAATAATAATAAAATCTTTATTTAACGAAGGTTGCACATTAAGTAATATAACAAATGAATTGCATATGACTTATCTGCCATGTGGCCTTCAAATAGAAACTACATTTCAATTTGAATAAGGTGAATGTTAGTATGATACTATGATACAATGTACTTAAGATGGTGAATGATAGATGAGAACATGAAATGATAAAACAGTAGGCAGACACAAATGAACTGTTATGTTTGCTTTTCTGCAAATATAAACATTATGAAATTATAAAAAAAAAAAATCATTATGATATGAAGTGTCAATCCATTAATCTATTTATATATTCGTGTGTTCATCATCCCGTAACGGAGAGTCAACAAGGCCCCACATCAATAGACGCTGCTCATATCTTTGAACACATACATGTCGAGGGCTTGGCGTGAAACAGTTGTAACTAAAAACCTATTTTGAAAACCCTGGTTTAGGGGAAATTTTGACCCTTTTGTAAACAATGCAAATTTAGGTGCCATTGCTCAGAACGAGCAATGGCACCTAAATGTCCATTGTTTACCAAGAAAAATGATTTAACGCTTATGAAGACTTTATGGCGAGTTGATTAACCTTGGTAAAAAAATACCAATTTGAGTTACAACCGTTTCACGCCAAGCCCTCGATGTAGGGATCAGGTTAATATGGTCGATTTATACCTGACAGGAAAGACGTATTTCCAAAGTGTTGACAAATAAAACCAGTTTTCAAAGAATCGCAATTATCATCAAACCATCTAAAGTGCTGCTGGTGATCCATGTAGACGCACGCCTCGTTTCTTGACGACCTGGGCCCGTCGGGTTGACTGTGTAAGTTCGATGTGAAGACGGGCCCGCCCCAGTTTGTAAAGGTAGCCGTCACGTTGATACCATTTGGCCACACAAACACGCTGGTGTTTCCTGAAACATCCTTGGCGCCAATCCAAAAGTCAGTACCGTTATCTGGGTCATCATAAAACAAGATTTTCGGGATAACATACAAGTATTTTTTTGTTTAATGTCATTTTTTTACAATATTCAAGTTAACAATAGCGCCAGTACACTTTATAACTCAAATGACACCAATTCCAGACTAAGAACTTAGTTTTCCATAGGTCATTTCACCACGGTGACTGCGAGCAAGGATCGAACCCGGGACGGCCAGGTTCCAATCTGTTTAGCTAACAGCTTGGTCATGTTGGACTTCTTCTGCAGCAATGTTATCACTTTTGAAAATCAACCCATTTACAGAGATTCAATACTGAAACTGTAAATTGTCCGATCCGATAGCAGGAGGTCAGATTTCGAGTCCCGTTTGGTAAATACCTAAGACTATACGTAGCATTCGATTCTTCTCATGTAGCGTTTTGTAAATTACGCATGGTGATTGTCAAATTACTAGGATTTTGTAAGTAAAATGTGTTTCGGATAATAGTGTCTCACAATGAGAAATGACAGGCTCTGTCAACAGGGGTTGAACTAGAAAATACAACCACTTTTCTTGACTTTAAAACAAAGGACATTTCCGTTTTTGTTTTACTTTATATGTAAGGGGTCGCTCATTTGATGAAGTTAGCAAACTAGTTGAATGGAAGGAAGAGTTTTTATATGGGATGCATAGTGACGGGATGAAAATGTAGCACAATTCTTGCTTTGCTTGATTCTAAAATAGAGAAAAGCATAATAAAATACATATTACTTTGTATGACAGATCCAGAACATCGTTTTAAATCGATTGCGAAATTAAAATACAAAACAAAACAGTACGGGTTCTCGTTGGGTAGCAATCCGACAGAGTATAACATACCTAGACGATCGAGCATATTGCTCCACCATTAGGACAGTTTGCTAACTTAAGGGCTTAGACTAACATTATAGTTGATTCAGTCGATACTGGGTCTTATTTCAACTACGTAAACGGGATTACATTCCGCCATTTAGCACCAGTCGGACTACACCTATAGTCGTATGTAAGAAGTACACATCTGGGTTTATACTTCATACAAGCAGGTAGCGAACCCTCTGATGGGATTGTGCTTATCTAAGTCTTTCTCCTCACAGATAAAACTCCTAATTGTCAGACGCGTCTAAATTATATTACCATTTGTCGAATAAATCCACCAGTTCAATAATTCCGACTTTTGCTGCGTGTCTATAATAGCGAGAGTACCGCCGTCCGTCGCACACTGTTGTTCGGCCACTTGGTGCGTAAATTGATCCGCTCTGCTCTCTCTTAGACGAATACATATATCCGTGTTCTGGTCGTACAGATACCCCTCCATCACCTTCTGTCGACACAAGTCCTCTATAGTAATCGAAGAAAAGGTATGTAGAATAGTCACAGGGAAAACGACATACGGTGGTTTTGAAAATTGATTTATAAGCCGACGTTTTCCACCTGATTATGATATCGTCCCGTGGCCAAGGTTTGGTTTTTTATTTCATTCTAGTACTGAATACTAATCTTTCTGTCAATGGTTAAGCAGTTTGATTAATGGCTTATATAGTAAAATGGCAAAAAAAAGTAAATATCACCTTTTAACCACCTAATAATTCCTTAAGTTGTTGTATGCAAGAAGGTGATATGTGCAACAAAGTTCCAAAATCAAATGAAAAACACACCCAGATCGCCTTGTGGAGATGTGAATATTTGCTGATAATATAAAAAACATTCTTTTGCTATAAAATCACTCTGCACTCTGTATTTGGTTTAAATGCTTGCTTAACAAAGTAAAATATTCATATCGAACTTAAAACGAGGTTAAATATTCATATCGAATTTTAAAAAAAGAGAGGTTAAATATTCATATCGAATCTAAAACGAGGTTGAATATTCATATCGAATTTAAAACGTGTTTAAATATTCATATCGAATTTAAAACGTGGTTGAATATTTATATAGAATTTAAAACGAGGTCAAAAACATTAGGAAACGTGCATAAATGACAATAGATAAAGTACACGTTCAACCAACTCACTGATAGTTTGAGTGGAGTCGGTTAAATTCCATATCTGACAGATATAACCGGACAGCATTCGTTCACAATGATCGTCATGCCAAGAGTTCTCGTCCTTAGAGTTAATAAACACACAGTTCTCGTCCCCTGTCCACACGTCGCTTGGTTGTTCTGGGAAGCCCCTCCCCCAGTTTTTGTAAGTCATGGGCTGTCCATCCGACCAGAGATAATGGTTCGTTATGCTCCCAGCCAATCTCAACCCTATCCAAAAATCTTCGTCGTGTTCTGTGATGTGGTTTTACAGGATTAAAGGTAAAAAAAAGACAGCTACATGTACATAAATGTATCCCCTTTCTCACGGGCAATAAGACGACATGCGAAGTTTAACCAAAACCTAGTCTCGTACCCGGAGTAATTTACTACATAAGTACTTCTGGCATGATCCAGCAATGGCGCATAAATTGGTCATCGCCCCTTATGAATCGCTTTCACTTATATGGTAAATTAGTAAATAAGTTTCGTTCACACTTCAGTGGACCATTAATACTCGATGTTTAGAATCAAAACATAAATAATGAAACAAACTACTATCAGAGTGTGTACGGTTGACCGGTTGGTCCTAAACAAATATATCTGTATCAGTTGATTGCTACACCTTTCCATTTGTGTATACCTATGGATGAGGCAGGTTACTCCATACTACTTAAAACCTCGCCATGTCTGACTGTCACGTATAAATGTACATCGATTTTCGTATTCAAGAATTAAGACAATAATGATAGTTATCACCCTAAAAACCTTGTGTGATCGAAAAACAAACAAAATCTAAAAAGGACAACTGTTAAACATCCTGACAAAATACGAATAAATCTTTATACATATTAGTATAACTATTGAATAGAGTTGAACACATAGTGGCAAAAGGAGAAATTACTCATTATGAATATAATTATGCATACGTGAACGGGTGTAGATCCAGCTGAGGAGAAAATATTGCTCCGCTTCCGATTTTATAGAAATAAGTTTGGCTCCATCTCGCTCGCAGAATGCCGCTGCTTCGCTTTGATTGTAGACCCTTGTTGGGGATTTCACTACTTTAGCACATATGCTCGTAACACTGTCATAAAAATAGCCATCTTTGAGTCTTTCCCTGCATTCAAATTCTGCGACAAGAAAATGAAATCAAATAAAAATGTAAATAAACATAACGACTTGAACTGTCTTTATGTCTGGCATGAATTAACAATTATGCATGACTCTGATCATTGAACATTCGTTTTCTATTTTAAGAGCGGATGCACCATATTTTCAACTGCAATACACGTAGATTTATTGGCAGTGGTTTTATTCTACCATGTACAAGAACATAATTCGTTTTCTATTTTAAGAGCTGATGCACCACGTTTCCAACTACAATACACGTATATTTATTGGCAGTGGTTGTATTCTACCATGTACAACAACAGTTAAAATGCATTATTATAAGTAGTGTGCGTTTATATATAGGCTTGTTCCAAATCCATTTATTAATGCCAATACTTGAGATCGGAGCTTAAAAAAACGCATATACCTTGAGACCCGCAGCCTATCGTGTTACAATGATCTTGAGAACAACATTCACTGCATAACACGTGGTCACCAACAATCCGCCTACGTCGGCCTACATCAATATTCGTTGTTGGTGTACAGCTCTGAAATGATATGTCGGCATACATAAAAAGTAAGTGTGGAAGTACAGCTCTGAAATTACATGTCGGCCTACATTAATATTAGGTGTGGAGGTACAGCTATGAGTCGGTATGTCGGCCTACATAAATATTAGTGTTGAGTAACACCTCTTAACTACTATGTCGGCCTTCTTAAATATTAGGTTTGGAAAATATACTCTGAAAGTATATATTGACCTACATAAATGTATGGTGTGTAGATATAGCTTTTAAAGGGACTGAATCCCATATGAGAAAAAAGCGAAACAAAAAAGAAAATTGTTAAAAATTGCTATTACCTTGATGTTTTTGCATGTAAAGCATTGAGATTTGCTGAGTGATGTTCTACAATATATGCACACTATTAATATTGCGGAGATTTTTCGTTATTTTGCATTGTAAAATCTACTGGATTAGTAACCCAGTAAAACTAAAATATCGCTGTATATTTATCACGTGATCACTAAAATCTCCTTCCCAGAGTTGTTGTTCCTTACACTCACGCATACATGAATGTAATGAGTCGATAGTGTTAGAGAATGCCGAATTGAATCCACAAATTCAAATGAGCAAGAGGAAATTCCACGGTATTTTTAAACGGGAAAACACGAAGCGGACGTTTTTTTCAACTGCTTATTTCCTATGAAATAATGAAAAACCAGACTTGTACGACCTTCTACAACATTCCGTTACATATATATCGACGTATTTTGGATTAATTAGAATAAGTATAAAATATAACGATTTTGGACCATTATGGTGTTCAGTCCCTTTAAATGATATATCGGCCTACATACATATACGGTGTGGATGTACAACTCTGAAATTATACGTCGGCCTACATAAATGTAGGGTGTTGAGGTATAGCTCTGAAATGATATGTCGGCCTACATACATATTAAATAATGTTAATCAAATCAAATATTTAACATATTTGCTGCAGATGACTTCTGAAGAGATTGTGACTAAAGGAGAAAGCATAATGAGAAAGTTCTCCTTCGGTTACAATGTTTTCAACACTATTCAATAATTCAATTTTAACCTAGAGAATATTTCCATAATTCCGCCAAGTCGTCTGAACGCGGGAACGGATTAAAAGATATAAATCAATCGGTCTTCGAGATGTGAATAAAATAATAACACATACTATAATTGTCTTGACCCTAACACTGATACAGATGACCTTAAACGACGACGTTTGTAATCTTAAGAGACATTTCCCGACCTGAGGGCATTTTCATTTTCTCACATTTTTTTAAATCCATATAAATATTTGTAAAATGTTCGATAATTTTACTAAATTGCGTTTAAAGTTAAAAACTCTAAATATTTGAAAAGGGTTTAAATTAGTGCAAGTAGACGTCATTGTTGATAAGATCTTTGACATCCATAGAAATGCTTGGATAAGGATTGTTCAAGATCAGACTGTATTTATGTGTGAAAATGATATCGTTATTCAGCAACCGGCATATATGAATATGAAAATTGGTCGCAAAGCTAAGATCACGTATACTCACCGTGATGGGAACACAGCCACTGTTGAAATAGGTTTGTCCTTCATTCGTGACCTTCTGTAACAGACATTCCTGAGAACAAACAAACGTTGATAGAATGTAATACACACTACTATTGCGCACAGGTATTTTAATCTTATTGTAATACATACTACTATGGCGTACAGGTATTTTAATCTTATTGTACTACATACTACTATGGCGTACAGGTATTTTAATCTTATTGTACTACATACTACTATGGCGTACAGGTATTTTAATCTTATTGTAATACATACTACTATGGCGTACAGGTATTTTAATCTTATTGTAATACATACTACTATGGCGTACAAGTATTTTAATCAGATATGTAATTCACATGATGGGATAAACTGACTATTACGTTGATGAAGATGCATGTATAGAAATGTATTCACAATATAAAGCTTGCACTTGTTCATACATCAACGGACAATTATTTGAGAAAAACCTCAAACGCTCAAACCCTACATGGTATTTAGAAAGGGATAAAATAGAAAAACTACAATCAATTCCCTCCTTAGTTGTATAAATGTTCTTACCTCCCCTACTTTACATTCAACGATAAAATCGCACTCGGATGGAAGTCGCATGTGGTGACAACTTCGACAATTTAGTCCACATTCAACTGAATTGGAAAAAAGTAAACAATTAAACAATCAATCATAGATGAGTTATCGATAATCCAGATATTTGATTAGATTTACCTAACGACGAGTAGTCCATCGATCGAGTGTTAGGTCAAATGCTACTGATCATTGTGTTAGGCTATGTTAGGTCAAATGCTACTGATCATTGTGTTACAGCTAAGAACATCATGAAATTGACAATCTGAGCGGAACGTGATTGGATCGTGAGCGTGATTGGAACGAAGTTGGAACGCTTTATGAGCGGAACGGAATTTTGCGCTCTGAACGAAACAATCATAATGAATGCAAAAATCCAATCATTCGCTCGTTGAACGGTTGCAACAACTATCCGATAATTATTTTACGAAATTATTTTATTAACCCTTTACTGGATAGCCCAACTGCCCATTTACCTATATTATCTCCATATATAGGCATCTATTTGATAAACCAATAGTCAATAAACTACTGATAAAAGCCTGTACACTATTTCCATACAGGGTATTGGGAAAATCATAAGAATTTGACACCTGTCCTAATTAAACCCAACTATCTGTATAACATATTGTAACTACCTTTTATATGTCAGTATAAACATTGTGGGAAATTAAATTACCTTTACATTGGTGTAAAATACACTATTTCAGCATGAAAAGAACTGAAGCAAAAAGGAGACGAAAGCAGGGCAATTTTATTTTTTATTTTTTCTTGAAAATGATGAATGTATTTTGCTCATGTCTACCTTTTCAAATATTGTTATTGCGGAAACAAAACAAGTGAAATTACTCCAGAATATAACAACAGCAATTTCAAGTTTAATTTTTTAAAACCAGATACTCCGTAAAGGAAATATGTCTTAATTTCTACGAAGTTTTCAAAAGTCAACTCTGTGACATACAGGAGTAAAATTAGTAAAACTTAATGGAGAAATCACCCATCTTCCTGTCATGATTCAAAGTCGATTTCACGAGAATAAATGTTAAAACATCCCATATAAATATTTTGAATGTCTAATGTCCTTACGTTTTCATTTCTAACTATTTCCTTTTTGAAGAAATAGATCGGCAATAGAAAATTGTTAACCCCAAAAAAGTCGAATGTAAACACATGTTTGCGTATTTTCCCGTATTCACAAAGGACAATTTAGTTCTTTGTTTACTTACCCTTGGTTGTTAAAACTCATTATTCCACGCTCCTATAGAGAAAAGATTGTTGTCGGAAGAAGAACAATCATCGGAAACAACTTCCAGATCAGAAATATCTGATTGAATGTCAGACGGGGTAAAGCCAAAAAAAAAAATACAGCTTCAGTTTTGCGGAAGTGTCATAACTGCACCCGTAAATGACCCATTTTATTGCCCTTCTGATTTACAAGATCAATCAATCAAAGACCCGCCGGTATTGTGTAGATGAAAACAATAACCACTTATGTCAGCTGTTCATCCCTTTCCCCATTACAACAAATCACAGCAAACGATTGTGAAAATGTCGAGACAAAAATAAAGAAAATCTATAAAAAAGGAAAGTATAATTACTGAATTAATTCAAATCATTGTGGCAAAAGTTATCTATTAAATTTAATGCATTTCGGCTTTCTCCTTTTGCTGCAATGTTTACTCGTCAGCTTTAGTTGCGTCAATATGAATCTACATCTGTGAAAGAGGTATTTCCCAGTAGCTTACTTGATTGTCAAAACTGGTATACACCGGAAATGTGATCGGTCAAACAAAGAACCGACTTTGCACGTGTGAGTAAACCCTTTCCTCTTTCAATAATTATGCCGACGAAATTAAAAACATCTTGACAAAAAATTCAAACTATTTAACCCTTTCTCACGTATAGACAATTTCTACAGCAGAAGAATAGATTTATACAGGGTTGCTTCATTGTGTTTGCATGGGATCATAACATTGTGAGCAATTTTTTCTCGTTTTAAATGTCATCTGCTCCAGATTTATTTAATATGAAGAAAGGGAGAAATGAAGCCCTGTTGTCAAGGTCATGTTTACTGCATGCGTCAGTAATTTTCCATTTGATCTGGGTTGCACGTGGTTTACACATAATAATACCGTGTCAAATGAAAACCCGCCTTCCGATAGTTGGGAATATTCAGATCAATATGCTCTTCTGTTAAGACTGATTAGGATCATCACTGTTCGTAAATCGTCTCATAACAATTATCGAAGTCTTTTGAGAACAGTTATGATCAAACGCCGGCATTACAATTAAATAAATTGATACCAGCTGTTATAAGATTTGAAACAAAACTGATTGCCTATTTTTATGTGTCGCGACTCAATCTGTATATGGTGCATAATGGTAATTTTAGAAAACCCTTGTGAAATAATTAAAATTTACAATTACAAATGGAAACGGATATTATCATATGGATATTTTTCATAGGAACAAGGTATTTTCAAGCTTATCATTTCCCGACGCATTTCATTCAAACTGGGTACTGAATTTTTAAACACTATACATGTTTGGACGCTTTTTAATTAACTTTATATAGTAACACTATGATTTAAAGTATGAGATCCCTTTGTAAATAGACAAATTGTATTGTGATACACTTTTGGAGGACCTATTCACACGATAAATATACTTTTGAAGCATTCAAACTCCAAAGGTGTCGAAAAGCGTTCACATTGAAATCGATTAGAATCGATTAGGGTCGTCGAAAACCGTTTATATTGAAATCGATTAGGGTTTTCGAAAATCGTTTATATTGAGATCGTGTATGAAAGCGTTTATATCCGGTGAAGGGTTAAAAGTCATATTTGTATACTAAACTTTTATTTTATAAGACACTCAAATATCCGATTGAATTAGAATGTAACAAATATTATTAATATGATCATTTTCGTAATACGATTTGTTGTTGATATTTAGGGTTAAGTAAAAAAAAATATAAACGAAACGAAATTAATTTAAGCCAATCAAATCGTTGAACGGATTTTGATCGAAAAAAAGCGTTCCGAGTGAGCGTTAAAAAGCGCTCAATCTGAACGGAACGGAAAAAAGCAATCACAATGTTATGAATGAGTGAACGCTTTGAGAGCGGATTGGAACGTGAGCGGAGCGGAACGGAACGGAACGGAGCGGAGCGTGAACGGTTAATTTGTCAATTTCAAGATGTTCTTAACTGTAGTCTATGTTAGGTCAAATGCTACTGATCATTGTGTTAGTCTATGTTAGGTCAAATGCTACTGATCATTTTGTTAGTCTATGTTAGGGTTACAATTTTTCAAATAAATATCAACCCATAGTCTTTCGTGTGCTATCCAAATAGTGTATTTTGATAGGTGTTTCCAGTTTATTTCGCACCAAAACCGTAAGGATGACAAAAACACAAGCTTTACTACTTACCTGAACAAAGTCCTGACATTAAAATGCATTCTGGTAGAGAGCATATAACGTTTTAGGAAATAAATATTAATCAGCAATGTTTTCATAAGTCGTCTGCAACAACGTTTACAATTGTCGTCGTAATCATGAAAACGGTTACATGAGCACAGCACGTCGTGCGAAAACGTATAATGAGGCTAGAAACAGATCTGCACAAATTCATAGATTACTTAGTAGCATTCTGTCAACTTGTGTATATTCTAATAAAACGAATAAGATACACAAGCTAGTCTAAACCTACGCTTTTCGGAAATGCCAACTTGATTCTTTATCCATGGACAGTCTCAAATTAAGTTTGTCTTTCGTTTCATCAACATACATATATTTAAAATAAAAGCGGGGGTATATATAACTGTGTGACGGTAGTGTCGATTTAGGTCAAATCCGTTCTACAGAAGCTTCCAGAGTGCGTGTATGACTTGACTCTGTGAAGAAAAGATCCTGTTTATCGCTGCCAAACTTGGTGTTCGTGTAACATCGACAATTAATCACCGCCACATAAAAACACGAATGCATATATACATATATAACTTTGTTCAATTATGTATGTTCATTTTCTTTTCACAGTTATGCAAACAACGATGCAAATGAAGCTGCTGTAAAACAATTTTCGTCTGGAAGGGATTACTCCGTTTTCAACACTAGTTCCGTTATATTACGGACTAGAGCACGTGTATTCATATATAAGCGGCCCTATGCAAACAAAAGCTAGGGATGTGCGAACAGTGTAGATCCAGGCCAGCAAATGCATTCACACAGTCCGATATTGCTCTGCACTGTTCGACACAAATAAGCAGTATCCATTTTGATCTGATTTTTTCTGTAAAGCCAAGGTTTGTTTTCAGAGAGCACCGCTAAATATTAATCTTCGATGATAAATATTTTGTTGAAAACGTGGCAGTGGGAGTACAAACGGTTTACATACCAACATGCGTAGTTAGAAGAGTGAAAAGTACGAGTAAAGATAACCACGCCATTCCCATAAACGGTGTGCACGGACAGATCTGTAAGGACATAATGAAAGTCGGAAAGTAAAAACCGATAGATACTTCCTGAATGGCTTGGTAAATATTAAAGGCCAGAATTTACCCTGATAAAAAATGATGGATGATGGACAAACGGACGGACATATCAACGGACAGACAAAGCGGAAACTTTATACTTCCCTCAAATTTCGGGGGAGTATCAAGTTGCCTGATTGAATGGATGTATTTTCAACAGTCTTTCAATAAGATGAGGTCAGCGAGTTATTTTACCAATCGATTCTTGACCATCTTGAATCAGTACTCCACATATCATTCTTCAAACGACAGACGTTTTGGTGCATACCATCACCAATGTATGCGTGACCAGTGAAGATCCAGATTAGCGGTTGCACAAACTCAGGCTCTGGACTGTTCGCCGAGTAGTCACAGAAGTTTTAAGAAATTTCCGTAAAGCAGTCTCCATTAAGCATTAACGATAATTAATAATTATGTTATGTGTGGTTTTCCTGGACCACCACTCGAATATACCTGACTACGTATATAACGACGACAAATGACGACGAATGACGTTTATGAATCTACGGAAGTAGGAACGCCCGATCGCCAGGATTTGAACTCACGACCCTTGATCGATTCAACATCCTTCATCATTACTTATAGGGCTTTGGCGGCTGGATTGCATCTATTTGCTCCATTCAAAATGCGTTTGAGGTCTCGTGCGGAAACCAGGTGGTGATATAAAAGGCCTTTAAATCAACTGTACGAAAAACAATGCGAAACCCTCAACATGTTCATTCAGTTCAAGTTCAGACAATTTTGCGCGCCAGAACGAACTGACCCGAAACAGCATTGTTGGCCATAAAGTATCAGAAACTTTCGATAGGCTCTTATCAAAAGTGTACACTTAAACGGGATTGCATTGATTTCCGAATGTACTTTTTTCATTACTTGCTAAAAATATCACGTGGTTGCGGTTTCTTGAACGCAACTCAACTATGTTCTAATGTTTTAACCGTTTACAAGCAGTCAGTTCCTGCAAACATATTCGTATACATCGCAATATTTTCGAAGCGGCTTGAACACGGTTTGCATTGATTACTACGCACGGTCATCGGGCCAAAAAAAAAAAAATCATGGGTTGGATCACGTTAGAGAGCCTGACTCTATACTGTTGGCCGTTCAACATAACGTTTTTATTCCTGAAATAACTAATAAGATACGGACTCTTCCAACTACAAAGCTGGCCAAGTCAATTTTAAAAGCATTCAGTATTGAAAGGGTCAACACTTCTGAAGGTAACTGATTCCGAAGGGTTGTTTTTTTTAAAGTCAGCTTCGAGAGGTGGAGAACAGACCACAAACACCCTTTGTGGTGAAGTAATAGAGCGTGTGTCTCGGATGTGTCAGCTTCGAGAGGTGGAGAACAGACCACAAACACCCTTTGTGGTGAAGTAATAGAGCGTCCGTCTCGGATGTGTCAGCTTCGAGAGGTGGAGAACACACCACAAACACCCTTTGTGGTGAAGTAATAGAGCGTGCGTCTCGGATGTGTCAGCTTCGAGAGGTGGAGAACACACCACAAACACCCTTTGTGGTGAAGTAATAGAGCGTGTGTCTCGGATGTGTCAGCTTCGAGAGGTGGAGAACAGACCACAAACACCCTTTGTGGTGAAGTAATAGAGAGTGTCTCGGATGTGTTAGCTTCGAGAGGTGGAGAACAGACCACAAACACCCTTTGTGGTGAAGTAATAGAGCGTGTGTCTCGGATGTGTCAGCTTCGAGAGGTGGAGAACAGACCACAAACACCCTTTGTGGTGAAGTAATAGAGCGTCCGTCTCGGATGTGTCAGCTTCGAGAGGTGGAGAACAGACCACAAACACCCTTTGTGGTGAAGTAATAGAGCGTCCGTCTCGGATGTGTCAGCTTCGAGAGGTGGAGAACAGACCACAAACACCCTTTGTGGTGAAGTAATAGAGCGTCCGTCTCGGATGTGTCAGCTTCGAGAGGTGGAGAACAGACCACAAACACCCTTTGTGGTGAAGTAATAGAGCGTGTGTCTCGGATGTGTCAGCTTCGAGAGGTGGAGAACAGACCACAAACACCCTTTGTGGTGAAGTAATAGAGCGTGTGTCTCGGATGTGTCAGCTTCGAGAGGTGGAGAACAGACCACAAACACCCTTTGTGGTGAAGTAATAGAGCGTGTGTCTCGGATGTGTCAGCTTCGAGAGGTGGAGAACAGACCACAAACACCCTTTGTGGTGAAGTAATAGAGCGTGTGTCTCGGATGTGTCAGCTTCGAGAGGTGGAGAACAGACCACAAACACCCTTTGTGGTGAAGTAATAGAGCGTGTGTCTCGGATGTGTCAGCTTCGAGAGGTGGAGAACAGACCACAAACACCCTTTGTGGTGAAGTAATAGAGCGTGTGTCTCGGATGTGTCAGCTTCGAGAGGTGGAGAACATACCACAAACACCCTTTGTGGTGAAGTAATAGAGCGTGTGTCTCGGATGTGTCAGCTTCGAGAGGTGGAGAACAGACCACAAACACCCTTTGTGGTGAAGTAATAGAGCGTGTGTCTCGGATGTGTCAGCTTCGAGAGGTGGAGAACAGACCACAAACACCCTTTGTGGTGAAGTAATAGAGCGTGTGTCTCGGATGTGTCAGCTTCGAGAGGTGGAGAACAGACCACAAACACCCTTTGTGGTGAAGTAATAGAGCGTGTGTCTCGGATGTGTCAGCTTCGAGAGGTGGAGAACAGACCACAAACACCCTTTGTGGTGAAGTAATAGAGCGTGTGTCTCGGATGTGTCAGCTTCGAGAGGTGGAGAACAGACCACAAACACCCTTTGTGGTGAAGTAATAGAGCGTGTGTCTCGGATGTGTCAGCTTCGAGAGGTGGAGAACAGACCACAAACACCCTTTGTGGTGAAGTAATAGAGCGTGTGTCTCGGATGTGTCAGCTTCGAGAGGTGGAGAACAGACCACAAACACCCTTTGTGGTGAAGTAATAGAGCGTGTGTCTCGGATGTGTCAGCTTCGAGAGGTGGAGAACAGACCACAAACACCCTTTGTGGTGAAGTAATAGAGCGTGTGTCTCGGATGTGTCAGCTTCGAGAGGTGGAGAACAGACCACAAACACCCTTTGTGGTGAAGTAATAGAGCGTGTGTCTCGGATGTGTCAGCTTCGAGAGGTGGAGAACAGACCACAAACACCCTTTGTGGTGAAGTAATAGAGCGTGTGTCTCGGATGTGGGAGGTCGCGGGTTCAATCTACTCAATCCCCGGACGGGTCAAACCAAATGCTTTACACATGCGTGTTAATGACGCTCACGGTTGCGAGGTCAGAATAAATGTACCAGTAGCACCGGTAACCTAACCGAGAAACACCGTGATATGACTGAGCAATTATAAACTATTTGTTCTAAATAAGACTTCTCATTGTTCATTTCCGATTTCGATCCAAAGTTGGATCTTAACAAGTAACTGAGTAACGTTTTAAACTGCAGAAGTGACCGCGCTGGTGTCAGGATGAATGGACTTATAATACTGGTAACCTATCCAGTTGATTGCCTGGTGTCTAACGCCGTTAAAATATTTCTGCTATATCACGGTGTTTCCTGGGTAGTCTAAGTTGTCAGTTCTACTGGTCAATTTATACTGCCACCAGCCAATCCTTCGTAATGCTAACCCCGAAACGCAGAGCGCCAAAGAGGGCACAGCCATTACTACCAGTGTTAAAGTATTTGGTATGACCCGACCGGGGAACGACCTTGCGACCTCCCGCACCTAGGGCGGACGCTCTACTACTGCACCACGGAGGCGGTGTTAACAAATCCAAAAACCGCCGTGATATAAATAAAAAGCATTGAAAGTATGTTGAAAGAATAGTGTCAAAGAAAACGTAACATAAACACTGATATTTTACTTAGAAAAAGCCCTGATATATCACTGAAATACTGTTGCATAGGGTGGGGTTTGGGGTGGGGGTAAAACACCATTACAACAAACAACATCACTTTTACCTTTTTCCTCTTATTAATGAAAGCATACACGTTTTACTATCTCCAGATTTATCTTGTAATGCACCTTATGGACTGCATATTGCTGACCTCATCTCGTAATCTAAATCCATATATGTCTACACCTGATAACCTCGGACAAAACACGTAAATTCAATGTATACATGTAAGGCTGTCAAAGTGTTTTACAGGCCCTTATGGGATACTGTCCGAAACATTTCTTCTGTACTTCTTTCATGCATATTGGTTCTAGATCGGAAATAGATAGTTCAAAGAATTACATATGTTTTCACTAGAGATATTTTCCGGAGTGATTCGCGTAATGTACTGACGAACATAAATCCTTCATAAATATATAATTTCCAAACAGTCGTAAATACTTCCTGTAACAGTGTATGGTTACGTCTGTATTACAGCAAACAGATGATACATGTCTGACCTACATTTTGTAATCGAATGCAGTTCACGTCCTTAACATATGACGTTATACATTGTCATTTTAGACTTTCCCAAATTGAAATAGTTAAGAGAAAATCTATATACCGTCATGCAGAATGAAATTGGGCTTAAGATTAGGAATAAAAACATTGCTGGAAAAGCAGTCGTGGAACACGATGAACAATTTCTAGGAATATTCTAAAGTCGTATGTAATAGGAAAACCCCAATGAAACGTGTTTTTTTGTAGAAACAGTGTAGTTGTAATTCTCGCTATTTAATCGTAAATACACAAGTCTTATTATATTATCTTGTAACACTTGAACTCCTAATCAATATCCTTTGTTTATAAATTCCATAAAGATAACGTAACATTTGGAAGTATTACATGGTGCAATATTTGTTTTACTTCTGTCTCATAGCAGCAAATCTTCAGCAGAGTTTAAAAACATCTAGGTAAACATATGGAAAATCTTGCTAATGACTGAGGAATAAAATATTGAACACATTTTGGAAAAAGGAGAAATTGCTCGTTTTGAGAAATTTCTCCCTTTTCACCAATGTTTTCAAATGGATTCTGCTGCAATAGCGTCAGAAAATGTCCGTATGTTGGAAATGGTTAACAGTTTGAATTTTGGATGTTACGTCGTTTTCAACAATGTTTCAGTTATAAAACAGTTATCGATATATTCTGGGTAACTAATCGGTATTTCAGCTAGGCTATGCTGTCCTGTCGAATGAAACAACATCATGCCCGCCAGCATCGGAACTCGAACCTGAGCGCCGAGAGATAAACTTGATCCCACAAGGCCGCACAAAGGGTCATTATAGCTAGATAAAAGGTCAATGAAGACATGGGTTATCGTTAGGGTAAACAGCGTAACCTCGCTTTAACTACCACCTCTATCTGAGTAAAGCAAAACCGTGTTTTAACATTTAATACAGTTTAACGAAAGGCAATTGAATAACTGGAATACATGTTATCTTTTTAAAAGAATGGGAAAACAATATGCGAATAGGAGAAATTGCTCGTTACCACCACTTTCTCCAATTCAAACAATCTGTTCCTAAGTTGCCTGCATTCAGACGTATTTTCAAAAGAATAAAGGTAACCCTCTTAACAGTAACACCTCTCGATAACTGCGGTTATTGCTCCGGGGAGGTTGGATGGTATACCTAAAGTAAGGGTAGATATTGGTTATCTGTGTTGCTATAAAGAGGTTGGACTGCATACCTAAAGTAAGGGTAGTTATTTGTTATTAGTGTTGCTATAAAGAGGTTGGACTGCATACCTAAAGTAAGGGTAGTTATTTGTTATTAGTGTTGCTATGGAGAGGTTGGACTGTTTACCTAAATTGAGGGTAGTTATTGGTTATCCGTGTTGCTCAACAGAGGTTGGACTGCATACCTAAAGTAAGGGTGGTTTAAGGTTGTAAGCGTTGCTAAGGAGAAGTTGGAAAGCATAACTAAAGGAAATGTGATTATTGGCTATTAGTGTGGGTTGGATTGGTTAGATTGCATACCTAAAGTAAGGATGGAAATTGGTTATCAGTGTTGCTCTGGAGAGGTTGGACTATAAACCTGAAGTAAGGGTGGTTATTGGCTATCGGTGTAGCTCTCGAGAGGTTGGACTACATACCTTAAATAAGGGTGGTTATTGGTTACCAGTGTGCTCTGGAGAGGTTGGACTGCATACCTAAAGTAAGGGCGGTTATTGGTTATCAGTGTGCTCTGGAGAGGTTGGACTGCATACCTAAAGTAAGGGTGGTTATTGGTTATCAATGTGAGGTGAAGAGGTTATACTGCATACCTAAAGTAAGGGTGGTTATTGGTTATCAATGTGCTCTGGAGAGGTTGGACTGCATACCTAAAGTAAGGGTGGTTGTTGGCTATCAATGTGAGGTCAAGAGGTTAGACTTCATACCTAAAGTAAGGGTGGTTATTGGTTACCAGTGTGCTCTGGAAAGGTTAGACTGCATACCTAAAGTAAGGGTGGTTATTGGTTACCAGTGTGCTCTGGAAAGGTTAGACTGCATACCTAAAGTAAGGGTGGTTATTGGTTATCAATGTGAGGTCAAGAGGTTAGACTTCATACCTAAAGTAAGGGTGGTTATTGGTTACCAGTGTGCTCTGGAAAGGTTAGACTTCATACCTAAAGTAAGGGTGGTTATTGGTTACCAGTGTGCTCTGGAAAGGTTAGACTGCATACCTAAAGTAAGGGTGGTTATTGGTTATCAGTGTGCTCTGGAAAGGTTAGACTGCATACCTAAAGTAAGGGTGGTTATTGGTTATCAATGTGAGGTGAAGAGGTTATACTGCATACCTAAAGTAAGGGTGGTTTTGGTTATCAATGTGCTCTGGAGAGGTTGGACTGCATACCTAAAGTAAGGGTGGTTATTGGCTATCAATGTGAGGTCAAGAGGTTAGACTTCATACCTAAAGTAAGGGTGGTTATTGGTTACCAGTGTGCTCTGGAAAGGTTAGACTGCATACCTAAAGTAAGGGTGGTTATTGGTTATCAATGTGAGGTGAAGAGGTTATACTGCATACCTAAAGTAAGGGTGGTTATTGGTTACCAGTGTGCTCTGGAGAGGTTAGACTGCATACCTAAAGTAAGGTTGGTTATCGGTTATCAGTGTGCGGTAAAGAGGTTGGACTGCATACCTAAAGTAAGGGTGTATATTGGTCATTAGTGTTGCTCTGGAGAGGTTGGACTATTTTCATCATGGTTATTGGTTTTCACTGTTACTCTGAAGATGTTCCACTGTATTTCTAAAGTAAGGGCAGTTACTGGTTATCAGTGTTAATCTAGAGAGGTTTGACTGTTTACTTAAAGTAAAGGTGGTTATTGGTTATCAGTGTGAGGCTGAAAGGTTGAACTGCATACCTAAAGCAAGGGCAGTTATTGGTGGTAAATGCGCGGCGGAGAGATTGGACTGTATTCTTAAAGTAAGGGTTGTTATTGACTATCAGTGTACAGTGGAGAGGTTGGACTGCATACCTAAAGCAATGATGGTTATTGGTTAGCAGTATTGTTCTTGAGAGGTTGGACAGCATACCTAGAATAATGATGGTTATGTGTTATCAGTTTTCTTCTGGAGAGGTATGACTGAATACCTTAAGTAGGAATGGTTATTGGTTATAAGTGTGCGGTGTAGAGGTTGGACTTTATACATAAAGTAAGGGTGGTTATTGGCTATCAGTGTAACTCTGGAGATGTGGTGTGTGTTCAACAGCACATTTCTTTGCAGTTCTTCCTATTTCGAAAGTGATGTCAAATCAAATTCATTTTCCGTTTAATATCGAAACAAATTACCGCATTACCTGTTGTTTTAGTGACGAACCAATTGGCGGTACGATATTGTAGACATGACTTAACTGTAACCAACATTGTACTACATCTAATCAGAAACAATATATGTCAAATCGGCGAAACGGCAGTGAAAGATTCCACGTGTGATGTTAGAACAAGGCGGAGTCATCAACCGTGAGTGCCCGACGACGAGGCAGGTCCACAAAGAAATTAACTCTATGCTCCAATTAAGACTCTCTCATTATTTGTCAGTTTGGAAAAATGATTTAAATCGAACATTGATTTTCATTCAAATATTGCATGCATATATTTGTATCATGTATTTATTAGAAATTGTATACATGTACAATTGCGAATCAATGATACGTAACTAAAGCATTAGCATATATTTGTGTAAACTGTCATGTTTGTCATGTCAATTAGTAAATGTATCTGTAAATACGGCGTATACGGGCCGAAGGCTTAAATACTAAACCAATACACTTTATAACAGGATACAATTAAAGAATCGTGATGATGTAATATGAAATAAGGAAATAACAGCCCTAAACGTGAAGTAATGTTTCAACCCTTTTCCGCATACATCAAATCTGAAGCATACGATTCAGAACACATCTAGGCAAACATATGAAAGATCTTTATATACATAAGTACTATTATTGGATAGGGTTGAAAACATTGTGACAAAAAGGATACATTGCTCATTATGAATAATTTCTCCTTTCGCCACAATGCTTTCAAAAGTCGTCTGCTGCAGAGGCGTCAACAACCGTAGGTATTCGGAAAAGGGTTTAACAAAAGGGTCATGTGGAAATTTCTCATTATGGGCATTTTTTAATTTTTCCACCAATGTTTTTATGCATTAAGTATATACCTTCATTCATAGACAATGTTCATATGTACTTCTAGATGTTCTAAAATCGTCTTTTGTATATATATGGTATATGTAGAAAATGGTTTAGATGCTGTTACATGTCCTTGGTAGACCAACACAGTACTCTTATGTGTATAGATTTTTAGCTATAATAAACGACATAGTCATGCAAAGATACAACTACAGCATATTTAAAGTGTTTTAATAGACTCAGTTTTTAACTTAAGTTATAATAATTTAGAGCTCGTCGTGGTAGTCAAATCCATGTTAACCTAACATGTTGTGGACAAGAAACAACACACTAAACGATATTCAGAAAAGTGTCAAGACTTACCATTTGCCCGAGTACTTTGTATGTTGATAATGTTCAGAGCACTAGAAAATGAAAAGTAAACTGGTCTAACCCAACCTATATCTTATTCATGACAAAACCAAACCCTATGCTGTGGGTAATAAAATGAATCGTCTGAATCAGTGTTAATTAAGGGTTTTGGATTGTGAAATACTCATCTCATATAGAGCTCTGGCGTTTGTGTGTAATTCCTTCACGTCCAAAACTACGCTATGTTGGAGAACAAATAACAAACTAAACGATATTCAGGAAAATATTAAAAATATTACCATTTGCCCGAGTACTATAAGTTAAGGAGGAGTAAACTGGTATTTTCCGACCTATATTTCATATTACTCAACAAAGTCCTGTGTTGTTGATACTAAAACGAATTGTATTACCAAGGAGATTTGTTTGAGTACTCACAACATAGGGTTTGTGTGTCAATTAATGGTTACTCATATTATATAGAACTCTTGAGTGTGTGTATATTTTGTGGTTCATTTCGTACACAAAAGTACGAACGTTATCCAAGGATTTGAATATTCATTATACTTTTGAAATGTGTATCAAAATTATTATTTGAAAAACTTTTTCAATCATTATTTTTTATTTAAAATACCTATTACAACATCTTCATTTTTGAAGACATATATCT
The DNA here is from genome assembly GCA_031761405.1 of Serripes groenlandicus. Taxonomy (NCBI): domain Eukaryota; kingdom Metazoa; phylum Mollusca; class Bivalvia; order Cardiida; family Cardiidae; genus Serripes; species Serripes groenlandicus. The sequence goes on from JASEVX010000014.1 coordinate 38,892,730, forward strand.
ATTTAAATTCTGAATTGTTCAAATATTTATATCCTAATTGATAATGAAAAAAAGAAGGTTTCATTTGGTATTTGCTGCATTACAATTGGATATTGGATGGGCTTAGCATGTTAACGGTTCACGTATATCCTTATGATCGGGGAATACACACTCCCCGTAATTAACCTTCTAATTTGTGTGGCGAAACGTCCGATGGCGAACATGCAGAGTGGCGAAACATTGTTATCATAAAGATTTATTTCCCCTATTAAAATAGCCGCCATTTGTAATAGAAAATCGTGTCTTTGTATGGCATTATGATTTTCCGTTTATCTCTTTACTTGATGGTGCATTCCATTGAAGGTAAGGTTTTTTTTATAAGTTAAATAACATACATATATTCACCCAGGCAAAACATCGACGAGTTTCGAATTATTTCAAATAACATAGGTCCGTATCATAATGTACGCGAGTGAAGGATAGAAAGAAACAACTGATGTACTGAACTGAGAAGTGGATATTTAAACAAATATTTTGGTCAATGACATATACTTTTCTGTTAAAATTTTGATAAATGATACTAATTGCAATAACCTAAAAAAGTTTCAGTAAAAGTTAAATATTGTAAATAGGTTTTTTCCTTATTTCAAAGTTTTGAACTTGTCGATTCTTACACCTGACAATTATGGGTCTCTTAAGGGAAAAATAGCGTCTATTTTTGAGGTTTAATTACAACGTATCACATGAACGTCCAAAGATATGATGGGTACAATAACTTCAGAATGAGATTTAAACCACAAGAAGATAAACAATTGGCATATCATCTTTCAAATATTGGAAATTTGCATGAAAACTTGTTTTTTCATGTGCTGAAATAGCAAAAACTTTTACAGTACATCCTTTAACATGACAATAGGGAACGAACACAACGAAACAGGATAAAAAGCAACACATATTCCTAAATATACTAGAAATCAATATGTTTAAGTCTACAAATATGAAAAAGACACAAACTAATTATATCAGAAGATTATTGTATTTTCTTGCGGTATAACGATCTTTACCATTTAGATATATAGCTAAATACATGAAATAATCTATACTTAAGTCTTATCTGTCACGAAAATAGCTTTTTAAAGTTGTATTACGGTCATATATTAATATAATTTTCATAATCTGTAATTTAATAGCACATTCATGATTAAATTATAATACATTTAAAAACATTTGTAAAAGTGTTTTTGTACTTAATATATCTATAGGTGCTACCTATTTACGAAAAAAAACAACCGCAAGATAATTATAAACAAAAATTAAAGAGCATACTTTGGCCATAAAAAAGGATTTATAAGTAATTGACTAGACAATAATAATGTTAATGTCATGTTTCTTGCATTATTAAAACATATTTGGAATTCATATTGATGTTGTCTGTTATTTGAACAGAAAATAATAAAGTAAAGACTTTCAGACAATCAATGAATACATTTATAATGAACGAGGTTAAAACATGAGGGCCAAGACGATCCTTAATCGATCACCTGCATTATGGCAAAGAAGCAAATAGATCAGCCCTTTTTTGATGCCACCTGGCGACTGCCTTTTTCAACCAGTCAATATGACTGGAACAAATTATGTAAGGGGTCACATTTCTGCTAAACCCTTTCTCTATTAGAGACGGTTTCTGAGGCCTATGCAACAGACGATTTAGGAAAAAAGATTGTCGCCACAAGAACAATTGCTTCTTATGGGAAAGTTATCCTTTTGCCACAATGTTTGATAAATAATTATACTTTGAATGAGTGAGTCAATAGCTCATGTATAGGAATTTGGGGTCTTTCATGTTGATACCACTTTTTTGCGGGAAATGACGTCGCTTCATTGACTCCTTCTTTGGCTACGATACAGTCAAAATTTAGTTTCGGGCATAGAAGGCTAATGCTGTCGTTTTTTTGACGAACGGGAAAACATATTTCTTACAGATTTCCATTTATTTTTAACTTTTCGTACAAATGTTAATTGCCACATAACACAGCACTTAAATGATCTTAAATATCGATTTAAAAAAAAAATGATTAAAAAGACGACAATAATTTTCAATCCGTGTTTTTCTGCTCATTTTATACATACCCAAAATACCGACTTAAAAAAAAAAAAAAAAAAAAAAAAAGACAATAATTTTCAATCTGTGTTTTACGTCTGCTTTTTATACATATCCAAAATGGCGGCCCCCATGGATTTTTCCAGTTTCATTTCAGAAAGCTTCATGGGTTATTGAAAAAAAAAAAAAAAAAAAAATCTCACACCTGTTACCTATAAGCGAAAAAACCCATTCATGTTTTTTTTTCGTATTATCGCGAAATAGAAAAATTCGAGACTTTCCTGTATCTTACCCCGTAAGTGAGCCTAACCCTTTTCCTCATATATACGCTTTCTGACGCATCTGTAGCAGACGTTTTTAGCTCGACTTTTGAAATAAAAACGAGAGCTATTGTCATGACCCTGGCGTCGTCGTCGGCGGCGGCGGCGGCGGTGGCGGCGTGGTCGTCCGGTTAAGGTTTTTTGTTCAGCTCAGCTTTTTTTCTGTTTTCTAACAAACTACTACTGTTAAAGTCACTAAACTTCATAAACATAATCATAATATGTTAAATAATAAAAGTATATAGCTGGAAATCTTTATTTGTTTCACCTAAAACTTCAAAACGTAAGGTTAAGGTTTTTTGTTTAGCTCAGGTTTTTGACAATTTTTACTCATGATTTTTCATATCTTAAAAACTTTTCTTTTTTTTTGCTTGAAACTTCACAAACTTGTTGAGTGTTTTAAGTTGACATTATATAACAAGGTTCATAACTCTGTAAATAGTATTGACAAAATTATCTCCCCATTTCGATTTAGAAAATCTACTTTGAAGGTAGAAAAATGGTGATAACTGAAACACAATGTAACCTATAGCTTTGAAACTTCCTAAACTTATTCAATGTCTTAACATAACTTGATACAACAAGTTCAATAACCCTGAACTTAATATTGACCGAATTATCCCCCCTTTAGGACTTAGAAAATCTACTCTGAAGGTGTTGTCATCCGGTTAAGGTTTTTTATTAGCTCGACTTTTGAACAAAACGAGAGCTATTGTCATGACTCTGGCGTCGGCGGCGGCGGTGGCGTGGTCGTCCGCTTAAGGTTTTTTGTTTAGCTCAGTTTTAGCTCACCTGTGCACGAAGTGCTCAAGGTGAGTTATTGTGATGGCCTTTTGTCCGTCGTCCGTCGTCCGTCAACTTTTTCTCCTCAGTAACCAGTGGGTCAATTGGGATGAAACTTCACAGGAAGCATCCCCACATTGCTCCCACCAGAATTCCTTCACATTTTTGGGATCCATGCATAATTCTGGTTTCCATGGCAACGAAATGAAAAAAACTCTATCAGATTCTTTCAAGCCATATTGATTGGTCGAAAAACATGGCCGCCAGGGGGCGGGGCTATTTTGCCTTATATGGCTATAGTGAAAACTTAAAAAATCTTCTCCTCCGAATGTGTCTGGCCGATTTTCAAATAATTTTGTAGAAATGTTCCTTGGATGACCCTCTATCAGATTCCTTTAAGCCATGTTGATTGGTAGAAAAACATGGCCGCTATGGGGGCGGGGCTATTTTGCCTTATATGGCTATAGTGAAAACTTAAAAAATCTTCTTCTCCGAAAGTGTCAGGCCGATTTTCAAATAATTTTGTAGAAATGATCCTTAAGTGATCCTCTATCAGATTCCTTCAAGCCATGTTGATTGGTCGAAAAACATGGCTGCCAGTTGGCAGGGCTATTTTGCCTTATATGGCTATAGTGAAAACTTAAAAGATCTTCTTCTCCCAAACTGGTTGGCAGATTTTCAAATAATTTTGTAGAAATGCTCCTTGGATGACACTCTATCAGATTTCTTCAAGCCATGTTGAATGGTCGAAAAACATGGCCGCTAGGAGGGGCGGGGCTATTTTGCCTTATATGGCTATAGTGAAAACTTAAAAAATCTTCTTCTCGTAAAGTGTCAGGCAGATTTTCAAATAATTTTGTAGAAATGTTCCTTAAGTGACCCACTATCCGATTCCTTCAAGCCATGTTGATTGGTCGAAAAACATGGCCGCCAGTGGGCAGGGCTCTATTGCATTATATGGCTATAGTGAAAAGTTAAACAATTCTTCTCCTCCGAAAGTGTCAGGCAGATTTTCAAATAATTTTATAGAAATGTTCCTAGGGTGACCCTCTATCAGATTCCTTCAAGCCAAGTTGATTGGTCGAAAACTATGGCTGCCAGTGGGCGGGGCTTATATAGCTAAAGTGAAAAAAATATTCAGGTGAGCGATTCCAGGGCCATCATGGCCCTCTTGTTTTATTTTTTTTCTCCCTATCAGTCGAGCGTCTGTGCCGTACGCGGTGCTCTTGTTTATAAGACATAGTGACAAAAGAAGAAATTGCTCAAAACGAGCAATTTCTCCTTTTGCCACAATGTTTTCCACTTTTAGTCATAGTTTATCCATTCAGTTATAGAGTTTTCCTTTTTTTTGACAAAACATGTTCAAAGTCGTTTGCTGCAGAATTGTCATATGAGGGAAAGGGTTAATATTTGCAGCTGACACACAAATGACATTTATTTTTTTCCAGACAAAAGGTACTTTAAGACAATTTCCTTGTCCTTATGGATAGGTTTTTCTATTTATTTACGAAGTATGATATCAAATATAAAAAATACTCTCAGCTCGAGGTCTTGTTTCTAGATTAAAGCGATTAATTTGTCAAATATATCTAGTGATTGGTCAACAGGCATCAATCAGCTTATCTCACTTGGCAGTCAATACACAAGACTAGGTGTATGATCTTGACAGATTATTACAGCCTCCTTTCGACTTGAAGATCTTCCATATCATGTAATGAACTTGGAATATATATTTACATGGTAAATCTTAGTTTGATACTTGAAAAATAGCAGTAAATTGAGGCTATTCTAATACTTAATTATTCATACCGATTGCAGATTTTTTATATAAAATAAGTAAACCGTAGAAATCAGACAAGCCTTCACAGGTGGTGCTATTTTTCAATCAGGTTGTATTAGAATGACGATGTCGTAATTCGGACAGGCGGTCGGTATCAAACTCACCTACGTTACAGAATATCTTTAGTTACGGTTGACATATTGTAACCACTCTTCCTTAGTAGAAAGAGTTTAAATGAGATTTCGTTTTTGGGTCAAGGTCAAGGTAGTTGTTATTAAAAAAAGAAAACCATTTGAAACTGAATATCTTTAGTTACGGTTGACATCTTGTTACCAAACTTGGTTTGTAGAAAGAGGTTATGAAGACCTTTCATTGGATTGCGTTTGGGCCCAAGGTTGATGTTACTTAAAAATAACAATGTTTGAAACTGAATATCTATAGTAATGGTTGACATATTGTAACCAAACTTAGTTTGTATAAATAGTTTACGGAGACCTTTAATGGAATTGCGTTTCGGGTCCCTAGGGCCAAGGTCAAGGTCGCTGTAACTCAAAATTGAAAAACAATTGAAACCGAATACCATAAGTTACGGTTGACATATTGTAACCACACTTGATATGTAGAAAGAGTTTATGAATACCTTCCATGGAATTGCGTTGTGGGCTCTTACGGTCAAGGTCAATGTCGCTGTTACTTAGAAAAACGGTTGAAACTGAATATCTTCAGGTACGGTTGACATATTATTGTAGCTAAAATTGGGATGTAAACGAGTTTATGGAGACCTTTCATGGAATTGCGTTCGGGGCTCTTACGGTCAAGGTCAATGTCGCTGTTACTTAGACTAAAACAAGTTGGAACTTAATTATTTAGTGACAGTACACATGTATGTATAACTAAACATGGTATGTAACTGTTACTAAAATGGAAACATTTTTACACATTTGGCGTGTTCGTTTACAACACAACATTCGATAAAGAAGCTTAATTATAATTCTCAAAACACAGGCTAAAGTTCTTCTGTCAATCGTTGGTTTTCGTCGCATTATGGTGTTTCTTGCAGTGGGTAAATAGCCCTTGGGTCTCTTGTTCATCCAGTATTTTGCCACAACTGAACTATTTGTACCACTTACATACATACAGCCTCCTTCAGTAGTTTCAGTGCTTTGTTAGAATGTTTATCTTTACTATATCTAGGCTTATGTCAATTTGGACATATCAAATAGGTCACAAGGCCAACTGTAAGAAAACTTGTGGATTCTCTAAAAATCGATGTGTGACTTGTTTATCAAATTATTTCTTTAAGTATTATTCCTGACCACCTTACCATACATTGTCATCATAGTACTCAGGTGAGTGTTACATGTCCAGCATGATCCTGTATTCTTCCTTGTTTTGAGTTTATTATTTGTCAATTTATAGTTGTTTTCTCTTGTTTTCCTTGCAGAACTGAAGGAACATCTACTCGCGGCAAACCTCTAGATGAGATGCTTGTAGATAGTACAGACGTCAACGTACAAGAAAAGATATACTAACCAAACACAAGAGAGTACATACTGGTGTAAAACAGTTGAATTGGGATGTTTGTGAACTTTTATGTAGGTGCACATAGAAAACTAAACTAATCATGCACAAGAGAATACATACAGGTGAAAAATCGTATGCATGTGATGTGTGTGAATATACTTTTACACAGAAAGATTATCTCAGCTCTCACAAGAAAATACATACAGGTGAGAAACCGCATGAATGTGATGTGTATGAATACACGTGTACACAGAAAAATAATGTCATCTCTCATAAGAGAATACATACAGGTGAAAAACCGTATGAATGTGATATGTGTGAATATACGTGTACACAGACAACTAGTTTGATCAGGCACAGGAGAATACACACTGGTGAGAAACCATATGAATGTGATATGTGTGAATATATGTGTACACAGAAAGGTAATCTAATATCTCATAAGAGAATACATACTCGGGAGAAACCGTATAAATGTGATGACTGTGAATATAAATGTACACGGAAATACCGTTTAATCCAGCACAAGAGAATACACACTGGTGAGAAACCATACAAATGCGATGTTTGTGAATTTGCAAGTACACGTAAGGAAAATCTTTCGAGACACAAGAGAATCCACAATGGTGATAAACCATATGAATGTGATGTTTGTGAATTTGCATGTACACAGAAAGGAGATTTAATCATACACACCAGAATACATACTGGTGAGAAACCGTACACATGTGATGTTTGTGAATTTGCAAGTAATCAGATTGGACATTTAATCAGACACAAGAGAATACATTCTGGTGCCAAACCGTATAAATGTGATGTTTGTGAATTTGCATCCTCACGGAAAGATTATTTAACCGGACACAAGAGAATACATACTGGTGATAAACCATATAAATGTCATGTATGTGAAGTTGCATGTACACAGAAAGGAAATTTAATCAGACACAAGAGAATACATACTGGTAAGAAACCTTATAAATGTGATGCTTGTGAATATGCAAGTAAAACGATGTTTGATGTAGTGAGACACAAGAGAAAACATACTGGGGAGAAACCTTATAAATGTGATGTATGTCAATATGCAAGTAAAACGATGTTTAATGTAGTGAGACACAAGATAATACATACTGGTGAGAAACCTTATGAATGTGATTTTTGTAAAAAAACATTTAAACTGAAGAGTTATCTTAGCGCACACATGAGAATACATACTAGTGCGAAACCTTTTAAATGTGATGTTTGTGAAAAAACGTTTACACAGAAGGAACATCTTATCAGCCACAAGAGAATACATACTGGTGAGGACCCTTCAAATGTGATATGTGTGAAGTTGCATTTACACGGAAAGGAGATTTAGTCAGACACAAGAGATTACATACTCATGGGAAATCATAAAACTGTGATGTTTGTGAATATGAAAGTAAGGTAATCTATAGAGACACATGACCATACATACCAGAGAGAAATCTTACAGTTAAGATAACACAAGAACGAAAATATCCATTAACCTGACATATGTGAATCGACATACATGTACATTTTATACTCCTACATGTATTAAAAGTAAAGGACCACAACTTCAGTATAGTTTTAAAGAACTGCTAGCAAATTTTAAAGATTCTGCGGTTTTCAAATGAAAGGGTTTAACAGTTCGGAATGATAATATTAATATAAGACAAAAATCGTAATCAGAGACTTATATAAATTAGTGAGATGGCTCAATCGGTTAGACTCTCTTTGGTCGGGAAAGATTCAACGCCATGTTCGACGTCCGATTAACATAAGCTATACCGTTTTTAGTAATTTGTGGCAAAGGTACAACTACACGGGTTCTGTGGCAGAGGATCATGAACAGGTTTTAATTTGTTTTAATTTGTGAATATGAAAGGTTGTTAATATGATAAAATTTGCGTGTTATCGTTAGGATAATCTAATACTACACAAAAACAAATGTTTAGTTTTTGTGAATAATCATGTATTCAGATATTATAACTCATCACAATGGAGTGACTGGATACGGGCAAGAAACCTTACAGTGTGTTTTATGCATGAATATACATGTATAGAAAAAGACAATCTAAGCAGAAACAAGAGAATACTCTACTACGTATGAACTTTGTAAATTTACAAGTCTTAGGTTCGAAATGTATTCGAAAAATGTTTGCTGTACATGGACTTTAACACAATCATTGCAATGAGAAATAATTCATGTCTGTTTCGTTTTAGACGAATATAAATGCATTTTCATTCTTTCTTTGATAGAATGTTTTGTAGGGTAGAAGGCAGTGTATATAACTATTAAAATTGAGAAAGAATCCCCTTTAATTTTCATTTATTTGAGAAGTCTCAAGCGTGAAAAACCAATACATTTTAATTTGATATTTTACATCGATTGTGAAGTAATTTCTTACATGTTTTATTAATAACCCTCGACGTGAACCTTCGGGCTTTCAGGAAGATCCCAAATATTGCCCCCACTCTCACAGGAATCGAACTCAGGACCAATCTTATAACAGGGCCGATGCTCTACATCTATCTGATCTTCTGATCATTCCCTTGCATAACCTTTATGGGTCGATGCTTCCAAAGTATTTATTTACAATAATTATTAAAAAGTGTTAAACATTGCTTTCGTGAACATTGTTTCTAGTAACGTAACTTAACAAAGCTCAAAGCATAGAACTTACAGTTCAGAGTTGCTTCTAGGGCGCGGGATTGCTGGAATCACGCGCTTTATTGGTGAATGCCGCAAATAAAATATACACATGGGCCACCAACCTCGCACAACTTTCAGGTGTGGCGCATCAAGGTAAATAAATTAGGGGATTTTTAGCTTAAGATGAGCTCTTGTGATCACCTTTTTTTCCGGCGTCTGTTCGTCGTCAACAATTGCCTTGTTAACACTCTTCAGGCTACATTTTTTATCTGATATTAATGAAAGTTAATCAGAACATTCATCTCCATCAAATCATGGACAATTTCGAAACTGGGGCATATGGGGTCTAACACTAGGTCACTAGGTCAAATTGAACGCATTTTTTTTTCGATCAAAAGAAGTTTCGTAAAATAACTAGAGTAAATTGTTGCAAACGGTTAATGAGCGAGGCAATCATGTGATTAGATTTTCTCTTTTTTTATGATTCTTTCGTTCAGAGCGCAAAATTGTGTTCCGATCTTAAAGCGTTCCAATCACGCTCACGTTGCAATCACGTTCCGCTTAGATTGTCAATTTCATGATGTTCTTAACTGTACGCTCAAAAAGTAGGTCACAAGGCCAACTTTAAGGAAAATCTTATTAACACTCTACAGGCCGCATTGTTTTGCTTCAGCAGCTTGAAAGTTTGTCAGAATGTTTGTCTTAATGATATTAAGATCATGCTCGATTCTCATTGCATTATTCAAATGAGCGATCTTTGGCCATCATGGCCCTCTTGTTTTTTTAACATGCAAATAGTTAACATTTCGGAATCGTTACCGTCGTACCCCATATAGGAACAAATACGACCACTTTATAGCAGATAAGAAAGTATATATATTTTTAGAAGTGTTCGTGGAAGTCCTCGCGAGCATATTGTTTACAAATAGTTAACGAAATATTTATTCATCTGCCGTGTATAGCATTGTGGTTCGTTAAACTGTGATACATTTGTTTCAACCCGTTTTTTCCGATATATCACGTCAACCTTTCACTTATTAATGATCCCTGGATAACAAACCAGTACTAGGCTAAGAGCTGTGCATCGCCCAAGGGTACTCCTTCATGACCGCCGGTTCCAAATTCCACGACGGTAATCCCTTGACCAGTAAACTGATAATTTTCCCTACAATATCTGTCTTATATTACAAAACCAAACAAGTCGTGTTAACTTAGCGATCTCATGTCAAACTAGAACAAGGGCTTTCATATACATATTTCAGAGGTATGAGCATTAACATTTATAACATTTCTAAAAAATCAAGGAATCAATTTAAACCACATCTAAAAAGATATTGTTGAAAGGTTTCCTGTGTAAATCTCTGTCAGATGCATTCAAGCCATGTTGATTGGTCGAAAAACATGGCCCCCAGGAAGCAAGGCTGTTTTGCCTTATATGGCTTTAGGGAAAACTTAAAAAAAAATATACTCCAAAAGAATCTCGCTGATGTTCGCATAATTTTGTAGAGATGTTCATTTAGTGACCTTCAGGTCATGTTTGGGCGGGGCTGTTTGTCTATATTCCTAAAGTGAACATTTTAAAAGTCTTCTCCTCCGAAAGTTTCTCGCCGATTTCTAAATTATTTTGCAAAAATGTTTCTTGTATGACCCTTTATCAGATTTCTTCAAACCATATTGATTGATCGATAGCCATGACCAACAGGGGACGGGGCTTTTTTGTCTTATACGGCTTTTATGACAACTTTCAAAAGCTCCTTCTCCAAAATAATCTAGACGATTTAAAAATAATTTTGTAGAACTGTTCCTATGGTGACCCTGTATCAGAATCCTTCTGGTCGTGTTGATTGGTTGAAAGACATGGTCGTTAGGGCAGGACTGTTCTGCATTATAGGGCTATAGAGACAACTTTCAGAATCTGGCCAATTTATACAAACAAACATTGTACAAATGTTCCTTGGATGACCTCCACGAGATAACTGCAAGCAAAATAACATGGCCTCCAAAGGGCGGGGATGTTAGCCTCATATGACTATAGTTAAAACTTTAAAGATATTCTCTTCCGAAAGGATCAGACTGATTCTCAAATAATTTTGTATACATGTTTCTTTGATGAACATGTACCATATTGCTTCATGCCAATGTGATTGATCAAAAGACATGGCCAACATGGGCTTCAGCTGTTTTACGCTTTATGGTCAGAGAGTAAGATTTAGAAAATATTTCATAATAAAATAAATGTCTGACTTTGAAATACTAACTGATACATAAACCTTTGTTTTGTGACCTGTGATAACATAGGTTGCGGGTTCTTTCGCTTTGTGGCAGTATAGATATACTGGTCCTCGTGTGCTTCTCGAAGTAGCTTACCTGACCGCTACATAAGTTATTGTGGTTGGCATGACACATCACATTGGATTATTCATGCGATCGATCCATCTTGCGATCGATCGTGAGCCTCTTGACGTGATTTATAATATACACTATAAAGCAACTTAGTTTCCCTGACTTATGCTCGGCATATTTATTTCACTTAAACGTCGTTTTCAACAGTTTTCAATTCATATCACGGTGGCCATTTCCCACAACCATACATATATCCTGGTTATTATACACCACCACTCAACACAACATTCTTCTCATGCAACTGGCTACTTTCCCACATTGACTTATGTAGCCCATTGGTGGAAGACGAAAGGCGTTATCGAAGATGACTTTTATCAAACATCGAAAAGAATCAAATTTCGAGAAGGAGGTCGTACTGACGACCCGTCTATTGGTGACCTTCGTCGTTACGGACTGAGGCTCGACAGACTTGCGCTAGGATTGTACTATGTGTTCGTCCTGTGTCTCCTATTAACGGGCATGTATTCCAACGACCAAGTTGACCAAGTTGACACTTAAAATGCGTGTCACACTCTTATAACTGAAACAAAACCTGCAGTAAACCCTTCTTCTTCCATAGTCTGTCCACAGTCACGTCGTTGATTGCGCGAAATGGAACTATAGCGTTGTTAGCGTGAGTATGTACACAGTGAAGGACTCGGCCACCTGTCAATGTTTCAAAGACCGAACAAACGACCCCTCACCTGGATTGATGGCCTTCGTCTTTACCATCTGAATTATCGCGAGAAACGTTCTAGAGCTAGGATTTTACTATGTATTTGTCCATACCTCCTTCACAAGGAAACGTATTTATATTACATTCATGGACCGAACTGTAGTTCGAACTAACGAGCCATGATCTGTATTAACTGCATTCGTCCTTACCGGCTGAAAGACTAGTGCTATGATGTCCGATACCCCCGTCACAGGGACACGTATTTTTACTACTTCTATGTCCAGTATCACATACCGCCTCTGTGGTGTAGTGTTAGAGTGTCCGCCTTGAGTTTCGATTCCCGGTAGCTCAGTCGGTAGCGATGCGGGTTGTCGATCCAGGGGTTGTAAGTTTTCGAACGACAGCTTGGCCAACATTATTTCCGACGTTAGACAAGAGTCATTGTGACAAGCGTCATTCGTCTTCCACCAATGGGCTATCAGCCTATGTGGAAAAGCAGCCAGTTGCTTGGAAATAATGTTGTATGAGGTACTGGTGTGAGAAAGCCAAGAAACATATGAGTAGGAAAACTGGCCGCCGTGATATGACTGAACAATTGTTGAAACGGCGTTAAACCCCAATCAATCGAGTTCGGGATGTTGCAGGTTTGATCTTCGTCCGGGTCATACCAAATACTTATCCAGGGAACGCCGTGATATAACTGATAAATTGTTGAGGTCTGCGTAAAACGGGGCGTATTAAGAGTTACCTAACACGTAAACGACATGACTAGTGATGTATTCAAACTTATCTAAAACATGAACGACAGGACTAGTGTATTCAGATTGACCTAACACATGAACGTTATGAACAGGGATGTCTTTATATTTACCTAATATATGAATAGCCTAAGAGTACTGTATGATCAAAGTTGTAATTAGATATACCCAACAGTTGAACGACAGGACTAGTGTATGACCTGCGTATTAAGATTTACCTAACACATGAACGACAAGACTAGTATATGATCAGTACAGTAGTAATATTTACCTAACACATGAACGACCGGACCAGTTTATGATCAGTACAGTAGTTATAAATACCTAACACATGAACGACAAGACTGGTATATGATCAGTACAGTAGTTATATTTACCTAACAAATGAACGACAAGACTAGTATATGATCAGTACAGTAGTTATATTTACCTAACACATGAATGACAGGACTAGTATATGATCAGTACAGTAGTTATATATACCTAACACATGAACGACAGGACTAGTATATGATCAGTACAGTAGTTATATTTACCTAACACATGAATGACAGGACTAGTATATGATCAGTACAGTAGTTATATATACCTAACACATGAACGACAGGACTAGTATATGATCAGTACAGTAGTTATATTTACCTAACACATGAATGACAGTACTAGTATATGATCAGTACAGTAGTTATATATACCTAACACATGAACGACAGGACTAGTATATGATCAGTACAGTAGTTATATTTACCTAACACATGAACAACAAGACTAGTATATGATCAGTACAGTAGTTATATTTACCTAACACATGAATGACAGGACTAGTTTATGATCAGTAGAGTGGTTATATTTACCTAACACATGAACGACAGGACTAGTTTATGATCAGTACAGTAGTTATATTTACCTAACACATGAACGACAAGACTAGTTTATGACCTGCGTATTAAGATTTACCTAACACATGAACGACAAGACTAGTTAATGACCTGCGTATTAAGATTTACCTAACACATGAACGACAATACTAGTATATGATCAGTACACTAGTTATATTTACCTAACACATGAACGACAGGACTAGTTTATGATCAGTGCAGTAGTTATATTTACTTAACACATGAACGACAAGACTAGTATATGATCAGTACAGTAGTTATATATACCTAACACATGAACGACAAGACTAGTATATGATCAGTACAGTAGTTATATTTACCTAACCCATGAACGACAAGACTAGTTTATGATCAGTACAGTAGTTATATTTACCTAACACATGAACGACAAGACTAGTTTATGACCTGCATATTAAGATTTACCTAACACATGAACGACAGGACTAGTTTATGATCAGTACAGTAGTTATATTTACCTAACACATGAACGACAAGACTAGTTTATGATCAGTACAGTAGTTATATATACCTAACACATGAATGACAAGACTAGTATATGATCAGTACAGTAGTTATATTTACCTAACACATGAACGACAGGACTAGTTTATGATAAGTACGTTAGTTATATTTACCTAACACTTGAACGACAAGACTAGTTTATAACCGGGAGTGTTTTCCGATATAACTAACACATGTATGACAGGACTACTGTTTGGCGAATTACATCCTCGGTACCCGGGCTATTCATAAAATATATGATACCCTGGGCAAATTGGCTAGCAAAATTTCGCAAAGCATGGTCCACGATTTCCTCCGTAACAACACTGTAATTTTAGTATTGCAAAAAGTTTGTGTCATGCGGCCAATCAAAAGAATGCATTTCACCTGATAAATTATTCATGAGTACGAGATTTGTACAGCCAATTTGCCCAGAGTATCATATATTTTATGAATAGCCTGGGTACCGAGGATAGGTGAGTTTTGTCTTCAGAATTACCTAACATATGAATAATAGGAGTACTGTATGGCCAACTATGTATTATGATTTACCGAACACATGAACGCCTGGAGTTCTGTAGGCTAGAGTAGTCTTCAGATTACCAAACACCTACTTATCTGTCCTTTAATAAGAAGTGCACCTTTCACATAAACCGTGCTCATGTCGACAGTCAAACTTGACTTATGCCCCATGACCCATTAATAAGAAGGGAACTGTTTATGATGACTGTATATGTATACATCCAGAGAAATCAATATCATACATAGTATGTAACTTCAGCACTCTATCTCAAGTATCTAAAATATTTCAATTAGATGTATATAGATTGATTTAGGGAGTTCAATACTGATATATCAAATTATATATATACAGTGTTATAGTTATTATCCGGAATGTTCAGAGACGGGTTAATACCTGTTACAATGTTTTAACTGATGTGCTTGATACTTTCGATCTAGTCATTTCGAAAACCCGCTTTATTATGTTTTAAATGACAGATCACATTATGAAAATACGTGTATTTCCAAATCTTAATGTTAATAAGTTAAACTACACAGTTGCAGAGTATATATATATTATCAAACGCTTGGCCTCGTCGCGGGAAACTAGGCCTTAAGATATTAACGAAAAGAGTTGATTCCATTGTATGAACACAGTTTGATCGATTTTTGCAATATTCGTGTCCGCGATCCAGTCAAAATATATTTGTTGTGGAGTTGAACAATAATCAGACCGAATAATGTTTAGATAGATGTTAAACAAAACAACATTTTGCAACATTGAAGTTCCTATACAATTGAATTAGACACGTATACATATGTTTAGTGTGTGTAGTTTGTATATCAAACTCAATTCATTTATTTACTATGGTAAAATACCTCGGGTTAACAGCATAATATCTCTAAAGGTTACCGTCTGATTTGACTGAGTATTTTAAATAGAATATCATTAAATTGTTACGCGCGTATTTTCATAATGAAGCTATAGAACAATCTGGTTTTTTTTTTAAAACATATCCCATTCGACACGAAATCGAGTTCAAAACCTTTTAAATCTATTTTTGAAAACATAATATCTAGTTTAATTTGACATTTTCACGATTTAACTCGGCTAAATTTTAGCGCATTTAGCAGAAATTGTCATCGGACTGAGTTTAACGGTTTAATCTAATCCATATGACCGGGTAATATACATTTTCACAAGGGTAGCGAAACTCCGATGGCGAACATGTAGAGTGACGAACCATACAGTTACCAAATCAGTTATTTCCCCTAGTCAAATAGCCGCCATTTGTAATACAACTTTTGGCTATGTTCAGATTTTCCTTAATCACAGTGCATACTATTGCAGGTAAGTAATTATTTCTAAATCAATCTAAAATGAATGTTATTATTAATATGAGTTTGATAAAACCTGGACAAGTTCAGAATTATTTCCATGATTTATAAATATATGTTGATTATTTTGGGATCAACACTTTTAAGTTTAACTTTTAGGCTTTTAGCACCTTCTGACAAAAAAATAGTGCTAATTTAAGGCCAATGTTTAAAAGAAGTTCAGGCTAAAATCAGAAATTTGGTAATTGTTTGCCGGTTTCTGGAAATGAAATACAAAGTAACTTCTGCGCATGTTCACATTTTGTCACAATGGTCGCAGATTTGAATTTAATTATTCACAAAATTCACATTGGGTAAAAATTTGAATCGTCCGTCTTTTGTTTCCTTTCAACACAAGGTCTTTTGCTGAGTCCCAGTAGCTCAGTCGGTAACGACGCGGGCTGTCAATTCAAGGGTTGTGAGTTTGAATCCCGACTCGGCCAACTTTCTTTCCGACGTTTGACAAAAGTCATTGCGACATGCGTCAGTCGTCTTCCACCAATGGGCTAAGTCTATGTGGAAAAGCAGCCAGTTGCTTGGGAAGATTGTTATGTGGAGTACTGGTGTGAGAAAAACCAGGAAACACATGAGTAGGTGAACTGACCGCCGTGATATGACTTAGAAATTGTTAAAAACGGCGTTAAACCCCAATCAATTATATATATATAACCAACACGCGGCTATATTGACTAGACGAAATCGGTAAAAAAAAATAACGAAATGTCACCCAACTCCCTATACTTTTTGTATTTATAAGATGAATATATATATATTATATAATATATCGAATCAAACATTTACCGTAATAAAATAATTATAAAATATAATTATTTCGTTAAAAGTTTGATTATCTAGATTGAATAACAAATTCGGTATAAAACCTACACATGAATGAATCTAGGGCACAGAAAACGTTGCGAGTTGTGTTTATCTTTGCAAGGGGAATTTATCGGATTCATTGTTGATTTCGATTAGCTTTTGTCTTATAATTTGAAGCGGATAATTGAAAGGCAAGCGTCTATTAAATGCTGGACATGCCAACCGATTTCTTGTGAGTAATCATCGGACAGAGTCAATATATACCGGTCGAGTCTGATGGTTCCATGCATTTCGGGAAGCATGATTTAATAGTTAGCGATTTTATTCGACGAAATAAGAAATTGGGTCAATAATGTTCAAGACCTGAAGACCCTGATGTTTACATTCAACGCTGTTTACCAATTTCTAATTCACAAAAGAGGGAACTAAAATTGTGCAATCACCAAGATGGCGGCAATGTTGAGAATGATAACAGAACCTTTCCGCATATAGACACTTTCTCTAAGAGCAATATTTAAGACCATTTAGACTGCTGCTTATTGTAGCTGCAATAAACTTGACCTAAGTGACCCCCTTATACAATGTCATGTTAACTTACTGCATGAGCCACATACCTGTGGAATTCTATAAAAATATATATTTTTAGATCACTCCTTGTCCGTCGTTCATCCGTTGTCTGTCGTCCGTCGTTAACTTTCAGCATTAACATAATCTCCCCCTTAACCACTGTCAACGAAACTCCACTGGAATGGTCCGTTAGTGACCCTCTTTTAAATTTGTTCAAATATTTAAATTCCATTGAGAACTTTGGTTACTGCGGCATCAGAAAGAGGGCAAAATGTCTAAACTTCAAAAATCTTTTCTTCTTAATTTCCTTGTCTGATTCCAATATTATATGGTAGAAATGTTCCTTGTGTGACCCTTTACAAAAAAAATTAAATCCATACTGACTGGTTGAAAAACATGGCAGTCAGGCGGCATCAGAAAAGGGGAAAATTGACAAAATTTGAAAATTCCATTTTTGTTTAAAGTGCTTGTCTGATTGAAAGAAATTTGAAGAGGAATCTTACTTCAGTCATCCTGTACTTTATTTGTTCAAGTGGTATTGATTGGTTACAAAATCATAGCAATCAGGCGTCATCACAAAAGGGGTAAATTGAACTTTAAGCTACACATGTTGACTCCTTTGACAAATTTCAACTTAACTTCACAGGATTGTTCCTTTGTTGGTCCTCTTTTAAACTTGTCTACAACTTTTGTTGCTGCGGCATCAGAAAGAGAGAAAAATACCCAAACTTTAAAATCATTTTCCTCCATAACCTACTTGTCCGATTCAAAGATAATCTGGTAGAAAATTTTAATGTTCTTTGAGTGACACTCTACATAAACTGTTCAAGCCATATTGATTTTGTTGAAAAACAGCAAGGCGGTATCAGAAATGGCAAACAATGATAAAAACTTTATAATTCCATTCTTATTAAAGTTCTTGTTAGATTTCAAGAAACAAAAGGTCTTTACTGATAAGCTATTTTACTATTTCTTTAACAGTGTCCATTCCCTGCAGTTTCATTTGGACTCCTGATCAAATTTTCCCAGGTATTTGCAGTTTAATATTTGCTACTAATTTACTTTCAATTAGGTGATCGATTTAGGGCCATCTTTCCCCTCTCGTTAGATCAAGTGATATTTACCTTGACCGGAGTGAACCCATTTACAATTTACAAGCTAGCTTTCTGTATAACCCCCATTTCTGTTCAATATGATATGCCGAACATTATATCGTTGGCAATACAAATTCAAATATAAGGGATTTCTTTTTGTTTCAGCCTTTCAAAAATACAACAAATCTGCAGCAGATGACTTTATAAAATCATTTAGGCAAAAATGAAGAATTTCTATAAATAAAAGTATTATTATTAAAAACAGTGCAAAAAGAGGAGACATTGCACATTACAAGCAATTTCTCCTTTTGTCAAAATATATGTTCAAAGTCATCTGCTACAGATGGGTCAAATTGAGTTGTTTTATGTGAGACGGGTTTAATAGCCTTTATTCATGGTATTAATCAAAATAACTGGGAAACATTCCATTATCTGTGAATCTTTGAAATTCACAATTTGGCACAATGCAGATCTCTATCAAGATTCATGAAACTTGTTTTAAACTAGACAGTAGAGAAACATATGTGTTTGTTTAAACCAATTTATATTCTAGTACATTTTTACCAGGACATTTAACATTGTTTTGTCTGCCTTGTAAACTTTAAACTGTTTTATTCTAGTACAGTTTTATCAGGACATTTAACATTGTGTTGTCTGCCTTGAAAGCATGACATCGAATGACATAAAATGAATGAATTGGCTCTGCACTGTTCAACAATTAATCATAGAAGGTTTCAAGAAACTTTTGTAGCGCAGTATCCATTGTGCGGTCTACAGGAACCATAACTCTACTTTACCTAATTATAGAGTTATTACCCTTTGTTACGTTTTATTGTCCGGAGATTTACTTAATAACTAATAGATGGAATATAATAAAACTTCATACACTGGTGGAGCAAAATGAGAGGAAGTGCAGTGTACAAGAACCATAACTCTTATTTACATAATTACAGAGTTATTGCCCTTTGTTACTTTTTCTTGTGCGTAGAGTCTTGTCCGGAGCATAACTTTAAAATTAATTGTTGGAATTCAATAAAACTTCATACGATGATACAACACATTTCGAGGAAGTGCGGTGTACTGAAACCATAACTCTATTTTACCTAAATACAGAGTTATTGCCTTTTGTTCCTTTTTTTTGTCCGGAGAATTACTTAAATATCAAAAAGATAGAATCTAATAAAACTTCATACTATGGTAGAGCACAATGAGAGGAAGTGCAGTGTACAAGAACCATAACTCTAATTTACAGAATTACAGAGTAATTGCCCTTTGTTACTTTTTTTTGTTCGTAGAGTCTTGTCCGGAGCATAACTTTAAAATTAATTGTTGGAATTCAATAAAACTTCATACGATGATACAAGACACTGAGAGGAAGTGCGGTGTACAGGAACCATAACTCTATTTTACCTAGATACATAATTATTGCCCATTGTTACTTTTGCTTGTCCGGAGAATTACTTAAAAAAATAATAACTACTAAATGGAATATAATAAAACTGCATATAATGGTAGTAGAGTATTATAAACCAATTACAGAGTTATTGCCCTTTGTTTCTTTTTCTTGTTTGTAGAGTCTTTGTCCGGAGCATAACTTTAAAACTAATTATTGGAATTTAATAAAACTTCAAACGATGATACAGCACATTGAGAGGAAGTGCGGTGTACAGGAACCATAACTCTATTTTACCTAAATACAGAGTTATTGCTCTTTGTTACTTTTTCTTGTCCGGAGAATTACTTAATAACTAATAGATGGAATATACTAAAACTGCATACAATGGTAGAGCACAATGAGAGAAAGTGCGGTGTACAAGAACCATAACTCTAAGTTACATAATTACAGAGTTTTAGCCCTTTGTTACTTTTTGTTGAGCGTAGAATTATTTCAAAACTACTGGATGGAATTTAATAAAACTTCATACTATGATACAACACATTGAGAGGAAGTGCACTGAACAAAAACCATAACTATATATTAGCTATTTACAGATGTATTGCCCTTTGTTACATTTTCTTTTTCGTAGAATAATTTTCATAGCCATTTCTTACTTTTTCCTTGTCCGGAGATTATCTTTAAAACTACAAGTTGGAAATTAAGGTGGGGTTTCTTAATATTCCACTACCTTTCCTATCAGGGTGACGTTCGGGGGAATTAATAACATTCAGTGATAGTTCTAGTTAAACTTTAAAACAGATATAGCATTTTCATGTAAACAACTCCTATCTAATTGTAATATCTTTGCTTCTCAATATAATTGTTGTGTCATATCTGAAATTTGTCATAGGAAACATGACCCAAAAATGCATCAAATGATTCAAGATGCAACAATTTTCATTATAGAGGATGTATTTATATCAATAATGCCTGGCATTTTATGCATAAGATGCTGAGTGTAGCCTGTCTTTTTTTGCAAATAACATAACTTTTTAGCTCACCTAAGCACGAAGTGCAAGGTGAGCTTTTGTGATCACCCGGCGTCCGTCGTCGTCGTCTGCGTCGTCTTTGTCGTCGTCTGCCCGTCTGTTAACAATTTCCTACAAATGACTTCTCCTACTAAACCAATGTACATATTTCAAAATAACTTCACAGGAATGGTCATTGGGTGGTCCTCTTTCAAAGTTGTTCAAAGAATTTAATTCCAAGTAGAACTTTGGTTGCTGCGGCATCAGAAAAGGGGAAAATTGCCAAATCTTAAAAAATCTTCTTGTCCAAAAGTACTGGCCCGATTTGAAAATTATTTTGCACAAATGTTCCTTGGGACACCCTTAACCAAAATTGTTCAAATATTTCCGATCCGTTGAAAAACATGGCCGCCAGGGGGGCGGAGCTTATTTTCCTTATATATGTGCATTGTTAAAACTTTAAAAATCTTCTTGTCCAAATGTACTGGCCCGATTTGAAAATTATTTTGCACAAATGTTCCTTGGGGCACCCTTTACCAAGATTGTTCAAATATTTCCAATCCGTTCAAAAACATGGCCGCCAGGGGGCGGAGTTTATTCTCCTTATATGTGCTTTGTTAAAACTTTGAAAAATCTTCTTGTCCAAAAGTACTGGCCCGATTTGAAAATTATTCTGCACAAATGTTCCTTGGGGCACCCTTTACCAAGATTGTTCAAATATTTCAGATCCGTTGAAAAACATGGCCGCCAGGGAGCGGAGCTTGTTTTCCTTATATGTGCATTGTTAAAACTTTAAAAATCTTCTTGTCCAAAAGAACTTGCCCGATTTAAAAATTATCTTGCACAAATGTTCCTTGGGGCACCCTTTACCAAGATTGTTCAAATATTTCCAATCCGTTGAAAAACATGGCCACCAGGGGGCGGAGCTTGTTTTCCTTATATGTGCATTGTTACAACTTTAAAAATCTTCTTGTCCAGAAGTACTGGCCCGATTTAAAGATAATTTGGCACAAATGTTCCTTCAGGGACTTTCTATCAAAATTGTTCAAATTAATCCAATCCATTGAAAAACATGGCCGCTAGGGGCGGGGCTTGTTTTCCTTATATATGCATTGTAAAATCTTTAAAAATCTTCTTGTTTTCCTTATATGTGCATTGTAAAATCTTTAAGAAACTTCTTGTCCAAAAGCACCTGCCTGATTTAAAACAAATTTGGCACAAATGCTCCTTGGGTGACCTTCTACCAAGGTTGATCAAATAAATCCGATCCGTTGAAATACATGGCCACCAGGGGGTTGCTTGTTTTCCTTATATGTATAGAGTAAAAACTTTGAAAACTATTGAAGTTCTATTAAATCAGGTGAGCGATATAGGGCCATCATGGCCCTCTTGTTATGAATTTTGGTTGATTTTGAGAATTGGACATAGATGGTTAAGTTTTACGTTTAGGTCACTTACATGAAAACAATCAAACCTAATACTTTGAAACTTGGAACACTTGTTCAACTAATACCCTTCTTCACATTGTATGCTACAGATGCTGAGTGTGGTCTGTTTATTTGGGGTAAAAAACATCAATTTGGATGTATTTTGGTTAGTTTTGAGAATTGGCGGTCGTGGTTACGTTTTCCGTTTAGGTCACTTACATGGAAACTATCAAACCTATTGTATGATAAAGAAGTTGATTGGGCTTGTTTTATTTTTGGTAAAGACATCAATTTTGATGAATTTTGGTTGATTTTGCGAATTGGACATAGTTGGTTAAGTGTTGCGTTCATGTCATTTACATGGAAACTATCAAACCTAATACTTTGAAACCTGGAAAACTTGTTTATCTAATACCCTTCTTCACATTGTATGCTAAAGTTGTTTGGGAAAAAATATAAATGTTGATTTATTTTGGTTGATTGTGAGAATTGTCGGTGTTGGTTACGTTTTCCGTTTAGGTCACTTACATGGAAACTATCAAACCTATTGTATGATGAGCGGGCCAATCTTTTGGGGGTAAACACATCTATTTTGATGAAATTTGGTCGTTTATGAGAATTGGACATAGTTTCTTCATTTTTTGTTACATTGATTTCAATAGGAAACGGTAATATATTCAATATCTTTAGTTACAGTTGACTTAATGTACTACTATCATTTGCCTTTATCATTTGCATACACAATACTCAGCTTAGGATCTTGACTGATTGTGACAGCCATCCAACGTGAAGATCTTCCTTATCATGTATATGAACTTGGATCTATTTCAACATAGTTAATCTTTTTCAATACTTGAAAAATAGTATTTGCGTGCGGTTATATATATGTAAATACTCTTTCCGAAATTTAGTTTTCTTTATATAAAATAAATAAAACGTAAAGGGATAATATCAGACGAGCGTCAGGCACCCGCAGGCGGTGCTCTTGTTTATTTCATTATTCTTCATTGGTTTTAGTTAATGATTATCAAGTCTAAGTTGATCTGGTTTTCCTTTCAGAACTAAAAAGGACACCTACTGGTGAGCAAACTTCTAAATGAAATGCTTGTGGAAGTTTGAAATGTGTGACTTTGTTTACAACATACTAAGGAAATACATATAGATGAGACACTTGTAAATTGTGATGTTTATACATATAATGGTGCACACGATACACACTTGTTACAGAACTCAAACATATGATATGACAGCGCAAAGGCAAGAACCAAGCAAGATATGAACATATATGCAGACAGATACCAATGAGAAACCATATACTTGTGCTTTTTGCGTGTACAAGGAAAACTGTACTAACCAAACACACGAGAATACATCCGGGTGAGAAACACATGTGATGTTTGTGAATTTGAATGTAAGCAAAAATTAATTTAAACAAACACATTACAATTCATACTGGCGAGAGACAGTACAAATGTGATGTTAGTAAATTTGAATTGATTTACAAAGGGAATTTAATCATGCACAGGAGAGAACAAAAAAGTGTTAAACTGTATAAATGTGATGCTTGTTCATATACTTGTAAAAAGGACGGTCTACTCAGCATTCACAAGAGAAAACACACAGGTGAAAAACCATACAAATGTGACTTTTGTGAATTTGCATGCTCCGAGAAAGGAAATTTATTAAAACACAAGAGAATACATACAGGTGACAAACCGTATAAATGTGATGTTTGTGAATATGCATGTGTACAGAAAAATAATCTCAGCTCTCACAAGAAAATACACACTGGTGAGAAACCGTACAGATGTGATGTTTGTGAATTTGCAAGTAATCATAAAGGATCTTTAATCAGCCACACGAGAATACATACAGGTGAAAAACCGTACAATTGTGACTTATGTGAATTTGCATGCTTGGCGAAAGGAAATTTAAACAGACACAAGAAAAAACATACAGGTGAAAAACCGTACAAGTGCGACTTTTGTGAATTTGCATGCTCACAGAAAGGAAATTTAATCAGACACAAGATAAAACATACTGGTGTTGAAGAAACCGTACATATGTGATGTTTAAGGAAGTTTAATCAGACACAAGATAATACATACTGGTGTTGAAGAAAGCGTACATATGTGATGTTTGTGAATTTGCAAGTAATCAGAAAGATATTTTATCAGCCACAAGATAATGCATTATAGTGAGAAACCATATATATGTGAAAATGCATGTACACAGAAAGGTCATCTCAGCTCCCATAATATAATCCACACTGGTGAGAAACAGTAAACATGTGATGAGTACGACAAAATCTGTACTAACCAGACATAAAATAATCCATATTATAATACCTCAAGTGACTTTGTAAATAGAGGATATTACATGTGTGGTCATTCAATACGACATTTTATTAAACGAGTTTTCTAAAATTAATAGAAACGAGCCTTGCCGAGTTTTCAGCAATTTTAGAAAACGAGTTTAATACAATTTTGTATTGAATGACCACGAATGTTATATTCTATTTTTAGATCACCTAGAGCCAAAGGCTCAAGGTGAGCTATTCTGATCAATCTGTGTCCGTCGTCCGTCGTCGTCCGTCGTTAACTTTTAGCTTTAAACATCATCTCCTCCTGAACCGCATGAACAGTTTCCACCAAACATCACAGGAATGTTCCTTTGGTGGTCCTCTTTCAAAATTGTTCAAAGATTTAAATTCCATTGAGAACTTTCGTTGCTGCGGCATCAGAAAGGGGATAAAAATCTTCTCCTCCGAATCTGCCAGTCAGATTCAAATATAATTTGGTAGAAATGATCCTTGGGTGACCCTCTATAAAAATTGTTCAAGCCATACTGATTGGTCGAATAACATGGCAGTCAGGCGGCATCAAAAAAGGGGCAAAATGACAAAATTTGAAAATTCCATTTTTATTTGTTTGGAACAAACAAATTTAGTTACTGCAATTCTGAAGCCGTTCGTCTTATGGAAAAGTCCATGAATTTCATACGCGTGAAAGTAGTACTCAATACTTGCTCTTACATTTCAAATGTATCACGATATTTGAAATAATGATATATTTATATCGTCTTTGTTTTCTTATGTGGTTCTTATATTCAAAGAGAATTTGGAAATAAAATGAAACATTGTATTTTAAAACATGAACGCGTAGAGATTTATAAATCTCAATGAGTGAACTGCTACAGGGAAAACTATTTCCGATTTAAGCTCCAGATACGGTATTTGAATTTTCAATCACGCATTGAAAATGTAGATAAAAACAGAATTGAAAATATTTTCTTTGTGCCTTGTCGGCCATATAAATATAGTATAAAGAATTAAAAAGCAAATATGTGCGTCATAAAATGCATTTAAAATGAGAGTAACACATTTGCAGAGAAATCGTGATCGTCGAATTCTATTTATAAATACGACGGTATGGAGGGAGGGTCTAAAGTGCGGACGCGATCTGCGGACAAATACATTATAGAGGGAAAATGCGGACAAATGCAATATAGAGGGAAAATGCGGACGCTATAGAATATAGAGCAAATCTGCGGACGCTATGATTTGTTGTAAAAAATGTTTAATTAAAGATGGGCAAATGTGTATAATTTGTTAACATATGATCATATCCGGGGTTTTCTTTTTAAATATATAATGTGTTTGATTGCTTTTATCAGTGATATAGATTAACCCAAAAATCGAGATCATGCTGAAATGGAATCTCTTTGTAAAGTATGTTAACGACTTTCCTCTTTATATCATATCTATATATATCAATAACGAGAATTGATGGATTGATTTTCCGACAAGTAAATGTCTTTTGACGCATCTGCAGCGGACGAAATTTGAAAACATTGCAAGAATAGAATATGTTGCTAGTAACTAGCCATAGGTTTTGATTCAATTATATCCTCTCCTTTACAATCGATTGAAGGGTCATGGGTTCTAGTTATTGTTTGGCATCTTCATTTTCTACTTTGTAACTTTCAATAGTTTTTCCATGTGCCATACTACGAGGCAAATGATCCATGCAACATTCTATTCTGTAGGGTACTTGGAAGGGGCAGAACAATTTAAATAACAAATAAACAATAAGTATATATATATATACAACACTGTTTCTAGTAATTATATATATATACAACAATAATAAAACAGTAAAAATCAACATATATTGAAAACATTGTGGGAAAAGGAGAATTTGCTTATTTAAACAATTTCTTAATTCCCATAACCTTTCTTTACCGTCGTATAAACCAAATTTGTATTTGAAGGCTGTTATAAGTAAAAAACTTAAATGTTGCCAATTTAATCACATATCTTATCCTTATAATAGCCAAATAATTAACAAAAGTTACAATTAAAGTTCCGCATCTGTTGTCAACATATCCACCGGTGCATTAACACAAGATTTGTGAAACCAACTGTGCATATATTACATTGTACCATGACGGTATCGACACATCCCGGCAAGTTACAAATACATAAATGTATATGATAGGTTTATTGGGAAAAGGGGTTACATTTATAATTTGTTTGGAATGACACTCGTACACAATGGTAATTAACAGTGAATGGTCACGCATCCTTAATTAATTTGGTAAGCTTAAACACCCTTTAAAGGAAACAGCGGCCAGCTTAGGTGTATACTGTAGAGTAAAATGCGGACGGCAAAGGTATTTTTCTTGGTTTTCTCTGGAGCATTTAATCCTTTTATAATGCAAATGAATTTAAAAGCCTCTGAAGTCTGAAGCATGTTACTTTTAAAGTGCTCATATAAATATTAGTACTGCCTTTTTCCACAATATTTTCTACATGATTTCAATTACTCTTTCATTTGGATAGATGTTTCTTTTTTTTTAGTTCACCTGAGCACGAAGTGCTGAAAGTTAGTTATTGTGATCTCCTTTTCTTCTACCAAACTGATTGGCAGATTTTCAAATTATTTTAAAGAAGTGTTCCTTGGCCGCCAGGGAGCGGGGCTTTTCTGCCTTATATGGCTATAGTGTAAACTCAAAAAAATCTTCTCCAAAAGTGTCAAGCCGATTTTCAAATAATGTTGTAGAAATGTTCCTAGGGTGACCCTCTATCAGATTCCTTCCAGCCAAGTTGATTGGTCGAAAAACATTGGCCGCCAGCGGGCGGGGCTTTTTTGCCTAATATGGCTATAGTAAAAACTTGAAAAATCTTCTCCTCTGAAAGTGTTTGGCCAATTTTCAATTCTTTTTGTAGAAATGTTCATTGGGAGACCATCTATCAGATTCCTCCAAGCCATGTTGATTGGTCGAAAAACATGGCCACCAGGGGGCAGGGCTATTTGGCCTTATATGGCTATAGTGAAAACTTGAAAAATCTCTTGTTAAGCAGGAAGCTTTTGAGTAAGATTTTAGAAAACCCTTGGTCAATTGTGATTTTTTTTGTAACACAAATTGGTAAATACTTAAATGAGTGAGTCGGGGCCATAATGGTTATCCATTTTTATGCCCCCGGAATCACCGATTCGGTGGGCATCTAGTTTTTTGGTCTGTCTGCACGTCTGTCTGCACGTCTGTCTGCACGTCTGTCTGTCTGTCTGCACGAAACAAACTTTAACCTTGACCACTACTTTTGAACCATAACAGGTACGGCTACCATATTTCACATGTGTATTTCTTGTGACATGACCTTTCTGTCAGTACCAACATTTTTGACCTTGCGACCTTGACCTTTGACCTAGATGTTGCCATTCTCGAAAAAAACTTTAACCTTGGCCATTACTTTTGAACCATAACAGGTAAGGCTACCATAATTCACATGAGTATTCCTTGTGACATGACTTTTCTGTCAGTACCAACATTTTTGACCTTGCGAATTTGACCTTTGATCTTGTTGTTGCCATTCTCGAAAAAAGACTTTAACCTTGGCCATTACTTTTGAACCATAACAGGTACGGCTACCATATTTCACATGTGTATTCCTTGTGACATGACCTTTCTGTCAGTACCAACATTTTTGACCTTGCGACCTTGACCTTTGACATAAATGTTGCCATTCTAAAAAAAACAACTTTAACCTTCACCACTACTTTTGAACCATAACAGGTAAGGCTACCATATTTCACTTGTGTATACCTTGTGACATGACCTTTCTGTCAGTACAATTTTTTTTTCACCTTGACCTTTGACCTAAATGTTGCCATTCTCGATAAAAACTTTAACCTTGACCACTACTTTTGAACCATAACAGGTACGGCTACCATATTTCGCATGTGTATACCTTGTGACATGAAATTTCTGTCAGTACCAACATTTTTTAGCTCGACTATTCGAAGAATATGAGAGCTATACTACTCACCCTGGCGTCGGCGTCGGCGTCGCCGTCGGCGTCGGCGTCGCCGTCGGCGTCGGCGTCCACGTCACACTTTGGTTAAGGTTTTGCATGCAAGTTCTTAAATACTACATGTATTGCATTGAAACTTTCTACAACCCTACCAAACTATCACACAAATGTAGATTATCAAGTTAGATAACTCTATCCTGCATTTTATGCAAGTTATGGCCCTTTTTTACTTAGAAATTCTGGTTAAAGTTTTGCGTGCAACTAAAGTAAGAGTCCATATCTCAGTATTTAATTGATGCATTGCATTGCAACTTTATACAGCACTACCCAACTATCACACCTATGTAGATTATCAAGTTAGATAACTCTATCCTGCATTTTATGCAAGTTATGGCCCTTTTTTTACTTAGAAATTCTGGTTAAAGTTTTGCGTGCAACTAAATTAAGAGTCCATATCTCAGTATTTACTTGATGCATTGCATTGAAACTTTCTACAACCCTACCCAACTATCACACCTGTGTAGATTATCATCTAAGATAACTCTATCCTGCATTTTATGCAAGTTATGGCCCTTTTTTTACTTAGAAATTCTGGTTAAAGTTTTGCATGCAACTAAATTAAGAGTCCATATCTCAGTATATACTTGATGCATTGCATTGAACCTTTATACAACCCTACCCAACTATTACACCTATGTAGATTAACAAGTTAGATAACTCTATCCTGCATTTTAGGCAAGTTATGGCACTTTTTTTTACTTAGAAATTCTGGTTAAAGTTTTGCGTGCTACTAAATTAAGAGTCCATATCTCAGTATTTACTTGCTGCATTGCATTGAAACTTTCTACAACCCTACCCAACTATTACACCTGTGTAGATTATCAAGTATGATAGCTCTATTCTGCATTTTATGCAAGTTATGGCCCTTTTTTTACTTAGAAATACTGGTTAAAGTTTTGCGTGCAACTAAATTAAGAGTCCACGTCTCAGTATATACTTGATGCATTGCATTGAACCTTTATACAACCCTACCCAACTATCACACCTATGTAGATTATCAAGTATGATAACTCTATCCTGCATTTTATGCAAGTTATGGCCTTTTTGGACTTATAAATTCTGGTTAAAGTTTTGCATGCAACTACATACAGAGACCATCTCTTAGTAACTACTTGATGCATTGCATTGAAACGTTATACAGCCCTTACCAACCAGCATTTTATGCAAGTTATGGACCTTTTTGGACTAAGAAATTCTGGTTAAAGTTTTGCAACTACATTTAGAGTGTAATCTCAGTAACAACTTGAACAATTGTATTGAAACTTTATACAACCTTTCCCAATTGTACAACTATAAACACAACCAATTAAGATAACTCTATCCTGTATATGGTGCAAATTGTTGCCCTTTTTTTACTTAGAAATTATGGTTAAAGGTTTGCGTGCAACTACATTAAGAGTCCATATCTTTGTAACTACTTGATGCATTCCATTGAAAGGTTATACAACCCTATCTAACCATCAAACCTATGAAAATAATCATGTTAAATAACACTATCCTGCATATAATGCAAATTATCACCCACTAAGAAATTGTGGTTAATGTTTTGCATGCAACTACATTAGAGTCCATTATCTCGGTAACTTAAATAAGCGGTGGAATAGTCGAGCGCGCTGTCCTCCGACAGCTCTTGTTACCTTGCGACCTTGACCTTTGACCTAGATGTTGCCATTCTCGAAAAAATACTTTAACCTTGACCACTTCTTTTGAACCATAACAGGTACGGCTAACATATTTCACATGTGTATACCTTGTGACATGACCTTTCTGTCAGTACCAAAATTGTTCAACTTGCGACCTTGACTTTTGACCTAGATATTGCCATTCTCGAAAACAAAATTAACCTTGACCACTTCTTTTGAACCATAACAGGTACGGCTACCATATTTCACATGTGTATTCCTTGTGACATGACCTTTCTATCAGTACCAACATTTTTCACCTGGCGACCTTGACCTTTGACCTAGATGTTACCAATCGGGGGCATCAGTGTTTCACAAACACATCTTGTTTTTACATGTCTTTTGAAACTTGGAAATTAAATATAATATTCACATGTATGTCTCATGATTTATTTTTTATAGACAACTAAAATGGCATTTAATTTTAACGGATGCGTCATTTATTCTTTTACCCGAAGTTGTAATATTTATAAACAATGCAGTTTATAAATCACACATCTATGCAAATGCAAATGTTTGAACAGTTTTATGTACCCAAACAAATTTAGTGCCTTCAGCGCTTTGATTATAAAAGTGCTTGTCTGATTTTAAGAAAATATAATACGAATCTTACTGTAATGATCCTCTATTTAATTTGTTTAAGCCGTTTTGATTGGTTACACAATCATAGCAAACAGGCGTCATCACAAAAGGGGTAAATTGAACTTTTAGCTACAAATGACAACCAACTCCTACCATTCCAATAGACCAATTTCAACAAAACATCACAGGAATGTTCCTTTGGTGGTCCTCTTTCAAAATTGTTCAAAGATTAAAATTCCAATGAGAACTTTGGTTGCTGCGGCATCAAAAAGGGGACAAAATGTCCAAACTTTAAAAATCTTCTCCTCCGAATCTGCCTGTCAGATTCAAATATAATTTGGTAGAAATGTTCCTTGGGTGACCCTCTATAAAAATTGTTCAAGCCATACTGATTGGTCGAAAAACATGGCAGTCATGCGGCATCAGAAAAGGGGCAAAATGACAAAACTTGAAAATTCCCTTTTTATGAAAGTGTTTGTCTGATTTTAAGAAAATATAATACGAATCTTACTGTAATGATCCTCTATTTAATTTGTTTAAGCCGTTTTGATTGGTTACACAATCATATCAACCAGGCGTCATCACAAAAAGTGTAAATTGAACTTTTAGCTACAAATGACAACCAACTCCTACCATTCCAATAGACCAATTTCCACAAAACATCACAAGAATGTTTCTTTGGTGGTCCTCTTTCAAAATTGTTCAAAGATTTAAATTCCATTGAGAACTTTAGTTGCTGCGGCATCAGAAAGTGAGAAAAATACCCAAATTTTAAAATCCTTTTCCTCCATAATCTACTTGTGCGATTGCAAGATAATTTGGTAGAAATGTTCCTTAAGTGACCCTCTAAATAAACTGTTGAAGCCATATTGATTTCGTTGAAAAACAGGGCAGCAAGGCGGCATCAGGAAAGGTGCAAAATGACAAAAACTTTATAATTTCATTCTTATTAAAGTTCTTGTTAGATTTCAAGATATAAATGGCCTTTACTGATAAGCTGTTTCTTGAGAAATGTCCACTCCTTGCAGTTTCATTTGCACTCCCTGATATAATTTTCCCAGATATTTGCAGTTAAATATTTGCTACTAATTTACTATCAATTAGGTGATCGATTTAGGGCCATCTTTGCCCTCTTGTTATTGTATACTTTGATATTTTTCGTTCTTGTTTCCATATGAACAAAGGATGCAATATCATTTGATATTGCACTGGAATCTTTTTCACGTGACGCTAAGGACGGAACTACTTTCGCTGTCAAAGAGACGCGCCATCTGTCATTCGATGTAAACATGCACGTTGATTCAGGCGTTTCGCTTACTGACGCTGTCTTTCAGGAACTTACAAAAAAAGACACCTAAAGGACAAGGACTATGAACATTCTCTCAAAGACAGAGTGTTTCAAAAGGCAACAAAAGCTTTGACTTCAAAGAAAATTGAATTGAAGAAACAAGGGATGGGGAGACAACCAAACAAATCATGCCATATTAGTCCAGATGAGGAAAAATAAAATGTTCAATTGTGGAGCACTTGGTGACAGTAACCCTAGAAGCTTGATAACAACATTATTGTTTATGTTTGGAAAACTGCTTGGCTTAAGAGCTAGGGATGCGGCAAGAAAGATGACTATTGGGGATATTCAGTTGAAGGTATGTATATATCTGTGCAATTTTTTAACTAACTTTAACAAAATGCCTTGCATATAATATCTTTATGTATTTCTAATGCATATTTTTTCTAAAAAGAGGATCACACATGATTATTATAGATGTCATTTAACTTATTTGAAGACTTGATACATTTATTATGTACATATTTATAAATATTTAAATGCATAGATTTAAAAGAAGAGTGATGACACTTACTTTAAGCTATATAAAGTTCATATTATATATTTTAAGGAAAAGGATGGGGAGAAATATTTGGAATTTTATGAGAGGTCCACAAAAACAAAGGATGGTTCTAATCTGAAGAATGTCAGAGATACAATACCAAGAATCTACTCCTCACATGAAAAAGAGAATAAAAGGTAAATAATTTAAGAAAATGAATGCATATAGTTTTGAACAGTTCTTCAAGTAAATAAGTATAGTATAGGCTTCATATCAATATATAGTTTAGGCTGTTTGAAAAACTAAAAGTGCTGATGAATTAAATAAATTGATTCTGTCATTATGTATTTTTCAAAAAATGTTCATAAATATGTATATAACTAAATCCCAATTTCAAATCAGTGAATTAGTGTGATGACTAGAATAGATATTGATTCAATACAAACATTATCCCATGAAGATATTTAATGAATTGAAGTGAACAACTGTAAAATTTTAATGGAAAATAGTTCCATTAATACCAATATAGCATGTTTCTTATATTTCATTTCAGAAATCCAATTTATCTATATGAGTTTTACATGCAAAAAAGGCCAACATCACAGATGACACCTGACAGTCCCTTTTTCTCCCCCAATACCCTTGACTAGAATCACAGAGAGAGGAGAACCATGGTAAATACAATCATTTATACATAATGTACACTAATAACATATACTCATTCTAAGATTATACTTGATATAATGGACTGTACACAATGTATTGTGTATACCAAGTATCAAAAGAATGACATTGTGTTTATACCTCATTAAATTTGCATTTCCAGATAAAAGAGAATGGGAAACTACTATTTTGTGTCTGCAGATTTTAATTTGGTAAACAAAACATATGTTGTTAATTAAAAAGAAAATAGTGTTATTTAATATATTATTTGAAACTATGCATTTAAATATTAATTGATAATCAGCCTGAGCAGTAATGTATTATTAAATTATCTTCAGGTTTTATCCAAGGCCAATGGACGAGAACACACTTGGAAAGTTGATGAAAAATGCAGCTTCCATGGCCAATATTGACAAAAAAAAGCACAAACCACAGTGTCAGAAAAACCACAGTCACTTCTCTATCTAATGCTGGTGTCCCCCCCCCCCCCCCCCCCCCCCCCCCCCCTCCCCCCCCCCCCCAGAAATTAATGAAGATTACAGAACATAGGAATATTCAATCAATTACTCATTATGATGATTCACTCAGTGAAAAGGACCACATAAATATATGTGACATATTACAGGTTGCAGACAGCATACCTCAAGCACAAAATAAACCAGAAATCCAATCAAAGTCAGAAAATCTGATCAGCCAAAAAAAGATACCTTGTTTTCCCAGTGGTTGTGTTTTTAATAGCTGTACTTTTAATTTTTAGTATTCTGCCAGAAATTATTGATATAAATACATCCTCTAGAATGCAAATTGTTGCATCTTAAATCATTTGAGGCATTTTTGGGTCATGTTTCCTGTGACAAATTTCAGATATGACACAACAATTCTACTGAGATGCACAGATATTACACTTAGATAGGAGTTATTTACATAAAATGGTATATCTGTTTCAAAGTTAAACAAAGTAGGCATGTACTAAGATCTTAAATTGCACATTCTTTCATAATAAAAAGTTGTAAGCTAATTTTTTTAGCTCACCTATGCACGAAGTGCAAGGTGAGCTATTGTGATCACATTTTGTCTGGCGTCCGTCCGTCGTGCGTCGTCAACATTTCAGCTTGTTAACACTCTACAGGCTACATTTTGCATTCAATCTTCATGAAAGTGTATCAGAACATTCATATCCGTGAAATCTTGGACAAGTTCGAAACTGGGCCATATGAGGTCAAAAACGAGGTCACCAGGTCAAATTTAAGCGAAATCTTGTTAACACTCTGGAGGCCACATTTTCAACTTGAGCATGTTGAAACTTTATCAGAATGTTTGTCTTGATGATATGTAGGTCAAGTTCGAACATGGGTCATGTCGGGTCAAAAAATTAGGTCACTAGGTCAAATTGAAGGAAAATCTTGTTAACACTCCAGAGGACGCAATTTTTGCTTCAGCAGTTTGAAATTTTGTCAGAATATTTGTCAAAAAAATATCTAGGTCAAGTTCAAATATGGGTCATATTGAGTCAGAAACTAGGTCACTAGGCCAAATTGAGGGAAAATCTTGTTAACTCTTGTAGAAGCGGCATGTTTTGCTTCAGCAGCTTGATATTTGGTCAGAATGTTGAGCTAAATGATATCTAGGCCAAGTTCGAATATGGATCATGTAGGGTCAAAAACTAGGTCACTAGGCCAAATTGAAGGAAAATCTTGTAAACACTTTGGATGCCGCATTTTTTGCTTCAGCTGCTTGAAATTTGGTCAGAATGTTTGTCTGAATTATATCTAGGTCAATTTCGAATATGGGTCATATTGGGTCAGAAACAAGGTCAATAACGGAAAATATTGTTCAAACTCCGGAGGCCGCATTTTTACTTTGAGCAATTTGTCAGAATGTTGTCTTGATGATATCTAGTCCATGTTGGAATATGGGTCATATCAGGTAAAAAGATATAGATCACTAGGCCAAATGAAGGAAAATCTTGTTAACACTGTGGAGGTTGCATTCAGAATAATTGTCTTGATGTGTTTTTCATTGCAGTACATTGTATAATTAAGGTGAGCGATCCAGGGCCATAATGGCCCTCTTGTTTAATATTTAATATCCATGTTCACTTATCTAATGTTGAAATTCAATATATAATTTGAATTTAAAAATACATTTATTGATATGATCTTGCATTACTCCTTGCCAATTAGAACTATTATCTTTTCTCTTAGCTTAGTTTAAGTTCAATTAAATATTGAAAGGAATGTGTTCAGTTTTGAGGCTACATGTAGTGAATATTTTTTTGTCAGTGCTGCATAGATTTATGCCAATTTCCATGCACAATGATGCAATAATTCTGATGTGAATTTATATGAGAAGCGATAATCAGACTACACTTTCACGCAGTCTGAATAAGTTTGCATTGTTAATGTTCTTACACCTGGAACAGATCAAGGAAGGAAACAGTCTGGGCTGTCCGGTCGCCTCACCAAAATAGGTTGTAGTGAATATTTTGTCTGTCAGTGCTGCATCGATTTATGCCAATTTCCATACACAATGATGCAATATATATAATGTGAATTCATAAAAGAAGCGATAAGTGTAAACAAAGATCAGACTATACTTAGATGCAGTCTGGATAAGTTTACAGTTTTCATTTTCTATCACTTGGATAAGACCAAGGAAGGAAACGGCATAAGCTGTAATGTTGCCTCACAATTCAGTCACGATTTCTACAATAAAGTATAAAAACAAAGGAAAGACACTATTTTGACATGTATTTTATTTCCTTCAAACAAATTACAATATAAATGGACTGATAAAGACACGCGTAGCTCTAGAAAATGCATATTTCAGATCGAAGCGAGAAAAAGTCGCTGGATAATGACGACCATTGATATGTGTTTACATGTGAACATAGCAACGGATATATTACTCCGCCGTTTCTTAAGTAACGAAAAGGAATATAAATGTGTACAAATGATAACACAATTAAATCAATACTTGTCATTAAGTGTTTAATTTAAATTGAAACTTGAAGGAAATGGAATATTTATTATATTATTTTCACGAATACAATATCAAAGTATACAGTAAAAAGGTTATTGCATCTGAAAGGGAATATATTGTGTGTTGGACTCGTTCTTTGGCGGAGGTTCCCCTCGCAAGCTCGGGCAACTCAGCCAAAGAACTCGTCCAACACAATATATTCTCATACAGATGCAATGACCTATAATATCATAAATTCAAATTCGACGATTATTAGCGCAAAATATATATAACGTCGCTATATAGCGCGGTCATTTTCAATGCTTTTCATTATGACGTTACGTAGCATTGTTATTACACTAGTTGAATACGCAATTTATACAATGGCTTTATTACACTCCCGGCGACGTCATTTATGATATAATGTTAAATTCTCACATACTCATCATGGGCAATTTCTTATTGTTCGCGCGTCTAAAATGTTGGTCATTTAAAACAATAACGTCACCGTTAAGACGCGCGTGCTGTGTAACAGTATACTGTTAACCGGAATATTCATATGTGTTGCATTGTATCGGTAGGGTAATGTTGTCATACACAGGAATACATATACCAGAGAGCAATTATTTTATTTTGTTTTTATGAATAATCATGTCTTCAGAAATATTCTCTAACCATGATGTAGTGACTGCATACTTGCAAGTAACATCACTCTCCTGTGTTTTTAGCGCAACTATTCGGAGAACATGAGAGCTATTCTACTCACGCTGGCGTCGGCGTCGGGGTCCACGTCACATCTTGATTAAGGTTTTGCATGCAAGTACATATATTTCACCATCGCTCATAAACTACTAGATGTACTTCACACCTATTTACACAATCAAATAAGATTACTCTATTATGCAGTTATTGCAAATTATGGCCCTTTTTAGCTCGACTATTTGAAGAATATGATAGCTATACTACTCACCCTGGCGTTGGCGTCGGCGTCCACGTCACATCTTAATAAGGTTGTGCATGCAAGTACTTAAATACCTCATGTATTGCATTTACATTTTATACAACCCTACCAAACTATCACACCTATGTAGATTATCAAGTTAGACATTCTGGTTTAAGTTTTGCGTGCAACTAAATAAAGAGTTCATATCTCAGTATTTACTTGATGCATACAGAAAAAGGACAAGTGTATCTTTATATTTACATGACATATGTATGACAGGTCTAGTTTATAACCAGGAGTGTATTCCAATTTACCTAACATATTTATAACAGGAGAATTGTATGACCAAATGTGTATTCTAATTTACCTTACACATGAACGCCAGGTCTACTGTAGACTAGAGTAGTTACCAAACACCTAGCGATCTGTCCTTTAATAAGAAGTGAACCTTTCACATGCACCGTCCTCATGATGACAGTCAATCTTGACCTATGAACCATGACCATTAATGAGAAGTGAACTGTTCACCTAAACTGTTTATGATGCCAGTCTAACTTGCCCTATAATCCATGACCTTTAATAAGAAGTCAACTGTTCACCTAAACTGTTGATGATGACAGTCTAACTTGCCCTAT
Organism: Serripes groenlandicus; assembly: GCA_031761405.1. Taxonomy (NCBI): domain Eukaryota; kingdom Metazoa; phylum Mollusca; class Bivalvia; order Cardiida; family Cardiidae; genus Serripes; species Serripes groenlandicus. The sequence goes on from JASEVX010000014.1 coordinate 38,930,951, forward strand.
GATCCATGACCTTTAATAAGAAGTGAACTGTTCACCTAAACGTTTTATGATGACAGTCTAACTTGACCTATGATCCATGACCTTTAATAAGAAGTGAACTGTTCACCTAAACTGTTAATGATGAAAGTCTAGTGATACATCCACAGACATTAATAGCATAGATAGTATGAACACCAGCATTCTATCTCATGTATTTAAACTATTTCAATTATATTTATATAGATCGATTTAGGGAGTTCAATATTGATCATATATCAAATTATATTTATAGTGTTATAGTTGTTATCCCGAAAGTTCAGAGACGGGTTAATACCTCTTGCAATGTTTTAACTGATGTGGTTGATACGTTTGATCTAGATCTTTTGAAAACCCGCTTTATAATGTTTTCAATGAAAGATCACCTTTCAAAACTCAAGGAAAATACGTGTATTTCCAAAGATAAATGTAAAATAATTAAACTACACAGGTGCAGAGTATATATATATATTATCAAAATATTGGCCTCGTCACAGGAAACTAGGCCTTATGACATTAAAGACGAGAGTTGGTTCCTTTTTATTGGAACAGTTTGATAGATCTTTGTAATATTCGTGTCCGCCATTCAGTCAAGATATATTTTTTTGTGGAGTTGAAAACAATAAGACAGAAAGCCAAGTTTAGATAGATGTTAAACGACACACAAGTTTGCAACATTGAAGTTGCTATATGATTGAATGAATAGAAATCCGTTTTACATATGTTTATTGTGTGTAGTTTGTATATCAAATTCCATTATTTTTTTACATCTCTTAAGGTTACCATCGGATTAGACTGTACATTTCAAATAATATATCATTCAAATGGTACACGCGTATTTTTCATTTTGAAACTCTAGAACAATCTCCTTTTTAGCTCACCTGAGCTTTGCTCAAGGTGAGTTATTGTGATCGCCTTTTGTCCGGCGTCCGTCGCCCGTCGTCCGTCGTGCGTCAACTTCTTCTCCTCAGTAACCAGTGGGTCAATTGGGATGAAACTTCACAGAAAGCATCCTCCCAATGACCTCACCAGAATTCCTTCAAATTGTTGGGATCTATGCAGAATTCTGGTTTCCATGGCAACGATACGAAAAAAACTTCAAAATTCTTCTTCTCCCAAACTGGTTGGCAGATTTTGAAATTATTTTGTAGAAATGTTCCTTGGGTAACCCTCTATCAGATTCCTTGAAGCCATGTTGATTGGTCGAAAAACATGGCCGCCAGGTGGGGCGGGGCTTTTTTTGCCTTATATGGCTATAGTGAAAACTTAAAAAGTCTTCTCCTCCAAAAGTGTCAGGCCGATTTTCAAATAAATTTGTAGAAATGTTCGTTGGGTGACCCTCTATCAGATTCCTTGAAGCCATGTTGATTGGTAAAAAAACATGGCCGCCAGGGGGGCGGGGCTATTTTGCCTTATATTGCTATAGTGAAAACTTAAAAAATCTTCTTCTCCGAAAGTGTTCAGCCGATTTTCAAATAGTTTTGTAGAAATGTTCATTGGGTGACCCTCTATCAGATTCCTTCAAGCCATGTTGATTGGTCGAAAAATATGGCCGCCAGAGGGCGGGGCTATTTTGCCTTATATTACCATAGTGAAAACTTAAAAAATCTTCTTCTCCGAAAGTGTCAGGCCGATTTTCAAATACTTTTGTAGAAATGTTCCTTGGATGACCCACTTTCAGATTCCTTCAAGCCATGTTGATTGTTCAAAAAACATGGCCTCCAGTGGGCAGGGCTATTTTGCATTATATGGCTATAGTGAAAACTTAAAAAATCTTCTCCTCCAAAAGTGTCTGGCCGATTTTCAAATAATGTTGTAGAAATGTTCCTAGGGTGACCCTCTATCAGATTCCTTCAAACCAAGTTGATTGGTCGGAAACTATGGCTGCCAGGGGGCGGGGCTTATATAGCTAAAGTGAAAAAAAAAATCAGGTGAGCGATTCCAGGGCCATCATGGCCCTCTTGTTTGAAAACATATCCCATTAAACACGAAATCGAGTTCAAAATATTTTAAATCTTGTTTTGAAAAACATAATATCAAGTTTATTTTGACATTCTCACGATTTAAATCTGCTAAATCATAGAGCATTTAGCAGGAATTGTCTACGGACAGAGTTTTACGGTTTAATCTAATCCATATGACCGAGGAATACACATTTTCACATGGATTTTCACATGGGTATCGGAGTGATGGCGAACATGTAGAGTGACGAACCATACAGTTACCAAAATAGTTATTTCCCCTAGTCAAATAGCCGCCATTTGTAATACAACTTTTGTCTTGGTTCAGAAATTTTGTTGCTCCATATTTCTTTAAAAGATTCACTGTGCAGTCTATTGCAGGTAAGTAATTATTTCTAAATCAATCTGAAATGCATGTTATTATTAATATGAGTTTTACAACACTTCGACAAGTTCAGAAGTATTTCCATAATTTGATTATTTTGGAATCAACACTTACAGTTTAACTTTTAGCTGAATATTCTCCTGTTTGCACACACCAACTTCAGGCTGTCCAGAACCTTCTGACACACACAAAAATAGGGCTAATTTAAGAAATGTCGGGGCTAAATCAGGGCCTGCTCTGGGTTGAATTTTTCTTTCGCTACCACTTTCGCCACTTTTAATTTTTAGGAGCCATTTATTTTGGCCACTTTTGATAAATATTTGAGCCATTTGTTCGCATCTTTTCTTTAATTACATGGATAAAGGGAGAGGAGAATAAAATCAAACTATGATACAAATTGTTCTTTTCATTTCATAATACGTAGTGGTAGATCTAGGCAAAACAAAAACAAAATTTACAAAAAAAATTCTCATTGTTTTTACAAACAAAGGCCTTCGTCGTTCATCGAAACCCAGTTCAAAAAGCGTGTCGATATATTTAATGCATCTTTAATTTTCAATTATCATATTTGAATCCTTTAATGTATCAATATCGCTTAGAGTTGTTGGTCAGTCAGATTAAAAGGCTGAATTAACACTTCACAACAATAAAACAAGTGTGAAATACACAAACTGTCAAAATCTGGTGTTGTAAAACAGTCGTAAAGTGGTCACTGCCCAACATTGAATCAAATTGTAGTGTTTTATCTTAGACTAACGGAAACAATCACTCTATGTCGTTAATTTATGTCCCGAACAGGTAACTTTGGTTATATAGTTCTGCAATATTTATTATTTAAATAATATATGTTATAAGCCTCAAATGTATATTGTATGTATTTTGTTATTGCTCATATTGTCATGTGTACCATGAATTGAGTTAAATAAACTGTTTTAAACTGTTAAACTGTTAAACTTAAAACTAAAACTAAAACTAAACGGTGAGAAAAACCTTTCACCACTTATTTTCGAAATCATGAACAAAAATTGCAAGTTTGAAATAATGTTCGCATTTGGCGAAAGTGGCAAACGACAAACCGGGCCCTGGCTAAAATCATAAATTTGGGTACAATATAGTTTGCCGTTTCATAGAAATGAAATCACAAAGTAACTTCTGCACATGTTCACATTTTGTAAACAATGGTCGCAGATTTGCATTTTATTACAATTGGCGGGCACCCACATTACTATGCAAGCGTATTGCTCTTGCAACATTTTTCCCGCTGTTACCACTTTAATACATGAAAATCAAATTCACCAAATTCACATCAGGGAATTTTTTTTAATCATCCGCCATTTTGTTTAATTCCAACATCCGGTAATTGATTAGACGAAATTCGTTTAAAATTTAATTTAATTAACTTACAAATTGGGTAAACAACCTACACATGAATTAATATACGGCACAGAAAACAATGCGATTTATGTTTATCATTACAATGGGAATTTATCCGATTCATTGTTGATTTCGATTAGCTTTTTTCTTATAATTTGAGGCGGACAATTGAAAGGCAAGCGTCTTTTAAATGCCAGACATGCGGACCGATTTCTTGTGAGTAATCATCGGACCGGGTCAATATATATACCGGTTGAGTCCGACGGTCCGGCGCAATTTAGGAAGCCTGACTTAATAGTTAGCGATTTCATTGGACGAAATGAGAAATTAGGTCAATGAGGTTCAAGACCTGAAAACCCTGATGTTTACATTAAACGCTGTTTACCGATTTCTAATTCTCTGAGAAGGGAATCATGACTAACATTGTGCAATCATCAAGATGGCGGCTATGTTGCGAATGATAACGGAACACAAGAAAATATTTAACGTTTTGTTGCAATATATAAGTCCATGTAGAGTGCTGCTTATTGTAGTTGCAATGAACTTGACTCAAGGCCCCCCCCCCCCCTATGTAATGTCATGCTAGCTTGCTGGATGAGCCACACACCTGTGGCATTCTATTAAACCTAATATATTGATGAGTAGAAACAAATTTTATATGTTTAGATCACCTGAGCTGAAGGCTCAAGGTAATCTATTCTGATAACTCTCTGTCTGTCGTCAGGAACAATTTGACCTAAACTCCACAGGAATGTTTCTTTGTTGACCCTCTTTACAAATTGTTCAATGATTTGAATTCCATTAATAACTTTGTTTGCTGCGGCATCAGAAAGGGGACAAATTTTCCAAACTTAAGGAAATTGAATAGGAATCTTACTTCAGTGATCCTCTACTTAATTGTTCAAGCCGTATTGATTGATAACAAAATCACAGCAATCAGGCGTCATCACAAAAGGGGTAAATTGAACTTTAAGCTACAAATGACAACTCCTACCACCATTCCACTGGACCAATTTTAACTTAACTTTACAAGAATGTTGCTTTGTTGGTCTTCTTTCAAACTTGTTCAAAGATATACATTCTGTCTACAACTTTGGTTGCTGCGGCATCAGAAAAATAATATAAAAAAAAAACCACACTTTTAAATCCCTTTTCTCCATAATATGCTTGTCCGATTCCAAGATAATTTAGTAGAAATGTTTTTTGAGTGACCCTCTATACAAACTGTTCAAGCCATATTGATTTCGTTGAAAAACAGGGCAGCAAGGAGGCATCAAGAAAGGCGCAAAAATGACATACTTTACTATTCCATTCTTATTAAAGTTCTTGTTAGATTTCAAGATACAAATGGCATTTACTGATAATCCATTTTACTATTTCTTTAACAGTGTCCATTCCTTGCAGTTTCATTTGCGCTCCTGATCACATTTTCTCAGATATTTGCAGTTAAATATTTGCTACTAATTTACTTTCACTCAGGTAATCAATTTATGGCCATCCTGGCTCTCTTGTTAGTTCAAGTGATATTTACCTTGACCGGAGTGACCCCAATTACAATCCCAAACTAGCTTTCTGTATAACCCACCTTTCTTTTCAATATGATATGTCGAACATTATATCTTTGGCAATGCAAATTCCAATATAAGGGATTTCTTTTTGTTTTAGCCTGTCCAAAATGCAACAAATCTGTAGCAGAAGATTTTAAAAATCATTTAGGCAAAAATTAAAAATTTCTATGAATGAAAGTATTATTATTAAAAACATTGCAAACAAAGGAGACATTGCACATTACAATATTTACCTTTCATCACAATATATTTTCAATGTCATCTGCTACCGATGGGACAGAATTATTTGTTTTATGTGAGACAGGGTTAATAGCCTTTACACATGATATCAGTCAAAATAACTGGGAAACGTTTCATGATCTGTACATTTTTGAAATTCACAATTTGGCACAATGCAGATCTATCTCTATCAAGATTCATGAAACTTGTTGTAAAATAGACAGTACAGAAAAATATGTGTTTGTTTAAACTGATTTAAATCTTAGTACAGTTTCATCAGGACATTTAACATTGTGTTGTCTGCATTGTAAACTTTAAACTGATTTATATACTTATAAAGTTTCATCAGGACATTTAACATTGTATTGTCTGCCTTGGCAGGATGACATGTACCAAAATAATATCTCCGTTGTCTGATTTTTTGTTTTCAGTTACTGCTTTATTAGCAGGCGACAAATGTGCTACTTTAAACACTCTTGCAAATTTATAGTAAACCTTAACCACTTAGATTTAACATCATTTGTCTAATGATTTTGTTGCACCGTTGTGCAATATGCATTATTGTAGCTTAATAGTCAGCAAAAACGATAATGTCCAATGCAGTTCATTTTAATTTTCTTTTTACTTTATGTTTAAAGTTTCTCATTGCTTATATTAATAGTAAGGTGCATAGTCCTAACAAGAACAAATGAAAAGGATGAACTAGCTCTGCACTGTTCAACAACTATTCATAGAAGGTTTCAAGAAACGTTTGTAGCGCAGAATTCGTTTTGATCCTTAGCATGAATGTGTAGGCAGTTATTATTCCACAAATACAATAATTGATGTTAATGGTGTTTTACTTACAATAGTTTTGACTAGTTAAATCAAATTTCAGAGGTATATGGCATATGCAGAAATCTAGCTTTTGATTTATTTAACGTCACTGTGGTCAATTGACTTAACCTTCCTATGTATATATATATATCATAATATGTGATTATATAAAATATAAAAAAATAGGATAAATATTTTAACGAAACTGAAAAAAAGGTAGGATTTTTAGGAAATTAAGGTACGCCGGACAGCCTGTAACTCAAGTATCAATACAAGCTTTAAGCATGGAAATATGTTTAATTCCATTTTGAAATAGATGCTTTTATTAAATGAGACAGCATAAGGCTTAAAATGGTATATTTTAGGCATGTTTGTAGTAATAACTTCCAAATTGTAAATGTTAGCTAAACACAATTTTGGTTACAGCAAGAATGACCATTTTTACTCCTACTTTTTTAGCTCACCTAAGCACGAAGTGCAAGGTGAGCTTTTGTGATCACTCACCGTCCGGCGTCCGGCGTCGTCGTCGTCGTCGGCGTCGGCGTCTGTTAACAATTTCCTACAAATGACTTCTCCTACTAAACCAATGGACAGATTTCAAAATAACTTCACAGGAATGGTCCTTAGGTAGTCCTCTTTCAAAATTGTTCAAAGAAATTAATTCCAAGTAGAACTTTGGCTGCTGCGGCATCAGAAAAGGGGAAAATTGCCAAATCTTAAAAAATCTTCTTGTCCAAAATTACTGGCCCGATTTGAAAATTATTTTGCACAAATGTTCCTTGGGGTACCCTCTACCAAGATTGTTCAAATATTTCCGATCCGTTAAAAAACATGGCCGCCAGGGGGCGGAGCTTATATTCCTTATATGTGCATTGTTAAAACTTTAAAAATCTTCTTGTCCAAAAGTACTGGCTCGATTTGAAAATTATTGTTCACAAATGTTCCTTGGGACACTCTTAACCAAGATTGTTCAAATATTTCTAATCTGTTGAAAAACATGGCCGCCAGGGGGCGGAGCCTGTTTTCCTTATATGTGCATTGTTTAAACTTTGAACAATCTTCTTGTCCAAAAGTACTGGGCCGATTTGAAAATAATTTTGCACAAATGTTCCTTGGTGCAACCTTTACCAAGATTGTTCAAATATTTTTGATCCGTTGAAAAACATAGCCGCCAGGGGGCGGAGCTTGTTTTCCTTATATGTGCATTGTTAAAACTTTAAAAATCTTCTTGTCCAAAAGTACTGGCCCAATTTGAAAATTATTTTGCACAAATGTTCCTTAGGTCACCCTTTACCAAGATTGTTCAAATATTTCCGATCCGTTGAAAAGCATGGCCGCCATGGGGCGGAGCTAGTTTTCCTTATATGTGCATTGTTAAAACTTTAAAAATCTTCTTGTCCAAAAGAACTGGCCCTATTTAAAAATTATTTTGCACAAATGTTCCTTGTCCAAAAGTATTGGCCTAAAAAGAGTAAAAACTTTGAAAACTATTGAAGTTCTATTAAATCAGGTGAGCGATATAGGGCCATCATGGCCCTCTTGTTTTTTTGTTTTTTTTAAATATTACATTAAAGAGTAAAAACTGGGCATATACCGTGTTTTTGCCGATAGGCAAACAGTGGATTCTGTCAGATATAACATGTATCCTCACTGGTTTCAAGTAATCTTGGACATGCAAGCTGGTATTCCAATTTTCTTCTCAATCTCACGTAACTCTGCAATCAGTGTCCACAGTAAGAAAACTCATCAACCACTTACCCAAATATGAACCAGAAATCTGACACAGAATGTCATATCGGATCCATAACTGAATATACCACGAGCTTTAAATAATGCTCATGGGTTTAACATTAGCCTGCACGGAGGTTATCTGTTTTACATAATGATAGGGATATATAGGGAAACAGTTGTTCAAGCTGTGTCAGTTGGTATAAAACAATACATTACCATAACTTATTGGGTTACTTTTCACTATATATAATTATAGTGAAATGTATTAAAAATGTATTGAACAAAATGGGGGTCTTCGTGGATCCTAAAATCGCCATCTGTGCACTCTTAGCAGGCGATCATAGTCCCCCAATGAAAGTTAAAATCTTACAACTGTAGTTTTGACTTGAGTAGGATTCAATAATAACACATATTCGTTTCCAGTATTCATAATCATCTTTATTATTGTCATTCTTTGCTCATCTCCATTTCTCACACCGGTCCTAATTGACCTCTTTGTATTGCAGTGTCTCTAAACCCTACTAACTCATCATCTAACAAAACGAAAGGTAGAAAACTCGGATGATCGATCAAGGGCCATCATGGCCCTGTTCTTTTTTCATTATTCTTCCTTGTTTTGAGTTAATAAGTTGTCAAGTCGGAAGTTGATATTTTTACATATAGATGAGACAGTTGTAAATGTTGATGTTTATACATGTAGATGAACAACTAAAATGATAATTGATGGTGCACAAGATACACACTGATTACAGAACCCCAATAGATGAGATGACATCGAAAAGACAAGTACCTAGCAAGATATATGAAGACAGATACCAACGGGAAACCCTATACATGTGGTGTTTGCATGTTCAAAGAAAGATGTACTAACCAAACATAAGAGGATACATCCTGGTGAAAAAATGTAAACATGTGATGTTTGTGAATTTGAATGTAATCACAAAGGAATTTTATCACACATATTACAATTCATACTGGCTAGAAACCATACACATGTTATGTTTGTGAATTCGAGTTTCATAACAAAGAGAATTTAATCATGCACAGGAGAATACAAAAAGGCAAGAAGCTGTATAAATGTGATGCTTGTGAATATACTTGTACACAGAACGGTCATCTCAGCACTCACAAAAGAACCCACACTGGTGAAAAACCGTACAAATGTGACTTTTGTGAATTTGCGTGCTCAGTGAAAGGAAATTTAATCAGACACAAGAGAATACATACTGGTGAGAAACCGTACACATGTGATAATTGTGGATTTGCAAGTAATCAGAAAGAACATTTAATCAGCCACAAGGGAATACATTCTAATGACAAACCGTATAAATGTGATGTTTGTGAATTTGCATCTTCACGGAAAGATGATTTAATCAGACACAAGAGAACACACACTGGTGAGAAACCCTATAAATGTGATGTTTGTGAAGTCGCCTGTACACAGATAGGAGATTTAATCAAACACAAGAGAACACATACTGGTGAGAAACCTTATGAATGCGACTTTTGTAAAAAAATGTTTACAAGGAAAAATAGCCTTAGAACACACATGAGAATACATACTGGTGCTAAACCTTATTTATAAATGTGATGTGTGTGATGTTGCATGTACACGGAAAGGAGATTTAATCAGACACAAGAGAATACATACTCGTGGGAAGTCATAAAAAGTGTTGTTTGTGAATATGAAAGTAAGGTCATCTATGGATACACATGCCAATACATACTAGAACGAAATATTACAGTTAAGATAACACGATAAAGAAAATATCCATTTACACGACATAAGTGGATCGACATCCATGTACATTGTATACTCCTATCAAAATTAAAGGAGCACAGCTTTAGCACAGTTATAAAAAACAGTTAAAGAAGTTGCATGTATACGGAAAAGAGATTTAATCAGACACAAGATCAAACATTATGGTAAGAAATCTAATGAATGTGACTTTTGTGAAGTTGCATGTAGGCGGAAATGTGATTTGATCAGACACAAGATCAAACAAAATTAACATTTCACAAGGAAACGTTATCTTAGTGCACACATGAGAATACATACTGGAGCTAAACCGTACACATGTGATGTTTGTGATTATGCAAGTACAAATAAGTTACATGTAGTGAGACACAAGCGAAAACATACTGGTGAGAAACCATATACATGTGAAGTTGCATGTACACAGGATGGAGATTTAATCAGAAACAAGATAAAACGTACAAATGAGAAACAGTACAGATGTGATGTTTGTGAATATGCAAGTAACAATGTATCAAGTACAGAGACACAAGAGAATACACACAGATGAGAAACCGTTCAATTCTGATGTTTGTGAATATGAAAGTACGAATAAAGGTAATCTACGGAGACACAAGAAAATACACATCAGAGAGAAATCTTACAGTTAAGATAACACGAGAAAGAAAATGTTTTATTATATTAACGTGTTATATTGGAATCTACTTAGATGTTCATTGTATACTCCTAACAGTAAAGGACCACAACTTTAGCATATATTTAACGAACATTTATCAAGTGAAAAGGATTAACATTTCGGATTGATACTATTATTGTAGGACACACATCGTTATCAGAGACTTATACAAATCGGTGAGATGGATCCATCGGTTGGACCCCTTTTGGTCGCAACAGATTCAACGTCATGTTCGAAGTCAGTTTAACATAAGCTATACCATTGTCGGGCTTGTATGTCAAAAGAAGAAATGAATAGGTTCTGTGGCAGAAAGTCATATAATAGTTTTAATTTGTTTTTATTTGTGAATATGAAATTGGAGTGACTGGATACCGGCCAGAAACCTTACAGTGTGTTTTATGCATGAATATATATGTACAGAAACAGGCAATCTAAGCAGAAACAAGAGAATACATACTCTATTACTTGTGATCTTTGCGAATTTACTGGACTTTGAATAAATAAATATTTATCTATACAAATATTGAAATCAGCAATTGTGCATGACTGTTTAATTAAAGACGTTTCATTGAATGTTTTGTAGGGGAGAAGACAGTGTATATAAATATTGAAATTGATGAAAAAAAACCTTTTAATAATATTCGTTTATTTGAAAATCTCAAGCGTGACAGGAAGTGATTAAATTGTATTGTTCTTGCAAAACCAACACGTTTAAACTTGTATATAAAATGTATTTTAAATCGATTGTGAAGTAAATTCCTACATTTTATATGTGATCTTTCGAACGTGTGGGAAGATCCGAAATATCGCCCCCCTCTCTCACAGTAATCAAACTCGTATAACTACGCTCTACGCCTGATCTACTGAACATTCCCTGACATAATTTGTTTTGGTCGAAGCTTGTAAAGTATGCATTTACAATGATTGTTAAAAAGGGTTTATATAACTTTCTGTTAGAGTGTCACTAATGACGTAACGTAACATCAGCTCAAAGCAACGGTTTTACTGACGTGTAATAGCCTTGCGTTTCGTTAAACCGTGATAAATTAAAAAACCTGTTGGATTGTTTTGGGGGGTTTATGCTGTTTCCAACATTTGTTCACGATCCCTGTGTTAATAAAAACTGGGCTAGGACATTTGCCTTGCCCATGGGCACTCCACAATTACCTCCGCGACTGGGGGTCGATCACGGGTCGCCTGGTTCCAGATCCCCGACGCTAACCACTAGGCCACCTCTTGGAGCCCGTAGAAATTTGGATGTCAACCAGCAAACTGATAATTTCCCCTACAATATCTCTCTTATTGCCAAACAAAAGATCAGGTCGTGTTTATTTAAACAAACTATCTCAGTTTAGACTAGAGCAAGGGCTTTCATATATATATATTTCAGTGGTGTGCATAAGCATTTATAACATTTCCAAAAATCAAGGAATCACTTTTAACCTGATCGAAAAATATCCGTCAACATCTCCCCCATTTTAACCAATGGGTCAATTGGGGTGAATTTCACAGAAAGCATCCTCTCAATGTCGTATCAAAATGCATTCGATAGTTTTTGGTTCCATGTATAAATCTGCTTTCCATGGCAACCAATAACTATTTAAACATTTATCCTCCCAAACCAGTGTGCTGATTTCAAATATTTTGTAGAAAGGTTTCTTGGGTATCCTTCAAGCCATGTTGATTGGTACTGTTCAGTGTTATATGTCTAATGGGAAAACTTTAAATAGCTTCTTTCTCCGATAGTGTCTCGTCGATTTCCAAATAATTATGTATAACTGTTCCTTATGTGACCCTCTATCAGATTCCTTTAAGCAATATTTGATTGGTCTAAAACTATGACCACGAGGGGCTGTATAATCTTTTATGCCTTTAGTGAAGACTTTAAAATAAATATTCTTCTCCGAAAAAGTACATGACCTATTTCCAAATGAGTTTGTAGAAATGGTACTTGGGTGACCTTTTAACAGATTCTTGAAGCCATGTGGAATAGTCGAAAGTCATGGCCGCCAGGGGGCGGGGTTGTGCTTACATTATATGGCTATATTGACAATTTTTAAAATCTTATCCTCCGAAAATATCTCGCACATTTCGAATTAATTTTGTAGAACGTTCTTAATTGTGACCTTTTATATCAGGTTCTTTCAAGCCATGTTGATTGATTTAAAGACATGGCCATTAGGGACTGGGGCTGTTCTACTCCTTATTCCCAAAGTGTAGATTTAGAAAATTATTCCTATGAAAGTTAATGTCTGACTTTGAAATACTAACTGGTATATAAACATTTCTTTGGTGACTTCCTAAGTTATATTACATTGACGAAAGACAGACAACATAGAGTGTGGGTGATTTTGATTGTGGCAGTGGAGTTATACCGGTCCATTTGGTCTTCTCGTATTAGCATACCAGACTGCTACATCAGTTATTAAATACAGGTCTACATATAACCGTTTTAGTCGATTGGGTATTTACTCCATTGTTTTTCAGACAATATTTTTTTATAACAGAGTTGAAATCATCATGGCAAAGTCTCCCTTTTACACAATATGTCAGTGTTTGACTAATGCTTCTAATTGTTGGCAAATATATATATTTGGGGGAAAATTTAAGCTTGCTTTAATTTGTATGCACAGTGTACATCTAAGATTATTAGTATTTGTCCCAGTTTACATCAAGCCATGGATACTTTTCCTTCCATTTCATGTAAATTATTCAAGCACCACAAATGTAAACAATTGCTTTTTTTACTTTTTATTTTATTTTTTAGTACACATCATTTAAAAAATAATGCTTTTTTTGACAATTCTTTTGCTTTTTAGCTCACCTATGCACGAAGTTCAAGGTGAGCTATTGTGATCACATTTTGTCCGGCGTCCGTGCGTCGTGCGTCGTCAACATTTGAGCTTGTTAACACTCTACGGCCTACATTTTGCATCCAATCTTCATGATAGTTTATCAGAACGTTTATCTTCATAAAATCTTGAACAATTTCGAAACTGGGCCATATGAGGTCAAAAACTAGGTCACTAGGTCGAATTGAAGGGAAATAAATCTTGTTAACACTCTGGAGGCCACATTTTCAACTTGAACATGTTGAAATTTTGTCAAAATGTTTGTCTTAAAAATATCTAGGTCAAGTTCAAATATGGGTTATGCCGGGTCAAAAACTAGGTTACTAGTTCAAATTGAAGGAAAATCTTGTTAACACTTTTGATGCCGCATGTTTTGCTTCAGCGGCTTGAAATTTGTTCAGAATGTTCGGCTGAATGATATCTAGGCCAAGTTCGGATATGGGTCATGCCGGGTTAAAAACTAGGTCACTAGGCCAAATTGAAGGGTAATCTTGTTAACACTCTGGATACTGCATTTTTAATTTCAGCATGATAAAACTTTATCAGAATGTTTTTCCTGATGATATGTAGGCCAAGTTCAAATATGGGTCATGCTGGGTCAAAAACTAGGTCACTAGATCAAATTGAAGGAAAATCTTGTGAACACTTTGGATGCCGCATTTTTGCTTCAGCAGCTTGAAATTTGGTCAGAATGTTTATCTGAATTATATCTAGGTCAAGTTCGAATATGGGTCATATATCGGGTAAAAAAATATAGATCACTAGGCCAAATGAAGGAAAATATTGTTAACACTGTGAAGGTTGCATTCAGAATAATTGTCTTGATGTGTTTTGCATTGCAGTACATTGTATAATTAAGGTGAGCGATCCAGGGCCATCATCGCCCTCTTGTTTAAACACTTCTTATCTGTAACCCTGAAAATACATTGAATTTCTCAGGTGAGCGATACAGGGCCAGCATGGCTCTCTCGTTATGAGTTACCGTATGCAATATAAAGCAATATCGTTTCCCTGACTTATGCTCGGATTATTTATTGTACTTAAACGACGTGTTCAACTGCTATCCAGTTATATCACGGGGGCCAGTTCATCTAACCAGATGTATTCTGGCTTTTCAGCACCAACACTCCACTCACCATTCGTCTCATGCAATTAGCTACCTTCCCACATAGACTAATGTAACCTACTGTTGGAAGACGAATGCTACTATCCAATATGACTTTTGTCAATCATCGATAAGCTTTAAATTCCGAGTCGGAGGTCGAACTCACGACCCATGTATTGATGACCTTCAACGTAACGGACTTATTGCGACAACGACAGACTGGTTCTAGGATTGTACTATGTATTTTTTGTCCGATACCACCTACAGATGGGCATGTATTCCTGCGACCTAGTTGAGTGGGAGAAACTCACAGTTAAGTGTCACACTATTATACAAACACTATATTCAAAGGTGCTTAACTCCAGATGGAGATCAAACTTTTGAAATGTTGAAACTTCTGTTAATATTGCTCAAAAGGACAACAAAGTAAGTAATAAATAGTTCAAAACTATATTGGCAGTAAATGTGGAAAAATAGTCGATTTAAAGTAGAAATGTTTACATGTTTGTAAATATGTATTTTTAAATGGATTTAATTAAAATCGGTGCTTATTTAAATTTTCCCTTTCAATATCAAGATATGATTACGGAAATAAATATGAATGTTGAAACGAGCAGTCGTACATGTTTGTTCAATTCACTATCAATTTGCATTTCTGTACATTAAATTGTATGCTTGAATTCACTGAACTTATATTATTCCAATTTGACGAGAGCTGTCGAGAGTATTCGAAAATGCCAACTATTGACCTTTATATCACATAAATCATGCTTAAGATGACAGTAAAACTTGACCTATGAGCGCTGACCTCAATAAGAAGTGCTCTTTTCACATAAACTGTGATAATGATGACAGTAACACTTGACCTTTGAGCGCTGGCCTTCAATAAGAAGTGCTCATTTCACATAAACCGCGATAATGATGACAGTACAACTTGACCTATGAGCGCTAACCTTCAATAAGAAGTGCTCATTTCACATAAACCGTGTTAATGAGGACAGTAAATCGTGACCTATGAGCGCTTTCCTTTAATAAGAAGTGCTCTTTTCACATAAATCATGCTTAAGATGACAGTATAACTTGACCTATGAGCGATGACCTTCAATAAGAAGTGCTCTTTTCACATAAACCGTGATAATGATGACAGTAAACTTGACCTATGAGCGCTGACCTTCAATAAGAAGTGCTATTTTTACATAAATCATGCTTAAGATGACAGTAAAACTTGACTCGTGAGCGCTGACCTTCAATAAGAAGTGCTCATTTCACATAAACCGTGATAATAATGACAGTAAAAGTTGACCTATGAGCACTGACCTTCAATAAGAAGTGCTCATTTCACATAAACCGTGATACTGATGACAGTAAAAATTGACCTATGAGCGCTGATCTTTAATAAGAAGTGCTCTTTTCACATAAATCATACTTAAGATGACAGTAAAACTTGACCTACGAGCGCTGACCTTCAATAAGAAGTGCTCATTTCACATAAACCGTGATCATGATGACAGTAAAACTTGACCTATGAGCGCTGACCTTCAATAAGAAGTGCTCTTTTCACATTAATCATGCTTAAGATGACAGTAAAACTTGACCTATGAACGCTGACTTTTAATAAGAAGTGCTCTTTTCACATAAATCATGCTAAAGATGACAGTAACACTTGACCTATGAGCGCTGACCTTCAATAAGAAGTGCTCATTTCACATAAACCGTGATAATGATGACAGTAAAACTTGACCTATGAGCACTGACCTTTAATAAGAAGTGCTCTTTTCACATAAATCATGCTTAAGATGACAGTAAAACTTGACCTATGAGCGATGACCTTCAATAAGAAGTGCTCATTTCACATAAACCGTGATACTGATGACAGTAAAAATTGACCTATGAGCGCTGATCTTTAATAAGAAGTGCTCATTTCACATAAACCGCGATAATGATGACAGTACAACTTGACCTATGAGCGCTAACCTTCAATAAGAAGTGCTCATTTCACATAAACCGTGTTAATGAGGACAGTAAATCGTGACCTATGAGCGCTTTCCTTTAATAAGAAGTGCTCTTTTCACATAAATCATGCTTAAAATGACAGTATAACTTGACCTATGAGCGATGACCTTCAATAAGAAGTGCTCTTTTCACATAAACCGTGATAATGATGACAGTAAACTTGACCTATGAGCGCTGACCTTCAATAAGAAGTGCTATTTTTACATAAATCATGCTTAAGATGACAGTAAAACTTGACCCATGAGCGCTGACCTTCAATAAGAAGTGCTCATTTCACATAAACCGTGATAATAATGACAGTAAAAGTTGACCTATGAGCACTGACCTTCAATAAGAAGTGCTCATTTCACATAAACCGTGATACTGATGACAGTAAAAATTGACCTATGAGCGCTGATCTTTAATAAGAAGTGCTCTTTTCACATAAATCATGCTTAAGATGACAGTAAAACTTGACCTACGAGCGCTGACCTTCAATAAGAAGTGCTCATTTCACATAAACCGTGATCATGATGACAGTAAAACTTGACCTATGAGCGCTGACCTTCAATAAGAAGTGCTCTTTTCACATTAATCATGCTTAAGATGACAGTAAAACTTGACCTATGAACGCTGACTTTTAATAAGAAGTGCTCTTTTCACATAAATCATGCTAAAGATGACAGTAAAACTTGACCTATGAGCGCTGACCTTCAATAAGAAGTGCTCATTTCACATAAACCGTGATAATGATGACAGTAAAACTTGACCTATGAGCACTGACCTTTAATAAGAAGTGCTCTTTTCACATAAATCATGCTTAAGATGACAGTAAAACTTGACCTATGAGCGATGACCTTCAATAAGAAGTGCTCATTTCACATAAACCGTGATAATGATGACAGTAAAACTTGACCTATGAACGCTGACTTTTAATAAGAAGTGCTCTTTTCACTTAAATCATGCTTAAGATGACAGTATTAAAACTTGACCTGTGAGCGCTGACCTTCAATAAGAAGTGCTCATTTCACATAAATCATGCTTAAGATGACAGTAAAACTTGACCTATGAGCGCTGACCTTCAATAAGAAGTGCTCATTTTACATAAACCGTGATAATGATGACAGTAAAATTTGACCTATGAACGCTGATCTATGAGCCATAACCTTTTCAAAGAAATGCACTCTTTCATAAACTGCTTATGATGACAGTCAAACTTGACCTTTGTCGCTTAACTGACTACCTTCCCTCATAGACTAGTGTAGCCCCTTGGTGGAAGACGAATGACGCTATACAAGATGAGTCTCATCAATCAGTGTTCAATAGTCTGGCAACAGTCAACACGTTTATTGCGCGAGAAGGAAATACATATACTTGAAAGAGAGAGTATACATGTACACAGGACTCTGCCGCCAGTCATTATTTGCACGTATTCCTGCTACCTGTAAGACCAGTGTCACAGAGTTTCTGTCAAGAATGACGGGAGTTTTGTATGACCAGGGATGGCTTCAGATATACCTAACACACATAGAGATTTTAGAGCTAGTTTAACCTACGTTAACTTAACAGGGTATGGGGAAAAAAAGGAAACGCTTTTTGGAAAAATGTTAATACTTATCATTTGCCCGAGTACTATGTATTTTGATAGTATGCAGAGGACTAGACTAGGAGGAGTAAACTGGTCTTATCCAACCTATATTTCATTGATGACTCAACCAAACCCTATGTTGTTGGTTGGTAGTACAAGATAGGATTTGAGTGTCAAGTAAGGATTTTGGAATGTGATAAACTCTTCTTATCCAGAGCTCACAATATGTATCAAAAATGATCTAGGCAAACACATGATTTTTTTTATATATATAATGCAATAACATTTTAATTCATTCACTTCAATATAAAAATACAACAAAATTGGATACATGTATTTGGTCTGCAGACTTTACCAGGCTCTGTTTATTGATGCCCCAATAAATATGCCTTTATGATCTCTATGTGGTACGATCT
The DNA here is from genome assembly GCA_031761405.1 of Serripes groenlandicus. Lineage (NCBI taxonomy): Eukaryota > Metazoa > Mollusca > Bivalvia > Cardiida > Cardiidae > Serripes > Serripes groenlandicus. The sequence goes on from JASEVX010000014.1 coordinate 38,949,405, forward strand.
ATGGAGCCGAATAGTTCGAAGTCGCCTGGTAGATTGTTGATGTGATTTCCGTAACTCCATTTTATAAACCATTTACTGACACATTTTTTAAAAAATCTGTTTTGAATTGACATTATCACAATATCAAACCTAAAATGAATAGCGCTTTATAAGCAATGATTTGTATTTGAGGTCCGCTTAAGTGTTTAGTTTTATCCAAATGACCGCGGAATACACATTCTCATTCTGTTATCGAACAAAAAGAGTGACGAAAACTACATTTAAAAAAGAAGAGTTATCTCCCCTAGTCGAATAGCGACTGTTAAATATAGTTCACTATTTAATCTTATGAAACTGCAAGGTTGTCAAGATAATGAATCTCTTCATTCCGGGGGAAAATTCTACATTTCTGTCTGAAAGGGCAGCAAGTTTTTATTATGACACTGTATCATTGCAATTGAATGATTAGATGGCTGAAGATCTGTAGCACCCAGCATTATACAAATTGAAAAAGTTATAGTTTGTCAAATATGTTAAGTTTGTGGCCCTCGTTTTTTTTTAAATGGCCCTCTGTTATAAAGTCTGTGGGCCCAAATGGCCCCTTGTATAGCAAAGCTAGATTGAACACTGAGGCTAATGTCAATTTTGGCATATCAAGTTAACCTTTCCCTAACATATAAACGCTTTCTGACGCCTATGCAGCAGAAATCCTTTGAAAACATTCTGACAAAAGTAGTAATTGCCCTTTTGCGACAATGTTTTCAACTTTTTAGCTCAAGATGAGTTTTTGCGATCGCTTTTTGTCAGTCGTCCGTCAACTTGCCTTGATAACACTATCCAGCTATATTTTCATTCGATCTTCATGCAAGTTTGTCAGAACATTCAATTCCATAAAATCTTCGAAACTGGGCCATATCAGGTCAAAAACTAGGTCACTAGGTCACATGGAAGGGAAATTTTGTTAACACTTTGGAGGCCACATCATTAATTTTAACATGTTGAAACTATCAGAAGGTTTGTCTTGATGATATGTAGGCCAAGTTTGAATATGGATCATGTTGGGTAAAGAAGTAGGTATAGAAGCTGCATGTGTGACTTTTTTATCACATTACTTATTTAAGTATTATTCATGAACACCTTACCATACAGGGGTCATGGTACCCAGTGTGTGTGTGTGGGGGGGGGGGGGGGGGGGGGGAGGGGTAACAGAAGTTAAAAGTAAAAGACAAAATATACTAACCAAAGTCAAGAGAATATTCACTGGTGAAAAAACATATGAAGTGTGACGTTTGTGAGCTTGTTTGTACATAGAAAAAATAATTTATGCACAAGAGAATACATTTCGGTGCGAAACCGTATGAATGTGATATGTGTGAATATACTTGTACACAGAAAGATCATCTCAGCTCTCACAAGAGAATACATACTGGTGAGAAACCGTATAAATGTGATGTTTGTGAATATACTTGTACACAGAAAAGTCATCTCATCACTCACAAAAGAATACATACTGGTGAAAAACCTTATAAGTGTGATGTTTGTGAATTTGTATGTGCAGTTAAACAAGTTTTAATCATACACAAGAGAATACATACAGGCGACAAACCGTATACATGTGATGTTTGTGAATATGCATTTACTAAGAAATGTAATCTCACCTCTCACAAGAGAATACATACTGGTGAGAAACCTTATAAGTGTGATGTTTGTGAATTTGCATGTGCACAGAAAAAAGGTTTAATCATTCACAATAGAATACATACAGGCGACAAACCGTATACATGTGATGTTTGTGAATATGCATTTACTAAGAAATGTAATCTCACCTCTCACAAGAGAAAACATACTGGTGATAAACCGTATAAATGTGATGTGTGTGAATTTTCATCAACACGAAAAGACCATTTAATCAGACACAAGAGGAAACATACGGTATAATTTGATGTGAGTGAATATACGTCTACACAAAAAGGCCGTTTAATCAGACACAAGAGAAAACATACTTTATAAATATGTAGAGTGTGATTATATATAAACACAGTCGTGTAAATTTATTGCACACAGAGAATACATACTGATGAGAAACTTTTTAAACGTAAGTTTTGTGAATTTGCATGTACATAGATGGTTAAATCTTCGAAATCACAGGAAAATACATGCTGGTGAGAAACCATGATATTGAAATGTTTGTGAAGTTGCATGTTATCAGAAAGGAGATTTAATCATACAGTGTATAATAGACACTTGAGATAACTGTCAATTTGCAATAATAGAGAGTCGTGTACACACCATGCATAAGAGAATACACATATAAGCGTAATATTTGTGAATACATACACAGGGGAAACCCATCTGGCGAGACACAAGACAATATATACTGATGATAACCCCATATAATTGTGATTATTTGGGAATATTTCAAGTACAGAGAACAATGTTTGAAATATCTTAAAAACGACTAAAGCATTTGGTAATGAAATTGTGTTACCTAGTCCATGACGCTTGTTAAGACGAGAGTGTGTCATAAACATGTCCTATGTACATTTAAAGTATTAGAAGTCCATTTATTATCACATGTATGCACAGTTAATTACACTAGGCTAACTACTATTACTTTACCAAGCACCTAAATAGTGTAACATATTACATGACTCTAGGCTAAATACTAGTTATTTACCAGGCACCTAAATAGTGTAACATATAACATGATTCTAGACTAAATACTAAAACTTTACCGAGCACTTAAATAGTGTAACATATTAAATGACTCTAGGCTAACTACTAGAACTTTACCGAGCACTTAAATAGTGTAACATATTGCCTCTCTGTGCAATCGGCGTTGACGTCGGTTTATATTCAAGACGTCAAAGTGAATTCACACACCTCGTTTAGTTGCTCTAAGCTTCGATTAATTTTTCAAAAATTTAAATATGTTTAAATAAATCCAGTACGAGTTTATCATGAAAATAAATGTTTTCATTACCATAGTATTGTTTGTAAATTAACAGTAGTTATTTCAGATAGAACCTGGACTAAGTCGTTTATAATTGTACAACATTCCTTCAAGGAAATAGTGCCGATTCGATTCTATAGGCCTGTAATGACAAAGAGGCGAATCGTTCGCGTTTTTCCAATGGAGATGTTTATTAAGAGAACTACAATTTTATCGCAGTCTATTATGAACTATTTGAATGTTTCTATCTCCATCATTATATAGCTAATTTCATCTTGCAATGAGCAGATTATGGCATATATATATCACTGGTAAGATACACATTTTGTTAACATGTCTACTGGTATGATAAACTTTTTGTTTACATGTCTTCATATTTTTAGATCACCTAGAGCTAAAGGCTCAAGGTGAGCTATTCTGATCACTTTTTGTCCGTCTTGCGTCGTCCGTCTTCACATGAATGTTCCTTTGGTGGACCTCTTTTAAAATTGTTCAAAGATTTAAATTTCATCAAGAACTTTGGTTGCTGTGGCAACAGAAAAGGGGAAAATTGCCAAATCTTAAAAAATCTTCTCGTCCAAAAGTACTGGCCCGATTTGAAAAATATTTTGCACAAATGTTCCTTGTGGTACCCTTTACCAAGATTGTTCAAATATTTTCGATCGGTTGAAAAACATGGCCGCCAGGTGGGCGGAGCTTATTTTCCTTATATATGTGCATTGTTAAAACTTTAAAAATCTTCTTGTCCAAAAGTACTGGCCCGATTTTAAAAATATTTTCCACAAATGTTCATTGGGGCACCCTTTACCAAGATTGTTCAAATATTTCCGATCGGTTGAAAAACATGGCCGCCAGGGGGCGGAGCCTGTTTTCCCTATATGTGCATTGTTAAAATTTTAAAAATGTTCTTGTCCAAAAGTACTGGCCCGATTTGAAAATTATTTTGCACAAATGTTCCTTTCGGCACCCTTTACCAAGATTGTTCAAATATTTCCGATCCGTGGAAAAACATGGCCGCCAGGGGGCGGAGCCTGTTTTCCTAATATGTGCATTGTTAAAATTTTAAAAATCTTCTTGTCCAAAAGTACTGGCCCGATTTGAAAATAATTTTGCACAAATGTTCCTTGGGGCACCCTTTACCAAGATTGTTCAAATATTTCCGATCCGTTGAAAAACATGGCCGCCAGGGGGCGGATCTTGTTTTCCTTATATGTGCATTGTTAAAACTTTAAAAATCTTATTGTCCAAAAGTACTGGCCTGATTTGACAATTATTTTGCACAAATATTCCTTGGGGCACTCCAAGATTGTTCAAATATTTCTAATCGGTTGAAAAACATGGCCGCCAGGGGGCGGAGCTTGTTCTCCTTATATGTGCATTGTTAAAACTTTAAAAATCTTCTTGTCCAAAAGTATAAGCCCAATTTGAAAATTATTTTGCACAAATGTTCCTTTGGGCACCCTTTACCAAGATTTTTCAAATATTTCCTATCCGTTCAAAAAACATGGCTGCCAGGGGGCTAAGCTTGTTTTCCTTATATGTGCATTGTTAAAACTTAAACAATCTTCTCGCCCAAAAGAATTAGCCCGATTTGAAAATTATTTTTCACAAATGTTCCTTGGGGCACCCTCTACCAAGATTGTTCAAATATGTCCGATCTGTTGAAAAACATGGCCGCCAGGGTTGCTGCGGCATCAGAAAGGGGGCAAAATGTCCAAACTTTAAAAATCTTCTCCTTTGAATCTGCATGTCAGATTCCAATATAATTTGGTAGAAATGTTCCTTAGGTGAGCCTCTACAAAGATTGTTCAAGGCATACTGTTTGGTTGAAAAACATGGCAGTCAGGAGGCATCAGAAAAGGGGCAAAATGACAAAATTTAAAAATTCCATTTTTAGCTCACCTAAGCACGAAGTGCAAGGTGAGCTTTTGTGATCACTCACCGTCCGGCATCCGGCGTCGTCGTCGTCGTCGGCGTCTGTTAACAAATTCCTACAAATGACTTCTCCTACTAAACCAATGAACATATTTCAAAATAACTTCACAGGAATGGTCCTTAGGTAGTCCTCTTTCAAAGTTGTTCAAAGAAATTAATTCCAAGTAGAACTTTGGTTGCTGCGGCATCAGAAAAGGGGAAAATTGCCAAATCTTAAAAATTTCTTGTCCAAAAGTACTGGCCCGATTTGAAAATTATTTGGCACAAATGTTCCTTGGGGTACCCTCTACCAAGATTGTTCAAATATTTCCGATCCGTTGAAAAACATGGCCGACAGGGGGCGGAGCTTATTTTCCTTATATGTGCATTGTTAAAACTTTAAAAATTTCTTGTCCAAAAGTACTGGCCCGATTTGAAAATAATTTTGCACAAATGTTCCTTGGGGCACCCTTTACCAAGATTGTTCAAATATTTCCGATCCGTTGAAAAACATGGCCGCCAGGGGGCGGATCTTGTTTTCCTTATATGTGCATTGTTAAAACTTTAAAAATCTTATTGTCCAAAAGTACTGGCCTGATTTGACAATTATTTTGCACAAATATTCCTTGGGGCACTCCAAGATTGTTCAAATATTTCTAATCGGTTGAAAAACATGGCCGCCAGGGGGCGGAGCTTGTTCTCCTTATATGTGCATTGTTAAAACTTTAAAAATCTTCTTGTCCAAAAGTATAAGCCCAATTTGAAAATTATTTTGCACAAATGTTCCTTTGGGCACCCTTTACCAAGATTTTTCAAATATTTCCTATCCGTTCAAAAAACATGGCTGCCAGGGGGCTAAGCTTGTTTTCCTTATATGTGCATTGTTAAAACTTAAACAATCTTCTCGCCCAAAAGAATTAGCCCGATTTGAAAATTATTTTTCACAAATGTTCCTTGGGGCACCCTCTACCAAGATTGTTCAAATATGTCCGATCTGTTGAAAAACATGGCCGCCAGGGTTGCTGCGGCATCAGAAAGGGGGCAAAATGTCCAAACTTTAAAAATCTTCTCCTTTGAATCTGCATGTCAGATTCCAATATAATTTGGTAGAAATGTTCCTTAGGTGAGCCTCTACAAAGATTGTTCAAGGCATACTGTTTGGTTGAAAAACATGGCAGTCAGGAGGCATCAGAAAAGGGGCAAAATGACAAAATTTAAAAATTCCATTTTTAGCTCACCTAAGCACGAAGTGCAAGGTGAGCTTTTGTGATCACTCACCGTCCGGCATCCGGCGTCGTCGTCGTCGTCGGCGTCTGTTAACAAATTCCTACAAATGACTTCTCCTACTAAACCAATGAACAGATTTCAAAATAACTTCACAGGAATGGTCCTTAGGTAGTCCTCTTTCAAAGTTGTTCAAAGAAATTAATTCCAAGTAGAACTTTGGTTGCTGCGGCATCAGAAAAGGGGAAAATTGCCAAATCTTAAAAATTTCTTGTCCAAAAGTACTGGCCCGATTTGAAAATTATTTGGCACAAATGTTCCTTGGGGTACCCTCTACCAAGATTGTTCAAATATTTCCGATCCGTTGAAAAACATGGCCGACAGGGGGCGGAGCTTATTTTCCTTATATGTGCATTGTTAAAACTTTAAAAATCTTCTTGTCCAAAAGTACTGGCCCGATTTGAAAATTATTTTGCACAAATGTTCATTGGGACACTCTTAACTAAGATTGTACAAATATTTCCAATCCTTTGAAAAACATGGCCGCCAGGGGGGCGGAGCCTGTTTTCCTTATATGTGCATTGTTAAAACTTTGATAAATCTTCTTGTCCAAAATTACTGGGCCGATTTGAAAATAATACCAAGATTGTTCAAATATTTTTGATCCGTTGAAAAACATGGCCGCCAGGGGGCGGAGCTAGTTTTCCTTATATGTGCATTGTTAAAACTTTAAAAATCTTCTTGTCCAAAAGAACTGGCCCGATTTAAAAAATAGTTTGCACAAATGTTCCTTGGGGCACCCTTTACCAAGATTATACAAATATTTTCAATCCGTTGAAAAACATGGCGGCCAGGGGGCGGAGCTTGTTTTCCTTATATGTGCATTGTTAACACTTTAAAAATCTTCTTGTCCAAAAGTACTGGCCCGATTTAAAAATTAGTTTGCATAAATATTCCTTAAGGGAACCTTTTACCAAGATTGTTTAAATATTTTTGATCCGTTTAAAAACATGGCCGCCAGGGGGCGGAGCTTGTTTTCCTTATATGTGCATTGTTAAAACTTTGATAAATCTTCTTGTCCAAAAGTACTGGGCCGATTTGAAAATAATACCAAGATTGTTCAAATATTTTTGATCCGTTGAAAAACATGGCCGCCAGGGGGCGGAGCTTGTTTTCCTTATATGTGCATTGTTAAAACTTTAAAAATCTTCTTGTCCAAAAGTACTGGCCCAATTTGAAAATTATTTTGCACAAATGTTCCTTAGGGCACCGTTTACCAAGATTGTTCAAATATTTCCGATCCGTTGAAAAGCATGGCCGCCAGGGGGCGGAGCTAGTTTTCCTTATATGTGCATTGTTAAAACTTTAAAAATCTTCTTGTCCAAAAGAACTGGCCGGATTTAAAAAATATTTTGCACAAATGTTCCTTGGGGCACCCTTTACCAAGATTATACAAATGTTTCCAATCCGTTGAAAAACATGGCGGCCAGGGGGCGGAGCTTGTTTTCCTTATATGTGCATTGTTAACACTTTAAAAATCTTCTTGTCCAAAAGTACTGGCCCGATTTAAAAATTATTTTGCACAAATATTACTTAAGGGAACCTTTTACCAAGATTGTTTAAATATTTTTGATCCGTTGAAAAACATGGCCGCCAGGGGGCGGAGCTTGTTTTTCTTATATGTGCATTGTTAAAACTTTAAAAATCTTCTTGTCCAAAAGTATTGGCCTAAAAAGAGTTAAAACTTTGAAAACTATTGAAGTTCTATTAAATCAGGTGAGCGATATAGGGCCATCATGGCCCTCTTGTTTTAAGTTCTTGTCTGATATTAAGGAAATTGAATAGAAATCCTACTTAAGTGATCTTCTACTTAATTTGTTCAAGCTGTTTTGATTAGTTACAAAATCATAGCAACCTTGCGTCATCACAAAAGGGGTAAATTTAATTTTTAGCTACAAATGACAACTCCTACCATTCCACTTGACCAATTTCAACGTTACTTCACAGGAATGTTCCTTTGATGGTCCTCTTTCAAAATTGTTCAAAGACTTGCATTCTGTATAGAACCTTTGTTGCTGCAGCATCAGAAATTGAGAAAGCTCTTTCTTTAACTGAGTGTCCACTCCTTGCAGTTTCATTTGAACTCCTGATCATTTTTTCACAGATATTTGCAGTTAAAAATTTGCTTCTAATTAACTATCATTCAGGTGATCGATTTAGGGCCATCTTGGCCCTCTTGTTAGAAATGACGTAAATGCCAGAACTACTTTGTTGTCTCTGTGAAAAGTATTGACCTGGATCAGCCTAAACATGCCGCGCATGCTAACCCGGTCAGACACTTTTCGCCTCCTGTGGATTTTCTGTATCAGGAATCATTCCTCAATATTTAATTGCGCGCTAAATGACCTTAGCTGTCGATGCGCCATAAAACAATATACATTCATTCATTCCTCAATACCTCTATCCCCCAAGACGGAATGTGTCGGCCCGGATTAGCCTGCGCATATTGATCTGAGTCAATACAATACGCAGAGTCCATAAAGTTGGTTTTCTCGTGGAATGGGTCAATTATGTCGATAGTATACATGTAGCATTTCAAAGCAATGAACAAAAAAACATAAAATTAGAAATAAAGTTATTATTGTTTTAATTACATTTCAACATATGTTAACAATGCAAATACAAATCGAAAAGAATATCGTTATATAAATCACACGTAATTTGCATGTTTAGTCTAACTTCATGAACTGTCTTTCTTCGTTGAAAATGAAGCATACATTGACCTATTTATTCTCTCATGATCAGTGCATAGGTAACCTTGTTTAAATACAATCTGAAGGGAGTTGTGTCCTTTTATGAGAAGCATATCTATGTTTCCACAAGTAATTTTACACTTAAATGCCTCCACGATAAACGACAAATGTTGAAGTTCTATCGTCAATCTGTTTTATACCAAGAGAAAGGGTTCACGAACAGCCTGATCTACCAATGGATTCCTCTTTCATTATGCATTACATCTAGACATTCAGAAACTGTCTCTTCTTGTCATATAACTTTATCATTTTCGTACAGCTATGATCATTCTTAAAACTAAAAGTCTCGAAACGTGTCTTCGACATGTCTACCTACAACAGTGTCTGTATCCTTGTACAAAAATGAATATCTTCAATTTAAACGACGACTAAGCATCACAATTGTCTTGAATATAATCATCTGTATTTAAACTTTGAGTGTTACTTGAACTTCCATAGCCTGAACTAACTTATAACAACGACTTTCAGATCCAACACAACTATTCATTTTCAAGACACGTCGGTTGACATACACGTTGACCTATCGTGTGTACTGAAGCGACAGCCAATCCGCAATGTTGACACTTCTACTAAGAAGTGATTATTGCCATACATGTATAAAGGTATTTTGTGACACCAGATGTACAAATTAAGTATTAAAAATTTAGCAATACGGAGTTAAAGTCGGAACATTTTAGGTTCCGTATGTCGTGTGTACACAATGTTATTCAGCGCGTATTTATTCATGCGCGTGACGTCATTCTATTTCAGGTGAAGTCATTTATGAATTGGCTTTTGTAATTGTGTATGTAATTTCTTAAAACTAGTTAAAATAAATGTAGATTTACCTGAAAACATAATTTAGCATGCAAGATAAATAGAATATTACGTCCTTGGCTTTCGACATGAACTTGATCTGACTCGGCTGGGAGAAGTGAAAATTGTCGCAACCTCGTCAGATAAAGTTCATATCTTTACCCAAGGACGTAATATTCTCTATATACCACCGACAAACGAAGTCTGAAGGGGTTATATTGGAGTCACCCTGCAGTTGGTCGGTCTGTCTTTTGCAATTTTCCTTGTCTGGAGCATAAATCGAAACTGGATGGAATGTATTTAAATTACATACGATGATATAACGTAATGAGCGAAGTGCAGTGAACAGGAACCATAACTCTATTTTACCTAATAACATGGCTATTTCCCTTTGTTACTTTTTCTTGTCTTGAGAATAACTTGAAAACAACCTGATGATCTAATAAAACGTCATACAATGGTAAAGCACAATAAGAAGAAGTGCATTATAAGAGAACCGTTACTCTATCTTCACTAATTACCGAGTTATTGCCCTTTGTAACTTTTTCCTGTCCCCGGCATAACTGCTAAATTACAAACTATATACTGACTAATTACAGAGTCAATGCTCTTTGTCACAAGAATAACCTGATCCACAACATTGTCATTTGTATGTGGGATTTCTAAATTGTTCACTACCGTTTCCTATCAGCGCGGCGCTCGGAGGTATTAATCCCATTTATGAAAACTCTATTTCGATGTTGTTTTATAACCCAACTGGAACGGAATGAATGTCTTCAAAAACCAAAACAGACAAAATCATATATATTTATTGTAATATAGAAGACATTTAAAATTTGTAATTTAAATTTTAGGGAATGGCCTTTCATAAGTTGAGAGAACAGACCCTTTTGCCTTTATATAAATGTTAAACTATGTATAAATATGTATCATTGTAAATAGTACATGTTATTTTTGTAATGAAATATGTTTAAACTAGAAATCTAAACAAATGACTCAACACACTGAATTCGTTTCCCTTATGTTTTGTGGTATACCAATTCCTATCATTGATTACTGCTACAGTTTATTGTTATCAGATTGTTACAATGACGAAGATTACAAGTGGTAGTTTCAACATACGGTGGAACAAGAGAAGATAAATAGTTAGGTGAAAGACCGTTCACCATTAAGGCATTTAAAAAACAACCAGATTCACTTTAACAGATCTGCAAGAGACGCCAGTTCCCTGCACCCTGTAACGATGCGTGCTGCCTGATTTCTGCTATTGATGTGCATTGTACCAGATAGCGTCGCCGTATTTAAGAACTTGTCTATTGAATAAGGAATAAAAAAACTTGCAAGGTTTGGCGGTCATGGCAATATTTGCTCATATAAACAGGGTCACCAGGCCAAATTGAAGGACAATCTTGTTTACACTAGTATTTGCTTATATGACCGCAAAATGAGTTATTGTTTTTGACTATGTGGTTGGTTTACTCTATGTAAGCGATCAAGGGCGACCATGACGCTCTTGTTTAATAAACACGGCGATTGACAAACATGTTGAGCTAGCATGTGTATTGAAGCGACGGTCAATCCGCAATACTAACAGTTATACTAAGTATACATTCTATTTATTATTGCCGTGCAAATGCATTTTGTCACATAAGTATAAAGAGTAAGTAGTAAAAATCATATTATACTTTGTATAAGGGCACTCAAGTATGACCACCTCGAGGTCAGATCGAAACTGAGGTCGCTTGGCCAAAAATGTCCTTATCGGAGGAGAATTTAAGCAAAATGTTCCAAATATCGTCTTCTTATTATGCCAAAGGACGAATCTTATCTTCATATCATATCGTAGATATATGCCAAACGTTGACTCGGTAGCCTTGTATTGGTTTATTGAAACGTGGTGTCACTTCCGATCTTATTACAACACAAGAAGGCACGGTATAATTATGGACTAGATTATAAATACCTACAGGCGAATTATTTCTTTTTATTCAGATGTAAAGGCATAACGTCACCTTATTCTTTATATTTAATTAGAATGTGCCTTACTGTTTCGGACTAAAATTTACGGTTTTCAATGTTTCCCTTGTGGCACCAAATACAACAGAGAGACATGTCACATGTCAGCACTCGATCGTGTCTCTGTAACGATAAAAACAGCCATGATTACAATTTCTCAATTCCTATTCTCTAATTTGTTCGGTTTCAGACATAGCTCAATAGTTCTGGTATTCAGAAGAATCCTCCATGGAGGAGTGAAGAGCTTGCGGTATGCAGAACCCGGGTTTGGTCCATGTTTGCGTTAGTCATGCTGGAGTTGTCTTGGGCAAGACACATTTCCTAGTCTAGTACTAGTCTGTTTACTCTGGGATAATTGATAAGTGAACTGTTTCTGTGATATAATTAAACTGTTGGACGAGCTGGTAATCAAACTCACAACTCCTGAATTGAGAGACTACGTCGTTGCCCACTGAGCTACCTGGGCTCAGGCCCAATGGTGGAACAATATAAAGGCAGTGTGAAACATCCTTCAAACTAATAAAATGAATCCTTCACATAGCACGGTAAATAGGTAATTGAATCCTTCCCATAGCACGGTAAATAGGTAATTGAATCCTTCACACAGCACGTTGGATGGGTAATTGAATCCTTCACACAGCACGTTGGATGGGTACTTGAATCCTTCACACAGCCCGGTAAATAGGTAATTGAATCCTTCACACAGCCCAGTAAATAGGTAATTGAATCCTTCACACAGACCGGTAAATAGGTAATTGAATCCTTCACACAGCCCGGTAAATAGGTAATTGAATCCTTCACACAGCCCGGTAAATAGGTAATTGAATCCTTCACACAGCACCGTAAATAATTAATTGTATCCTTCACACAGCACGATAAATAGGTAATTGTATCCTTCATACAGCACGGTAAATAGGCAATTGTATCCTTCACACAGCACGGTAAATAGGTAATTGTATCCTTCACAAAGCACGGTAAGTAGGTAATTGAATCATTCACACAGCATGGTAAATAGGTAATTGTATCCTTCACACAGCACGGTAAATAGGTAATTGTATCCTTCATACAGCACGGTAAATAGGCAATTGTATCCTTCACACAGCACGGTAAATAGGTAATTGTATCCTTCACAAAGCACGGTAAGTAGGTAATTGAATCCTTCACACAGCACGGTAAATAGGTAATTGAATTATTCACACAGCATGGTAAATAGGTAATTGTATCCTTCACACAGCACGGTAAGTATGTAATTGAATTCTTCACACAGCACGGCAAATGGTAATTGAATTCTTCGACAATTGAGACACAATATGTGTTAACATTTATTGTACTAAAGGTGAATTTATAAACAACGATAACGCGATGCTGCGGGAAAATCAACTTGCACATAATGATTAAATGTGAGGAAAAGATATGCATGCTCATCTTAGCTAAGGATCCGATCTTGAACACTTATTTGACTAATTAGGGAACAGATAGAGCATCTGATAACTATTCTGTTCGCAAATGTCTTCGTTTGTCCATTTTTGAAAAGCTCTGCTCATTTGTGCATGCCGTAATGCAAGACCTAACAATACATTTTCAAGTAATGTAGTCCAAGACTAGAACCGCCGTGCATTCCGATTGGTTGGTGTTTTACGCCGCTTTTCTTTGTTATTTCACGGCGAATCCTGGACAAGTCGCCAGTACTTTTGGTCCATGTATCCTGACACCAGTCAGTCAGCCGAAATGCTAAGCGCCAAGGAGGGCAGACTGTTATTAGACGTCGTTTTGGCTACACATAAATCGACAACTATAAAAATTATTCTCATAAATTCGTAATATCTCTTCCATGGGAGAGTTTACAAGTTACCTTATGAATGCACAGCCGGCACTATCTATAAAGCATGAATGCTGAGCCGGCACTATTCGTGTTATAGTCAACTGAGGTTTCAATATACTTCTATAAAGCATGAATACACAGCCAGCACTATTCGTGTTATAGTCAACTCAGGTTTCAATATACTTCTATAAAGCATGAATGCCCAGCCGGCACTATTCGTGTTATAGTCACCTGAGGTTTCAATATACTTGTATAAAACATGAATACACAGCCGGCACTATTCGTGTTATAGTCAACTGAGGTTTCAATATACTTCTATAAAACATGAATACACAGCCAGCACTATTCGTGTTATAGTCAGCTCAGGTTTTAATATACTTCTATAAAGCAAGAATACACAGCCGGCACTATTCGTGTCAAAGTCAACTCAGGTTGCAATATACTTCTATAAAGCAAGAATGCACAGCCGGCACTATTCGTGTTTTAGTCAACTGAGGTTTCAATATACTTCTATAAAGCATGAATACACAGCCAGCACTATTCGTGTTATAGTCAACTCAGGTTTCAATATACTTCTATAAAGCAAGAATACACAGCCGGCACTATTCGTGTCAAAGTCAACTCAGGTTTCAATATACTTCTATAAAGCATGAATACACAGCCGGCACTATTCGTGTTATAGTCAACTGAGGTTTCAATATACTTCTATACAGTATGAATACACAGCCAGCACTATTTGTGATATAGTCAACTCAGGTTTCAAGATACTTTTATAAAGCATGAATACACAGCCGGCACTATTCGTGTTATAGTCAACTCAGGTTTCAATATACTTCTATAAAGCATGAATACGCAGCCAGCACTATTCGTGTTATAGTCAACTCAGGTTTCAATATACTTCTATAAAGCAAGAATGCACAGGCGGCACTATTCGTGTCATAGTCAACTGAGGTTTCAATATACTTCTATAAAGCATGAATGCACAGCCGGCACTATACGTGTTATAGTCAACTCAGGTTTCAATATACTTCTATACAGCATGAATACACAGCCAGCACTATTCGTGTTATAGTCAACTCAGGTTTCAATATACTTCTATAAAGCAAGAATGCACAGCCGGTACTATTCGTGTTACAGTCAACTCATGTTTCAATATACTTCTATAAAGCATGAATACACAGCCAGCACTATTCGTGTTATAGTCAACTCAGGTTTCAATATACTTCTATAAAGCATGAATACACAGCCGGCACTATTCGTGTTATAGTCAACTGAGGTTTCAATATACTTCTATAAAGTATGAATACACAGCCAGCCCTATTCGTGTTATAGTCAACACAGGTTTCAATATACTTATATAAAGCAAGAATGCACAGCCGGCACTATTCGTGTCATAGACAACTGAGGTTTCAATATACTTCTATAAAGCATGAATGCACAGCCGGCACCATTCGTGTTATAGTCAACTCAGGTTTTAATATACTTCTATAAAGTATGAATACACAGCCAGCACTATTCGTGTTATAGTCAACTCAGGTTTCAATATACTTATATAAAGCAAGAATGCACAGCCGGCACTATTCGTATTATAGTCAACTCAGGTTTCAATATACTTCTATAAAGTATGAATGCACAGCCGGCACTATTCGTGTTATAGTCAACTGAGGTTTCAATATACTTCTATAAAGCATGAATGCACAGTCGGCACTATTCGTATTATAGTCAACTCAGGTTTCAATATACTTCTATAAAGTATGAATACACAGCCAGCACTATTCGTGTTATAGTCAACTCAGGTTTCAATATACTTCTATAAAGCAAGAATGCACAGCCGACACTATTCGTGTTATAGTCAACTCAGGTTTCAATATACTTCTATAAAGCAAGAATGCACAGCCGGCACTATTCGTGTTATAGTCAACTCAGGATTCAATATACTTCTATGGAGCATGAATGCACAGCCGGCACTATTCGTGTCATAGTCAACTCAGGTTTCAATATACTTCCATAAAGCATGAATGCACAGCCGGCACTGTTCGTGTCAAAGTCAACTCAGGTTTCAATATACTTCTATAAAGCATGAATACACAGCCGGCACTATTCGTGTTATAGTCAACTGAGGTTTCAGTATACATCTATAAAGCATGAATGCACAGTCGGCACTATTTGTGTTATAGTCAACTCAGGTTTCAATATACTTCTATAAAGCATGAATGCACAGCCAGCACTATTCGTGTTATAGTCAACTCAGGTTTCAATATACTTCTATAAAGCATGAATGCTGAGCCGGCACTATTCGTGTTATAGTCAACTCAGGTTTCAGTATACTTCTATAGAGCATGAATGCACAGCAGGCACTATTCGTGTTACAGTCAACACAGGTTTCAATATACTTCTATAGAGCATGAATGCACAGCCAGCACTATTCGTGTTATTGTCAACTCAGGTTTCAAGATACTTCTATAAAGCATGAATGTACAGCCATATCTTTTTCAACACGTGTACAGATAACATCAATGTTTGTTTGCCGTTCATGTAGACGAATTTCTGCGCATCTTCAGCATCTGCAGCAAACGACTTATGAAAACATTGTGGCAAAAGGAGAAATTGTTCATTATGTCACTTAGTCCTTTATCTGCAGCATTCAGTTGTCAACCCTTTCCCATTTACAGTTAATCCGCAGAAGATGACTTTGAAAACATTAAATCAAAGGTCATGAAAATCATTCTAAATAAAAAGACTGCTTATTGCATAAGTCGTTTGCTGCAGATGCTAAAGATGCGCAGATACTCGTCTTCACGTTGAACTAGGTTCAACAGAAAACAAGAATTAGTCGCGTCATTTGGACACAAATATTGACTCATATGTTTACAGAGAAAACATACAGAGTAGCAGCAGTGAAGCATGTGAACCAAAAGAGTTATCGTCATACAAGTGTTTATTCAGATTATACCAACACACCGAGAGCGCTCATTTAGTGCTAGTCATTAGTTGCAATTTGATTGGTGCATTCTGCTAACACTTATACCAGTGCCCGGTGCGTGAGGACGCTCTGAATACATATATCCAGTTATATTGTCTTATACTGTGGAAACGACAAATCCCCATAACCGCCTTTTGCCCGATATGTCTTAAATGTTTTTCAAAGTTGCGTATTTAAAATATCTTTTCTTTTAAAGACAACCCCACGTGTGGTTCATATATCATCATCGGCAATAGCTCAACGAGATCGTTAATTCAATGCAAACATTTTCTTCTCTAAATTGAAGAATATTTATTGTTAAAAAGGAGACTAATGACGTAAATTATTATTATAATCGCTTAACACAAGGAGAAGTGTCCGCCAAACTCAATCATACGCCTACATGGACCTTACGTTCCGATAAGTGTTCGCTATTCGCTAGTCGGCCTTTCCTCGACGACGGTTGTTCTAAATGTGTGAACGAATTATTTAACGCTTTCCCCCATAAAACAAATATGTAGTAGACGACTTTTGAATCATCTGGAGATAAACAAGGAAAATATTGTTGCCACAATGCTTTGAAAACGTGTCGGCTGCAAGGACGTCAGAAAGCATATGTGTGTGAGAGGGAAAGGGTTAAATAGCGTCGGCTAAGTACTACGCCTATAACACACTTATCACCGGAAGAATGCTCTGTGCCGATTGTCTAAGTGTATTTATATACTCGACAGCATTGAGTTGATCGTGACCATTTTTGCAAACAGGCAAGTTATTACAACGTGCATGTATCTTAACTACATAGTATCGAACGTGTTTTGTGTTATAGAAATGTCACATTTAATGAAATATACTTTCATAATATTTATATAGCTCTGTAGAAGGTCGGGGTAACATTTTTTAAAACAAACCTTCATCAAAATTATATAACTCTGTACACGGTCGGGGCAACCCTTATCAAAATATACCTTCATAATAATTATATAGCTCTGTACAAGGTCGGGGTAACCTTTATCAAAATATACCTTCATAATAATTATATAGCTCTGTACAAGGTCGGGGTAACCCTTATCAAAATATACTTTCATAATAATTATATAGCTCTGTACAAGGTCGGGGTAACACTTATCAAAATATACCTTCATAATAATAATATAGCTCTGTACAAGGTCGGGATAACCCTTTTTAAGATATACCTTCATAATAATTATATAGCTCTGTACAAGGTCGGGGTAACCCTTATCAAAATATACCTTCATAATAATTATATAGCTCTGTACAAGGTCGGGGTAACCTTTATCAAAATATACCTTCATAATAATTATATAGCTCTGTACAAGGTCGGGATAACCCTTTTTAAGATATACCTTCATAATAATTATATAACTCTGTACAAGGTCGGGGTAACCCTTATCAAAATATACCTTCATAATAATTATATAGCTCTGTACACGGACGAGGCAACCCTTTTTGAAATATACATTCATAATAATTATATAGCTCTGTACAAGGTCGGGGTAACCCTTTTCAAAATATACCTTCACAATAATTATATAGCTCTGTACATGGTCGGGGTAACCCTTTTCAAAATATACTTTCATAATAATTATATAGCTCTGTACAAGGTCGGGGTAACTCTTTTTCAAAATATACCTTCATAATAATTATATAGCTCTGTACACGGTCGGGGCAACCCTTTTCAAAATATACCTTCACAAAAATTATATAGCTCTGTACATGGTCGGGGTAACCTTTTTCAAAATATACTTTCATAATAATTATATAGCTCTGTACAAGGTCGGGGTAACCCTTTTCAAAATATACCTTCACAATAATTATATAGCTCTGTACATGGTCGGGGTAACCCTTTTCAAAATATACTTTCATAATAATTATATAGCTCTGTACAAGGTCGGGGTAACTCTTTTTCAAAATATACCTTCATAATAATTATATAGCTCTGTACAAGGTCGGGGTAACCCTTTTTTAAAATATAGCTTCATAATAATTATATAACTCTGTACACGGTCGGGGCAACCCTTTTTAAAATATACCTTCATAATAATTATATAGCTCTGTACATGGTCGGGGTAACCCTTTTCAAAATATACTTTCATAATAATTATATAGCTCTGTACAAGGTCGGGGTAACCCTTTTTAAGATATACCTTCATAATAATTATATAGCTCTGTACAAGGTCGGGGTAACCCTTATCAAAATATACCTTCATAATAATAATATAGCTCTGTACAAGGTCGGGATAACCCTTTTTAAGATATACCTTCATAATAATTATATAGCTCTGTACAAGGTCGGGGTAACCCTTATCAAAATATACCTTCATAATAATTATATAGCTCTGTACAAGGTCGGGGTAACCTTTATCAAAATATACCTTCATAATAATTATATAGCTCTGTACAAGGTCGGGATAACCCTTTTTAAGATATACCTTCATAATAATTATATAACTCTGTACAAGGTCGGGGTAACTCTTATCAAAATATACCTTCATAATAATTATATAGCTCTGTACACGGACGAGGCAACCCTTTTTAAAATATACCTTCATAATGATTATATAACTTTGTACAAGGTCGGGGTAACCCTTATCAAAATATACCTTCATAATAATTATATAACTTTGTACAAGGTCGGGGTAACCCTTATCAAAATATACCTTCATAATAATTATATAACTTTGTACAAGGTCGGGGTAACCCTTTTTAAAATATACCTTCATAATGATTATATAACTTTGTACAAGGTCGGGGTAACCCTTTTTAAAATATACCTTCATAATGATTATATAACTTTGTACAAGGTCGGGGTAACCCTTTTTAAAATATACCTTCATAATAATTATATAACTTTGTACAAGGTCGGGGTAACTCTTTTTCAAAATATACCTTCATAATAATTATATAACTTTGTACAAGGTCGGGGTAACCCTTTTCAACATATACCTTCATAATAATTATATAACTTTGTACAAGGTCGGGGTAACCCTTTTTCAAAATATACTTTCATAATAATTATATAGCTCTGTACAAGGTCG
The DNA here is from genome assembly GCA_031761405.1 of Serripes groenlandicus. NCBI lineage: Eukaryota > Metazoa > Mollusca > Bivalvia > Cardiida > Cardiidae > Serripes > Serripes groenlandicus. The sequence goes on from JASEVX010000014.1 coordinate 38,968,939, forward strand.
GGGTAACCCTTTTTAAAATATACCTTCATAATAATTATATAACTTTGTACAAAGTCGGGGTAACCCTTTTCAACATATACCTTCATAATGATTATATAACTTTGTACAAGGTCGGGGTAACCCTTTTTAAAATATACCTTCATAATAATTATATAACTTTGTACAAGGTCGGGGTAACCCTTATCAAAATATACCTTCATAATAATTATATAGCTCTGTACAAGGTCGGGGTAACCTTTATCAAAATATACCTTCATAATAATTATATAGCTCTGTACAAGGTCGGGATAACCCTTTTTAAGATATACCTTCATAATAATTATATAACTCTGTACAAGGTCGGGGTAACCCTTATCAAAATATACCTTCATAATAATTATATAGCTCTGTACACGGACGAGGCAACCCTTTTTGAAATATACATTCATAATAATTATATAGCTCTGTACAAGGTCGGGGTAACCCTTTTCAAAATATACCTTCACAATAATTATATAGCTCTGTACATGGTCGGGGTAACCCTTTTCAAAATATACTTTCATAATAATTATATAGCTCTGTACAAGGTCGGGGTAACTCTTTTTCAAAATATACCTTCATAATAATTATATAGCTCTGTACACGGTCGGGGCAACCCTTTTCAAAATATACCTTCACAAAAATTATATAGCTCTGTACATGGTCGGGGTAACCCTTTTCAAAATATACTTTCATAATAATTATATAGCTCTGTACAAGGTCGGGGTAACCCTTTTCAAAATATACCTTCACAATAATTATATAGCTCTGTACATGGTCGGGGTAACCCTTTTCAAAATATACTTTCATAATAATTATATAGCTCTGTACAAGGTCGGGGTAACTCTTTTTCAAAATATACCTTCATAATAATTATATAGCTCTGTACAAGGTCGGGGTAACCCTTTTTTAAAATATAGCTTCATAATAATTATATAACTCTGTACACGGTCGGGGCAACCCTTTTTAAAATATACCTTCATAATAATTATATAGCTCTGTACATGGTCGGGGTAACCCTTTTCAAAATATACTTTCATAATAATTATATAGCTCTGTACAAGGTCGGGGTAACCCTTTTTAAGATATACCTTCATAATAATTATATAGCTCTGTACAAGGTCGGGGTAACCCTTATCAAAATATACCTTCATAATAATAATATAGCTCTGTACAAGGTCGGGATAACCCTTTTTAAGATATACCTTCATAATAATTATATAGCTCTGTACAAGGTCGGGGTAACCCTTATCAAAATATACCTTCATAATAATTATATAGCTCTGTACAAGGTCGGGGTAACCTTTATCAAAATATACCTTCATAATAATTATATAGCTCTGTACAAGGTCGGGATAACCCTTTTTAAGATATACCTTCATAATAATTATATAACTCTGTACAAGGTCGGGGTAACTCTTATCAAAATATACCTTCATAATAATTATATAGCTCTGTACACGGACGAGGCAACCCTTTTTAAAATATACCTTCATAATGATTATATAACTTTGTACAAGGTCGGGGTAACCCTTATCAAAATATACCTTCATAATAATTATATAACTTTGTACAAGGTCGGGGTAACCCTTATCAAAATATACCTTCATAATAATTATATAACTTTGTACAAGGTCGGGGTAACCCTTTTTAAAATATACCTTCATAATGATTATATAACTTTGTACAAGGTCGGGGTAACCCTTTTTAAAATATACCTTCATAATGATTATATAACTTTGTACAAGGTCGGGGTAACCCTTTTTAAAATATACCTTCATAATAATTATATAACTTTGTACAAGGTCGGGGTAACTCTTTTTCAAAATATACCTTCATAATAATTATATAACTTTGTACAAGGTCGGGGTAACCCTTTTCAACATATACCTTCATAATAATTATATAACTTTGTACAAGGTCGGGGTAACCCTTTTTCAAAATATACTTTCATAATAATTATATAGCTCTGTACAAGGTCGGGGTAACCCTTTTTAAAATATACCTTCATAATAATTATATAACTTTGTACAAAGTCGGGGTAACCCTTTTCAACATATACCTTCATAATGATTATATAACTTTGTACAAGGTCGGGGTAACCCTTTTTAAAATATACCTTCATAATAATTATATAACTTTGTACACGGTCGGGGTAACCCTTTTTAAAATATACCTTCATAATAATTATATAACTTTGTACAAGGTCGGGGCAACCCTTTTCAAAATATACTTTCATAATAATTATATATTTTTGTACACGGTCGGGGTAACCCTTTTTAAAATATACCTTCATAATAATTATATAACTTTGTACAAGGTCGGGGTAACCCTTATCAAAATATACCTTCATAATAATTATATAACTTTGTACAAGGTCGGGGCAACCCTTTTCAAAATATACATTCATAATAATTATATATTTTTGTACACGGTCGGGGTAACCCTTTTTAAAATATACCTTCATAATAATTATATAACTTTGTACAAGGTCGGGGTAACCTTTTCAACATATCTGTAGCAGAGGGCCTAAATACACATTGGAAAAGTATTGAAAAAGGATATTGATTGGAGCAGAAAAGATAAATATATTTTCCTTGTGCCACAATGTTTTCAAACGTTGTCTGTTGCAAAGGCGTCAATACGCGTTTACATATGGGAAAGGTTTGGTATTGTCGAAAAATACCCCCCCCCCCCCCCCCCCCCCCCCCCCCTCCCCTCAAAAAAAAGAAAGCAGACAGTTGCTTGGAAAGACTTCTGTGTGGTTAATGTGTGCGAGAAAGCCTGGATACACGAGGGGATGAACACGGGCTGTTGTGAGACATGTTTTAATATCGGCATTCAAATCCAATCTATCAATCTACAAACTATAACAGGAGAAATTACTCGTTTTGAGCATGTTTTCGTTTTATCGCAATGTTTTGTAACAGGAGAAATTACTCGTTTTGAGCATGTTTTCTTTTTATTACAATGTTTTGTTACAGGTGAATTACTCGTTTTGAGCATGTTTTCGTTTTATTCCAATGTTTTGTAACAGGTGAAATTACTCGTTTTGAGCATGTTTTCGTTTTATCGCAATGTTTTGTAACTGGATAAATTACTCGTTTTGAGCATGTTTTCGTTTTATTACAATGTTTTGTTACAGGTGAAATTACTCGTTTTGAGCATGCTTTCGTTTTATCGCAATGTTTTGTAACAGGAGAAATTACCAATATTTTGGTTGTAACGTTGAAGCATACGTTTCCATACGAGTTTTCTATCTTTCAGCTTAAAAATCAAATCAATTCATTGAACGGGATATCTTCTTAGAAATAATTTAATGTGTTCAAGGCAGATATCTTGTCTCAGCTTAGAACCCTTCCTTTCTACTTTAATTCGTCATGCTAGTATACATTCTGAAAAAACAAAACGCCTCCGTGGCGAAGTGTATAGAGCATCTGTCTCGAGAGCATTATACCCGGGTTCCATCCTCAATGTGGTCGTACCATATACCTTTAAAATGGTAACTAAGATTGTCATCGTCTGCGCTCAGGTTTTTCAGGGATACCTTACAAAGGATGCGCTGGTGTCAGGTTAAGCTTACCAGCAGAACTGGCCATTTACCCAGGGAAATACCGTGATATGACTGAATAATAAAACATATAAATAAAATAAAATATTTTAAAAATATCCATTTCAAACACTTTCACCTTATCGCTCGTAACTTGCGTACAGTTTATTAATACATTTCGCTATTTCCCATGCAGTTAGCTAGAGACGCACAAGCATCCATCACATTGATAATTATTTTTGTTCAGTGTTTTATCGAATTTAATTTTATCGATTGATTGTTTGGTGTTTTACGCCGCTTTCAACAATATTTCAGTTATATCACGCCATTTTCCGGGTAAGGTACCAGTACTACTGGTCCATTTATCCTGACACCAGCCAGTCTGTCAGTCGTAATGCTAACACCGCAACCATGAGTGCCAAGGAGGGCAGCCATCTTTAACATTTTTAAAGTATTAAGTATGATCCAGCAGGTTCCTCGAATGAAAGCAAAGCAAAACATGTTCAAGATTTATCAAGTTCATCTGACTCAACACTATTGAAACAATTGGTCACATCCGCCTAGATGTATTGTATTAGTTTTAAGAATAAATCTTTACTTGAAGTATTGGGATGTTGAGTTGAAGTTGTCTGTCTAACATTACATAATATCGTGATGAAAAATAGTGGATGTTTTTACATAACTAATAGTGTACTATTGTTATTCCTATGGATTTATTAATTAAATACATTCATTGCTTCGTTCTAAAGATTATAGAGTTTAACACGTGTCCACAGGTTGACACATTATGACGTGCCTTGTATCTGCAGCAGCCTTTTTAAGAAAACATATAGACAAGACAGATCCAGATCAGCATTTATATCTTACCTTTTGCATATCGAATCTAATAAACAGTTATCCTGAAAACGTTTATGAGCCATCCCACGAGAAAACCAACATAATGGCCTTTGCGTAATGTATCGATCCAGATCAGCATGTGCAGTCTGCGCAGACTGATCCGGGCCAACACATTCCGTCTCAGAAGGAAAGAGGTATAGAGTAATGCTTCCTGAAACAGAATATCCACGGGAGGGGAAAATGTCTGTCCAGGTTAGCCTGCGTGGCATGCTTAGGCTGATCCGGGTCGATACTTTACGCAGAGTCCAATGTCGGTTATCTCGCGGGACGGCTCAATTATATAACAATCGACTATATGGATATGTAATGTGCTTGTTAACATATTCCACAGTGCCTGTTTGTATGAAAACTGGAGTAATATCAAACGGTTATACAGATAATATCATCTCCGTGGATATTCTTCTACGAATAGTGTGGGATTTCATATAAGCGAAGCTCATACCCAGTCAAGAGAGATTGGATCAGTCGGTAAGGACAGGCGTTTTCAGATTAGAGGAACTCATACCCAGTCAGGGGACGTTGTCTCAGTCGGTAAGGACGGGGGCTTTCATATAAGAGTAACCCATACCCAGTCAAGAGACTTAGGATCAGTCGGTAAGGACAGGTGCTCTCATATTAGAGTAACCCATACCCAGTGAAAGGACATTGGATCAGTCGGTAAGAACAGAGGCTTTCATATAAGAGTAATCCATACCCAGTCAAGAGACTTAGGATCAGTCGGTAAGGACAGTGGCTTTCATATTAGAGTAACCCATACCCAGTCAAGAGACTTTGGATCAGTCGGTAAGAACAGGGGCTCTCATATTAGAGTAACCTATAACAAGTCAAGAGACTTTGGATCAATCGGTAAGGACAGGGGCTTTCATATTAGAGTAACCTATACCCAGTCAAGATATATTGGATCAGTCGCTAACGACGGGGGCTTTCATATAAGCGTAACCCATACCCAGCCAAGATACATTGGATCAGTCGGTAAGGATAGGGTGTTTCATATTAGAGTAAAGCATACCCAGTAAACAGATATTGGATCAGTTGGTAAGGACAGGGGCTTTCATATTATTGTAACCCATACCCAGACAAGAGCCTTTGGATCAGTCGGTAAATACGGGGGCTTTCATATTAGAGTAACGAATACCCAGTCAAGAGACATTGGTTCAGTCGCTAAGGACAGGGGCTTTCATATTAGAGTAACCCATTACCAGTTAAGATACTTTGGATCAGTCGCTAAGGACGAGGGTGTTCATATTAAAGTAGCCCATACCCAGTCAAGAGACTTTGTATCAGTCGGTTAGGACAGGGGCTTTCATATTAGAATAACCCATACCCAGTCAAGATACTTTGGATCAGTCGCTAAGGACGGGGGCCTTTATATTAGAGTAACCAATACACAGTCAAGAGACTTCTGATTAGTCGCTATTGACAGGGGCTTTCATATTAGAGTAACCATTACCCAGTCAAGATACGTTGTCTCAGTCGCTAAGGACAGAGGCTTTCATATACCATACCAAGTCAAGAGACATTGGATCAATCGGTAAGGACAGGGGCCTTCATATTAGAATAACCATTATCCAGTCAAGAGACTTTGGATCAGTCGCTAAGGACGGTGGCTTTTATATTGTTTAACACATACCCAGTCAAGAGACTTCTGATTAGTCGCTATTGACAGGGGCTTTCATATTATAGTAATCATTACCCAGTCAAGATACGTTGTCTCAGTCGCTAAGGACAGGGGATTTCATATACGAGTAAGCCATACCAAGTCAAGAGACATTGGATCAGTCGGTAAAGACGGGGGATTTCATATTAGAGTAACCTATACCCAGTCAAGAGCCTTTGGATCAGTCGGTAAGGACGGGGGCTTTCATATTAGCGTAACCCTTACCCCGTCAACAGACTTTGGATCAGTCGATAAGGACAGGGGCTTTCATATTAGAGTAACCCATACCCAGTCAAGGGACATTGGATTAGTCACTAAGGACGGGGGCTTTCATATTAGAGTAACTCATACCAAGTCAAGAGACTGGATCAGACGTTGAGGACAGGGGCTTTCATATTAGAGTTACCCATACCAAGTCAAGAGACATTGGATCAGTCGCTAAGGAAGGGGATTTCATATTAGAGTAACCCATACTCAGTCAAGAGACATTGGATCAGTCGCTAAGGACAGGTGCTTTCTTATTAGAGTAACTCATACCCAGTCAAGAGACTTTGGATCAGTCGGTAAGTACCGGGGCTTTCATATTAAAGTAACCCATACCCAGTCAAGAGAGATTGGATCAGTCGGTAAGGACAGGGGCTTTCATATTAGAGTAACCCATACCCAGTCAAGAGACATTGGATCAGTCGGTAAGGACAGGGGCTTTCATATTAGAGTAAGCCATATCCAGTCAAGATACTTTAGATCAGTCGGTAAGGACAGGGGCTCTCATATTAGAGTAACCCATACCCAGTCAAGATACGTTGTCTCAGTCGCTAAGGACAGGGACTTTCAACTCAGTGGTTATGAGTTCGATGCCGGGTTTACATAGAGTTATTTCTAGTATTATAATAAGTCTTTCACTGACCAGTTGTTATGCAGTGCAATTAGCAATAATTCTGTCGTGAGTTCTGGTACGAGACAGACACGTACAACATAGTTACATGTGCGTGAACTGGCCGCCGTGATAGTTCTGAAATACTATTATTTTTAACTCAAATAAGTCGATTAAACAATCATTCAAAAGGCACGTAAAACAAAGCTACATGTGCGTGAACTGGGGACAGTGTTCTTTCTGAAATACTATTGAAAACGAAGTTAAACTCAAATAATAAAATCAAACAATTATTCAAAAGGCACGTAAAACAAAGCTATATGTATGTGAAATGGTGGCCGTGTTCTTTCTGAAATACTATTGAAAACGAAGTTAAACTCAAATAATTAAATTAAACAATCATTCAAAAGGCACGTAAAACAAAGCTATATGTACATAAACTTGTGGCTGTGATCTTTCTGAAATACTATTGAAAACAAAGTTAAACTCAAATAATTAAATCGAACAATCATTCAAAAGGCACGTAAAACAAAGCTATATGTGCGTGAACTGTGGGCAGTGTTCTTTTTGAAATACTATTGAAAACAAAGTTAAACTCAAATAATGAAATCAAACAATCATTCAAAAGGCACGTAAAACAAATCTATATGTACATGAACTTGTGGCTGTGTTCTTTCTGAAATACTATTGAAAACAAAGTGAAACTCAAATAATTAAATCAAACAATCATTCAAAAGGCACGTAAAACAAAACTATATGTACATGAACTGGTGGCCGTGTTCTCTCTGAAATGCTATTGAAAACAAGGTTAAACTCAAATAATTAAATCAAACAATCATTCAAAAGGCACGTAAAACAAAGCTATATGTACATGAACTTGTGGATGTGTTCTTTCTGAAATACTATTGAAAACAAAGTGAAACTCAAATAATTAAATCAAACAATCATTCAAAAGGCACGTAAATAAAGCTATATGTACATGAACTGGTGGCCGTGTTCTCTCTGAAATGCTATTGAAAACAAGGTTAAACTCAAATAATTAAATCAAACAATCATTCAAAAGGCACGTAAAACAAAGCTATATGTACGTGAACTGGTGGCAGTGTTCTTTCTGAAATACTATTGAAAACAAAGTTAAACTCAAATAATTAAATCAAACAATCATTCAAAAGGCACGTAATACAAAGCTATATGTGCGTGAACTGTGGGCAGTGTTCTTTTTGAAATACTATTGAAAACAAAGTTAAACTCAAATAATTAAATCAAACAATCATTCAAAAGGCACGTAAAACAAAGCTATATGTACGTGAACTGTGGGCAGTGTTCTTTCTGAAATACTATTGAAAACAAAGTTAAACTCAAATAATTAAATCAAACAATCATTCAAAAGGCACGTAAAACAAAGCTATATGTACATGAACTTGTGGATGTGTTCTTTCTGAAATACTATTGAAAACAAAGTGAAACTCAAATAATTAAATCAAACAATCATTCAAAAGGCACGTAAAACAAAGCTATATGTACATGAACTGGTGGCCGTGGTCTCTCTGAAATGCTATTGAAAACAAGGTTAAACTCAAATAATTAAATCAAACAATCATTCAAAAGGCACGTAAAACAAAGCTATATGTACGTGAACTGGTGGCAGTGTTCTTTCTGAAATACTATTGAAAACGAAGTTAAACTCAAATAATTAAATCAAACAATCATTCAAAAGGCACGTAAAACAAAGCTATATGTACATGAACTGGTGGCAGTGTTCTTTCTGAAATACTATTGAAAACGAAGTTAAACTCAAATAATTAAATCAAACAATCATTCAAGAGGCACGTAATACAAAGCTATATGTGCGTGAACTGTGGGCAGTGTTCTTTTTGAAATACTATTGAAAACAAAGTTAAACTCAAATAATTAAATCCAACAATCATTCAAAAGGCACGTAAAACAAAGCTATATGTACGTGAACTGTGGGCAGTGTTCTTTCTGAAATACTAATGAAAACAAAGTTAAACTCAAATCATTAAATCAAACAATCATTCAAAATGCACGTAAAACAAAGCTATATGTACGTGAACTGTGGGCAGTGTTCTTTCTGAAATACTATTGAAAACAAAATTAAACTCAAATAATGAAATAAAACAATCATTTAAAATTCGCGTAAAACAAAGCTATATGTACGTGAACTTTGGGCAGGTTAAACTCATATAATTAAATCAAACAATCCTTCAAAATGCTCGTAAAACAAAGCTATATGTGCGTAAACAGGCCGCCGTAATATTTCTGATATACTATCAAATACGCCATTTAACTAAAATAATTTATCCACACAACCATTCAAAATGTTCTTTTCTTTGCGACGTGTCTCATTCGGTTTCAACCAGCATAAATGATAATACAAATAAAAGCTCTTATGTTTGAGCCCATCCATGCTAAAAAGTCGGCATTTCTGAAGAGTGAAGTGTTCAGATCAGCATATCCATCTATTATGTCTTATCATAATCTACACAAGTTAAAAGAGGCTTCTAACACACGTATCTATGTATTAATTGAGAAGTGTATACATTCATCAGACTGTGATCTGGTTCTACACTGTTCACACAACCAACGTTTACCTTTGCTTCTATTGGCGGGTTTATTTCCTGTCTCTACGTAGCTTTTCATTTACGATTTTGATAAGCGTGGAATTTCATTTATCGTATAAGCGTTATCCCGCTATCTTTATGCAACAGGAAAAATCCCAGCAGTAGCTTTTTAACACGTGTTATTAAGAGTGGAGTAATGAAACATGCACATCAAAAAACTAGACTGCACAAATTTGCAGGCTAATATTGATCAACATTGTGGCTCATTTGCAGTAAAAATTCATGAACATTTACAAATTACAATTTTAAACCCAGGTTAACTGCAGTAATATGCATTCTGATTTCGGTCTTGAATGCCAGCAAATGTTGACTCAAGTTTAGTGTAACAAGAACGATGAACGCAGATATAAGGTAAACCCAGCGGAATAAAGATTAAATGGGGGAGAACTATCATACTTTCATCCGTTAAGAATTTATTTAACCTCGATTAAGTTTTATAATTGGGTGTATGTTACGGGTTGTCTTTACAAGAACTAAAATTATTTAATATACATGTACACAGACTGTTGATTGTTTTATCACCGTTTTCAACAATATATAAGTCTTACCACAACGGATACCATAGTTTACTCTGTTTCATTTATCCTTGGAGTTTAATACGAATGCAATGAACCTAGCTAGCGGTTATGTAAAACTTGATTACTGAAGTTTTTTGTCATTAGTGTAATTGTTGTTTCGTGCAACTATGCACTTTAACTATCCCTCGTCGAAATTAACTACTAGACGTAATTTGTTTACAAAATGTCAAATGCCATACATTCTTCACTAGCTCAAACTTCAAAGTCGACTCTTCACTTGCTGGGATGAAACATGTACCTCCACATTGACGATGTACTTTATATTTGGAGTAAAGGCGTTTTAAGCATTTGTACTGTTATATGACGTTGGCCAGTTAACCCTTTCCCTCATATAGACGCTTTCTGAGGCCTCTGCAGCAGACGGCTTTTTGAAAACATGAGTGACAAAAGAAGAAATTGCTCGTTTTGAGCAATTCCTCTTTTTGCTACGATGTTTTCCGCTTTTAGTCATAGGTTATCCATTCAATTATAGAGATTTTCTATGTTTTGACAAAATACGTTCAAAAACGTCTGCTGCAAAATTGTCACATGAGGGAAAGGGATAAGCTACTCATGTGTTGCCTGACATTTTCACACAAGCATTCCACAAATAAAGCCTTTCAAAGGCACTGGCTGCTTTTTCATAAAAACTGTTAGCCAATTTTTGGAAGATGAAAGATGCATGTCGCATTACCTTTTGTCTTAAAACGTCGGAAAAAAGGCCGAGCCGGAGTTTGAATTCACAATCCTAGGATTGACAGCCGGCGTCGATACCGACTGATCTAACGTGGCTCAAAAGAAGGGGTGTACATGGAATAAAAGTATAGACGCCCTATCGTTTGAAGCGAGCTCAGCCTTTTTTATACTAGTAAAAGATTATACAGCCACATAACATACATTATTTACATCATAACGTAACGATAACACAGATAACGACGTATATTAGACGAGCTCGATGTCAATTAACATTAATTAACCCTTTCCCGCATATTGAATTGAACTTAATTAGGTGTGACAAGGTAGACAAATAGTTTATTTTGCCTTGATGTATGAAAAGTAGTTAATCACAGAATGGTTCGAGAATCCTCTGCAGAAATTGTGTATGTAGATCGAACAGCTTGGGTGCTATGGCAAACTATTTACCTATAATTATTATAAATAGGCTAGGAGGAGGGATATCATATCGGTCATAGCTAGACAGAAGGGTTATTTATCTAAGTGATTTATCTACTCTCCAAGTTTGTACACTGGTACACATATCGAGGGCTTGGTGTGAAACGGTTGTAACTAAAAACCTATTTTGAAAACCCTGGTTTAGGGGCAATTTTGACCCCTTTGTAAACAATGCAAATTTAGGTGCCATTGCTCAGAACGAGCAATGGCACCTAAATTTCCATTGTTTACCAAGAAAAATGATTTAACGCTTATAAAGACTTTATGGCGAGGTGATAAACCTTGGTAAAAAAATAGCAATTTTAGTTACAACTGTTTCACACCAAGCCCTCGATATAAATCGAACGACCTATGGTACAATTGGATAATGTATGCTTCATTTAGAGATAATGTTTGATTGCCACACATGTACACACAAAGGCTTTTGTACACTCCAAAATATATATATATACAAAGACCATATATACGTTTTAATTATAAAATCCGTTGACCTATAGGATTGTGTATAGTTTCAACTATATATAATTAATATATGTGACACATAGCAATTGTACAAGCTGTTAACCAATTTGATTGGTAGTTTTAACTGTGGAGACATCGTATATGTGAAGCTTATAAATTGTACAGTCCGTTAACCAATTGGATTGTGTATAGTTTCAACTGTGGAAAATTCTTATATGTGAAGCGTATAAATTGTAAACTCCGTTAACCAATTGGATTGTGTATAGTTTCGATTATGGAGAATACGACTCTCACACTTGCAAATTGTACAAAAGAAGAGGTACGGAATGGATCCTGTACGAATCATACGTTTTCGAACACCAGTTATGAATATAAAATGGTACTTAAAGACGGTGCCAGGGTGAGTACTGCTTGTCACTGTTACCCTTTTCCCACATACTAAAGATCTATAGAAAACAAATTAGGAAATATCTAGGCAAAAATATAGAACATACATGTGTTTGTAAAAGTGAAGTATACATTGTTGAATAGCGTTATCATTGCTATTTATAACCAATTTATCTCTTTGTTACTATTTCAACGAAAGTCGTATGTTGCGGATGCATCGAAATTTCTATTCAACTAATTATTCGATATATCAGATTTATTTTCGATTTTGTTTTGCGAGTCAAAATGTCAGGATCATGTTAGTATTCTCTTGTACTAGACATACTTTATATAATAACATTATTCTCTAGTACTAGACGTTCTTTATATCATTATATTTTCTGTATAGTACTATACGTACTTTATATAATTACATTATTCTCTAGTACTACACGTACTTTATATAATTACATTATTATCTTGTACTAGACGTACTTTATATTATTACATTATTATCTAGTACTAGACGTACTTTATATAATTACATTATTCTCTAGTACTAGACGTACTATATAGTATTACATTATCATCTAGTACTAGATATACTTTATATAATAACATTATCCTCTAGTACTAGACGTTCTTTATATCATTATATTTTCTGTCTAGTACTATACGTACTTGATATAATTACATTATTCTCTAGTACTAGACGTACTTTATATAATAACATTATTATCTAGTACTAGATGTACTTTATATACGTACATTATTATCTAGTACTAGACGTACTTTATTTTATAACATTATTATCTAGTACTAGATGTACTTTATATATTACATTATTATCTAGTACTAGACGTACTTTATATATTACAGTATTATCTAGTACTAGACGTACTTTATATAATTACATTCTTCTCTGGTACTAGACGTAACCTATATCATTATATTTTCTGTCTAGTACTAGACGTTCTTTATATAATTACATTATTATCTAGTACTAGACGTACTTTATAAAATTACATTATTCTCTGGTACTAGACGTACTTTATATATTACATTATTCTCTAGTATTAGACTTACTTTATATAATAGTACTAGACGTACTTTATATATTACAGTATTATCTAGTACTAGACGTACTTTATATTATTACATTATTCTCTGGTACTAGACGTACTTTATATCATTATATTTTCTGTCTAGTACTAGACATACTTTATATAATTACATTATTATCTAGTACTAGACGTACTTTATATAATTACATTATTCTCTGGTAATAGACGTACTTTATATATTACATTATTCTCTAGTACTAGACGTACTTTATGTAATTACATCATTCTCTGGTACTAGACGTACTTTATATAATTACATTGTTCTCTAGTACTAGACGTACTTTATATAATTACATTATTCTCTAGTACTAGACGTTGTTTATATATTACATTATTATCTAGTACTAGACGTACTTTATATAATTACATTATTATCTAGTACTAGACGTACTTTATATACTTACACCATTCTCTGGTACAAGACGTACTTTATATAAGTACATTGTTCTCTAGTACTATACGTACTTTATGTAATTACATTATTATCTAGTACTAGACGTACTTTATATAAGTACATTGTTCTCTAGTACTAGACGTACTTTATATAATTACATTATTCTCTAGTACTAGACGTACTTTATATAATTACATTATTATCTAGTACTAAAACTACTTTATATGATTACATTATTCTCTAGTACTAGACGTACTTCATATCATTACATTATTATTTAATACTAGACGTATTTTATATAATAACATTATTATCTTGTAGTAGACGTACTTTATATAATTACATTATTCTCTAGTACTAAAACTACTTTATATGATTAAATTATTCTCTAGTACTAGACGTACTTTATATTATTACATTAGTATCTATTACTAGAAGTTATTTATACTATTAGTTTATTACATTATTCTTTAGTACTAAAAGTACAGTCGAACCTCTTTAATTCGGACATTTTGGTTACGAGAGAAAAAAGTCCGTTTTGCGAATTTTACAGATTAACAATTTTGGATAGACGCAAAATTTTCATCTTAGCCTGAACATGGAAGTAAAATGATTGGACCCAATATTATGATTATAATTGAGGTGAATTCAAATGGTTTAAAAAATCCAAACTGTCAGTATGATTTCATAGGTCTTCATGTTTTATTTACCTCCATATTGCACCGTTTGTCTGAGAAATGAACTTCAAAATATATAAATATCTTGGTCAAAATGTCGAAAATTTAATCTCAAATCAGTTTATATCATTTTGACAATTAACGCCTGATTGGCTGCTATTTTATGCCTGCTAATCAAAGTAAACAATGACACGCACTAGTCGGTGATCGAACAGCGCTATTAAATTGTATACAGTACACATCTTTTAACACATATTGTAAGGACAAACATACATACTAGATAACTATGACACTCAACAAGATTTACGCTATTAGTATAATCCGGACTAATTGAGATGGAAAAACACATATACATGTTTGGACTTCCGAACTAACGAAGCGGATTGTATCTGTAAATGGTCGCTTCGTTCCCGATATATTTTGTTCGGATCTGGGACGCGAATTTCCGTTTTAACGGAGAATAGTTAAGTTAAACAAATGTGTTCCTGAAATTTTATGTCCGGATCGCGAATGTTCAGGTTTAACGCGGTTCGACTGTTCTTTATATAATTACTTTATTATCTAGTACTAGACGTACTTTATATAATTAAATTGTTCTCCAGTAATAGACGTACTTTATATAATTACATTATTCTCTAGTACTAGACGTACTTTATATAATTACATTGTTCTCTAGTACTAGACGTACTTTATATAATTACATTATTCTCCAGTAATAGACGTACTTTATTTAATAACATTATTCTCTGGTACAAGACGTACTTTATATAATTACATTATTATCGAGTACTAGACGTACCTTATATAATTACATTATTCTCCAGTAATAGACGTACTTTATTTAATAACATCATTCTCTGGTACAAGACGTACTTTATATAATTACATTATTATCGAGTACTAGACGTACTTTATATAATTACATTATTATCGAGTACTAGACGTACCTTATATAATTACATTATTCTCCAGTAATAGACGTACTTTATTTAATAACATCATTCTCTGGTACAAGACGTACTTTATATAATTACATTGTTCCCCAGTAATAGACGTACTTTATATCATTATATTTTCTGTCTAGTACTAGACGTACTTTATATAATTACATTATTCTCTAGTACTAGACGTACTTTATTTAATTACATTTTTCTCCAGTAATAGACGTACTTTATATGATTACATTATTATATAGTACTAGACGTACTTAATATAATTCCATTATTATCGAGTACTAGACGTACCTTATATAATTACATTATTCTCCAGTAATAGACGTACTTTATTTAATAACATTATTCTCTAGTACTAGACGTACTTTATTTAATTACATTATTCTCTAGTACTAGACGTACTTAATATAATTACATTATTATCTAGTACTAGACGTACTTTATATAATTACATTATTCTCTAGTACTAGACGTACTTTATTTAATTACATTATTCTCTAGTACTAGACGTACTTTATTTAATTACATTATTATCTAGTACTAGACGTACTTTATATAATTACATTATTCTCTAGTACTAGACGTACTTTATTTAATTACATTATTCTCTAGTACTAGACGTACTTTATATAATTACATTATTCTCTAGTACTAGACGTACTTTATATAATTACATTATTCTCTAGTACTAGACGTACTTTATTTAATTACATTATTCTCTAGTACTAGACGTACTTAATATAATTACATTATTATCTAGTTCTAGACGTACCTTATATAATTACATTATTCTCCAGTAATAGACGTACTTTATTTAATTACATTATTCTCTAGTACTAGACGTACTTAATATAATTACATTATTATCTAGTTCTAGACGTACTTTATATAATTACATTATTCTTTAGTACTAGACGTACTTTATATAATTACACTATTCTCTTATACTAGACGTACTTTATATTATTACATTATTATCTAGTACTAGACATACTTTATATAATAACATTATTCTCTAGTACTAGACGTTCTTTATATCATTATATTTTCTGTCTTGTACTATACGTACTTTATATAATTACATTATGCTCTAGTACTAGACGTACTTAATATAATTACATTATAATCTACTATTAGACATACTTTATTTAATTACATTTTTCTCTAGTACTAGACGTACTTTATATAATTACATTGTTCTCTAGTACTAGACGTACTTTATATAAGTACATTATTCTCTAGTACTATACGTACTTTATAGTATTACATTATTATCTAGTACTAGACATACTTTATATAATAACATTATTCTCTAGTACTAGACGTACTTTATATAATTACATTGTTCTCTAGTACTAGACGTTCTTTATATAATTATATTTTCTGTCTAGTACTATACGTACTTTATATAATTACATTATCCTCTATTACTAGAAGTGCTTTATATAATTACATTATTCTCTAGTATTAGACGTACGTTATTTAATTACATTATTATCTAGTACCAGACGTTCTTTATATCATTACATTATTCTCTAGTACTAGACGTACTTTATATAATTACATTATTCTCTAGTACTAGACGTACTTCATATAATTACATTATTCTCCAGTAATAGACGTACTTTATTTAATTACATTATTCTCTAGTAATAGAAGTACTTTATATGATTACATTATTCTCTAGTACTAGACGTACTTAATACAATTACATTATTCTCTAGTACTAGACATACGTTATATACTTACATTATTCTCTAGTACTAGACGTACTTTATTTAATTACACTGATGCCAAGACTGTCAATTACATATATGATGCCAAGTCTGTCTATTGCATTCATGATGCCAAGTCTTTCAATTACATTGGTCTTCTTATGCGAATTGCTTAATCCATGTCCAATTACATTCATTATGCCAAGTCTTTATTTTACATCGGTCTTTCAATTGTAATTGTTTAATCCATGCCCAATTACATTAATTATGTCAAGTCTTTCAATTACATCGGTATTTTTTGGTAATTGTTTAATCCATGCTCAATTACATTAATGATGCCAAGTATGTCAATTACATTTGTCTTCTTATTGTAATTATTTAATCCATGCCCAATTACATTTTTGATAACAAGTCTGTCAATTACATTAGTCTTCTTATGCGCATTGTTTAATCCATGCCCAAGTACAGTCATGATGCCAAGTCTGTCAATTACATCGGTCTTTTTACTTTACTTGTTTAATCCATGCCCAATTTCATTTATGATACCAAGTTTGTCAATTACATTCATGATGACAAGTCTGTCAATTACTCTAGTCTTCTTATGCGCATTGTTTAATCCATGCCCATTTACATTCATGATGAAAAGTTTGTCAATAACATTCTTGATGCCAAAACTGACAATTGCATTGATTTACCTGCATCAATATGATTGCACTATACAGTCTGAAAAAAAGAAAGTGTGGATAAAGCGTACGCAACAGTTTGCATTCTTATCTCTTTCCGCGCTGACTTGTTTAAAGTAGACTCTTCCATGTTATTAACCGGGCGTCTCCATTTCTCATGTAATACAAAGTATTGAACTATTTTGATATCTTAAAGGCAAACAATGCTGATTTAAGGTGAGACAGCTAGTCACGAGCTGACTCACATGCATCTGTATTGTTTGCAAAAACCTCAATATTGCCTTTGGCGTTAAAAACGTTTAGTGTCATGTCTGAACATCTGGGAGTTCTGTATCGTTTTTATTGACAATGCCATACTGCTTGTATTTCTCAAACCTATTCCACCTTTTGCCTGGTATTGTCATGGTTATGCACTGTATTAATGTAAGTGTATTTGTATATTTCAGACGTATTCCACCGTTGGCCGGGTGTGTCCTGTTTATGGACTGTGTTAATATATATTTATATTTGTATATTTCAGACGTATTTCACCGTTGGCCTGGTATTGTCATGTTTATGCACTGTGTTAATATATATTTATATTTGTATATTTCTAACGTATTTCAACGTTGTCCTGGTGTTGCCATGGTTATGGATTGTGTTAATATATATTTATATTTGTATATGTCAGACGTATTTCACAATTGGCCTGGTGTTGTCATGGTTATGGTCTGTGTTAATGTATCTATATTTGTATATGTCAGACGTATTTCACAATTGGCCTGGTGTTGTCATGGTTATGGTCTGTGTTAATGTATCTATATTTGTATATGTCAGACGTATTTCACCGTTGGCCTGGTGTTGTCATGTTTATGCACTGTGTTAATATATATTTATATTTGTATATTGCAGACGTATTCCACCGTTGGCCCGTTATTGTCCTGGTTATGGACTGTGTTAATATATATTTATATTTGTATATTTCACACGTATTTCACCGTTGGCCTGGTATTGTCATGTTTATGCACTGTGTTAATATATATTTATATTTGTATATTTCACACGTATTTCACCGTTGGCCTGGTGTTGTCATGTTTATGCACTGTGTTAATATATATTTATATGTGTATATTTCTAACGTATTTCAACGTTGTCCTGGTGTTGTCATGGTTATGGTCTGTGTTAATGTATCTATAGTTGTATATGTCAGACGTATTTCACAATTGGCCTGGTGTTGTCATGGTTATGGTCTGTGTTAATGTATGTATATTTGTATATTTCAGACGTATTTCATCGTTGGCCTGTAGTTGTCATGGTTATGAACTGTGTTAATGTATCCATATTTGTATATTTCATCGTTAGCCTGGTGTTGTCATGGCTATGGTCTGTGTTAATGTATGTATATTTGTATATTTCAGACGTATTTCATCGTTGGCCTGTAGTTGTCATGGTTATGCACTGTGTTAATGTATTTATATTTGTATATTTCAGACGTATTATACCGTTGACCTTGTGTTGTCATTGTTATGGATTGTGTTAATGTATTTATATTTGTATATTTCAGACGTATTATACCGTTGGCCTGGTGTTGTCTTGGTTATGGACTGTGTTAATAATATTCCTAAACCTAACCGTTATTGTATTGATATGTAGCTACAAGAAGCGGTCCAGATTATATTTCTTATTACTGAATTTAGCCATAGCAGGTAAGAAAATCCTATTTGATAGAGCGAAAACAAAGCTAAGACCACACAAACCCCTATAAATGTGAAAAGGAAACAGAATGAATGTATGCTTTTTTGAAGCAATAGACCGCTCTGAAAACTTTAATAACGCGGAATGATTGCACGTCATTATTAACGGACCCTGAACTCTTGAGTGCCAGGTTGGTACCCGCTTTTACGTTTTTAAATGTATATGCTATGACCCGACCCTTGGTCGATCCCAGGTGTCTTGCACTTGCACAATGGCGGCGTAATTATACGAACGTGCATACTATTGATATATGAACCGTCCCGCTCGAAAACCAACAGTATGGACGCTGCGTAATGTATCGACCCGGATCAGCCTAAGAATACCTACATTTAAAATACTAATTTGCATATTCATCCTAGCTGTTATCTCATCCCTCTTTATTTTTTGGGCCAGGTGTAATTGAGATAAACTTATAAAGATCGTTTTCAATACTAAAAAACAACTAAATAGCGTATGTCAAATGTGCAGTGAATATACACTCGAGCAATACTATTGATCAAAACGTCACATTATAACGTAAGAAGACACGTATGTATTAACACACAGCCAGTATTATAAATATACAGCATTGGGTTTTTATATGCCTAGTACGTGTCATCTACAAACGATGTAAACGTTGTTAGCTTGTCTTTTAACTCATCAAAGGTTGAATGGAAGCGCTTTGTAACATTACTGTATGGAAATAGTTCCGGCCTAAGCATCACGTGAGAAAGATCTGAGCATAATATCAAACTATATAATATCAAAGTATACACTATTGACATCTGATGTATACTTTATTCAAATGAAAAGAAGAAGGAATAATATCAAAGTAACACTACAGTGTGGTTTTCTCGGCTTCATGACCTGAATATTTGGTTGCGATATATACATGTATGACATCATTTCATAGTAACTGATAAGCTGATGTGAAATTTATGATTTTGCTCTCGTCTCCGTTTAATTCTAAAAATCTGTATAGCAATAGTCATAATATAAATATCACATATTGCACAAAATAGTACTGTCTAAAATGATTGCGTCAAAAATATAAAGTAAACTTTGGTATATGTTCATAAAACACATTAAAGCAGCTCTAACTTGCAATAAGGCTGATGACAATTTTAATGTCTTTTCTAGATCTGACAGCAGGTTTACTGGATGCCTTTCCGGCCTCCGTGGAGAGATCTCTTGGTTTAGAATACATAGTACCGTTCTGGATGGCAGGCGACGCTTTTTGTAAGATGCAACGCACGATCGGAAATACATGTATCATGACCTCAAACTATATACTCGCCGTCTTGAGTCTAGACAGAACATACGCCATTTGTAAACCAATGATGAGCATACAAAAAGGTAGAGTGAATCTAGACAGAGAATAAACTATACATGTATATACAAACCAATGATGAACGTAGAAACATATAGAGTGAATCTAGACAGAGAATAAACCATACATAAATATATAAACCAATGATGAACGTACAACAATATAGAGTGAATCTATGCTGGGAATATGCTCTATACGTTAATCCATATTGAGTAATATAGAAATGTTAAAATAGGCTTAATGCAAACTTAAAGTGCCTTTAAACATAGCATACGTACGATATATGTAATCTTATATGTGTATACAAAAATGTTAAGAAACACCATATTGAGCACCAATATTAAATGAGTAATTCGTTTTCTAAAAGCATTATTCGTCCCATAAACCCTATGTTGTTGGTATTCAAACAAAGATTCATTTTTTTAACAGGAAGCATATTACAAAAAGGCATTGTGATATCGTGCTGGGTTTTCTGTTTTCTATGCAGTTCACCCTACCTTAACTACTACGAGGCAAGATACTATGGACATGACTTCAGCTTTAGAGACAAACAAGAGTGTATCCTATACTTCGGTGACACTTACGTAGAAATCATGAACGGACATACGGTATGATATTGTAATGTTGCACTCAATATTTAACGAGAAAGGAATCAATCATCGTCGAGTTATTGATGTTCAGGATATGACTCGTCTCGTTCCGTGTTCGAGACCTGCGGTGTGCGGCCATGGTGAAGTGCCTAGAGCATTGCAGCTAAATTAGTTGTGGTTGATCACAAAGGGATCAATATATGTTTTCTTTAATGGTGATATATCTTAAATAGTGTTGAAACGACGTAAAAAGTACTAACAATAAAACTCCTTAAGAATTCAGAACATCGAAGGCTTTTAAATATAACAACTTGGGCACCACTCCCTTAGTATCTTCCCCAAATACAACAATTATGTTGCAGACTACTCTGAACATATCTAGGTAAAAATGTGGCAATTCTCTCGAAATGGAAGTAAAATGATCTAACAAATTGAGATATTAAGATCATTATCTTACTTCGTTACAATATAATAAAATGTCGTCTACTATAGATGTATTAACACGCAATTGTAAGTGGGAGAGTATTGATAGACTTAGCACAGTCACTGCATCTATTTCAGCCAGCACCAAACAATTGTAACAGCTGTAGATAACTTTAACTTTTGTTACCGGTTATATGTGTTACTGGAATTGAAGATTGCCTTAATGCTTTGCGTACCATTTTTTCTATAACTTTTCTCTATTTCAGGTAATGCTGTATTTGAAGTTCGTATTCATGTTTTTGATACCATTGTTCATCATCCTCGGAAGTTATACTTTACTAGTTGTCTTTATATTCCGACGCGCTTTGAAACAAACACCAAGTAAGTATATTGTAACTGTGAGATAGTGTATGTGAACTTAACTTATCTCAAACCCTTGTTTCAAATTATATATGGGCTGCACCTAAGCAACGAAAGGTTATTTAGAACAAATGTAGATCCAGAACAACGCTTGCATCTGTGCATTATTGAACAGGCATATCTTTAACTGATTGTGTTGTATTCTGTCTTCAATACGATAATGTTGGTTATTTGATACCATATTAGTTTAACTGTCTGCATCAGATATAAATGGGTTAAGACAGTCGATACAGATTCTCATTGAAAGATCACAAACACCCGGCGTGCATATGCATGACAAGTACGTATGCTGTACAGGTACACAGGTTCATATCAGCCTTCATTATACACAATTGTATATGACCACAATTTGCTAGACGCAGCTCATTGCTGTGTCAACTTCAAGCTCACATTCCCATATCCGTTCTTTTCTGATTTCAAATATGCTCACGAAATTACGATATTAAAACTAAAGTGAGGGACATATTTCATATTCAGAAATCAAAACCAATTCATAATATCTAAACAAATCCAATGGATATGCTCTGCCTTTTTACTGTAACTATATATTTCTTTCTTTCTTTTAATTCCAAAAAGGCTTTAAACACTTACTTTGATTTTAGCCAAATAATATAGACACTATTGATTATATTGATATAGATCATTATATTATATGTGCATGTACATAAACGGTAAATAAAATTTGTTAACAATATATAATAATATTCGGTTGACTTGCATGCTAAAAACATGGAAACAACTTATGGGGTCCATTCAGGCGTAACATGTCACCTTTATCATTTAAATGGGAAAAGGAGCTCGCTAAGTTTAAAATGCTACCTGTTCCAAACTTCAAATTAAAAAAAACTTTATACTTTTACAGTTGGTCACATAATATGTTAAATACTGAAGAAAGTACTCATGTTGAGGTAACTATTATCATATTTAATTTGTAAACGAATATTGTCTTCAGAACAATCTGTTACGTACATTTCTGTAACATATTCTTAACGCGGAATGTTTAAAATTCAGGTGAAAAGGAAACCGCGAAAACAGGAAAGGAACGTCTCAACATGTCCCAAGTTTTCAATAAAGGGGTGCCTAAGTCTAAAGTGAAAAGCATCAAATTAACACTAGGAATAGTGCTGAGTAAGTATTCATAAAAGACTTGGGAGCGGGATGGCAGGGTTCGATACCTCGTTGTGTCGTACTAAAGACACTGACACTGGTAGTAATGGCTTGTCTCAGAATGTAGAGAATGTAGTATGCTCATCATGTTCAGTGTTACGATAGAGTTAGATAATCTTTGTAGGTAGGGGCATGATTAGGATTTCAAAATATCAGCTCAATCATTTGGTATATTCTGGCAAGATGAGCAATTACTTAAAATCTGCAATTCGATCTTTTGATGAAATGTATTTAATTCTATAATTAATAATATTTCAAACTAAATGGATTTACCATAGTTATATATACGGGAAAGGATAAGACACGGTTAGGCGTAGGTCAACATAACAATAGCTAGATATCAGTCGTGTATTGTCGGTATTAACTCTACATGCACTCATTATAACGAGCAATTATAACCGTCTGTTTATGTAAACAAAAAAGACGGCGATATACAGAGATTATTGTCTAGCTCCAACCTGACGTGTCAAAATATCTTGATCAAAGACCAGTACACTTGTTTGTTTAAGGAGAAAATACTTCAACAACATAGTTGGCGTGTACGGAGTTTCGAATAATTGCATTTCTTTTTATATACATTGGCTTGGTATTTTTTGTTCCAAATTTCTGTTAGCTTCTTTGGTTATCCATATCAATAATATAGCTGATTTTCGTTTGTATTCTTACAATTTATGGTAAAAATAGTTCTCATATTTACAATAACTACCAACAACCCTTATTGTATGTGGATTTCTCTATCAATATGAAATATGCTTTTCAAAATTGTCACAGTTGGAGTTAAATATTGTAATCTGTAAAGCATGTTTTATATATCAATATATTGTACCTTGCAGGTTTTGTGATATGCTGGATGGTCTATTTTACCGGATATTTCCTAACTATATACGCAAACGTGAATCATCCTATACTGATTATATTAACAACGTTTTATAACTGGAACAGTATCGCCAATCCTGTCTTGATCTGCATCTACCACAGCAAAAAAGTTCGAGCCGCGTTCAGGCACACGTGGACAACGACGGAAACCACTCATATCCAGTCGAGCGGAGATACTTGTGACAATTCAGTGCCATTGATTGTTAAAGAAGAGCAGTAAAGACGCTATTCTGTATATTTAAACCTAAACCTGATGTAGAGTCTACAGCCATTCCGTTACTTACACAATAAACGTATGAAACGATGAAACGATAAGGCGTCAAAGAGTGACGTTATCGAAAACATAACTTTAATTGCGTTATAGTGTACGTCACAGTATATGTTGTATGTCACAATATACGCTGTACGTCATAAAATACATTGTACATCACAATATACTATGTACGTCACAATATACGTTCTACGTCGCAATATACGTTGTATGTCACAATATACGCTGTACGTCATAATATAAGTTGTACATCACAATATACGTTGTACGTCAAACTATACGTTGTACGTCACAATATACGTTGTATGTCACAATATACGCTGTACGTCATAATATACGTTGTACATCACAATATACGTTGTACATCACACTATACGTTGTATGTCACAATATACGCTGTACGTCACAATATACGTTATACATCACACTATACGTTGTACGTCACAATATATGCTGTACGTCACAATATACGTTATACATCACAATATACGTTGTATGTCACAATATACGTTGTACGTCACAATATACGTTCTACATCACACTATACGTTGTATGTCACAATATACGCTGTACGTCACAATATACGTTCCACATTACAATATACGTTGTACGTCACAATATACGTTGTACGTCACAATATATGCTGTACGTCACAATATACGTTGTACGTAACAATATACGTTGTACGTCACAATCTACGTTGCCATACTTAAATATTCATATCACGAGAGGATCGTATATCACAGCTGATCACTTTTATAAAAATACTTTGTCAGTAAGGTGAAATGACACATCTGTCATCAATGTTCATGATCACAGTTTATAACGAATCCGTGCAAGGGACAATGTATACATTGGCATGACTATACAATGCAAGTTCGCCTTAGATCAGCGTGTACTCATGTGCTGCCTTATTTTAATCCACACAAATTGACAAATGTCTAACACAAGTATGTAAATAACATGTGAACAGGGAAAATCGTGGTCAGACTGTGCAAATGTCATTTATGTCCACGGGCTTTAGCCCTTGATCATAGTGGATAAACCATTTTTCGGTATTGACTGCCTGCCAATTGCTATAAACATACAATGCATTTCGGGTGAGACTGCACGGAAAGAATAGCTCATCGGTGAAAAACTTAAGGCGTGAGTACGCCAATACAAGTTTAACACATGTTTATAAATCAATGCGCCGAGAGGTCAATTATTGAAGGTTATTATCATATTTCGCGAAGTGGAACGGAACAGTACGACTATGTTTGTGTATTTACGGTGATTGTTCAATTCAGTTTAAACGGAGTCATTTGCCATTATGAAACAAATCATGATGCCTGATTTTACCAATATATTTCGCATTTTACATTTGTGTTCATATTTTGCAATTTCATATATTGTAATATATTTTACAAAATGAAAAAAATCCAAAAAATTGCGACGAAAAGTAAACATTAAACAAAGACGTCTCGTAATGGTACGTCTGGTCTTCGGTCATCCATATAGTGCATAACGCCATATAGTGCATTTTTCGCAAGTCTAATATTGCACACTTTGTTCCAAAAAATACACATTTCATGCACCCGAATCAGAAAGTTATTACAAAAGAGGAAAGGCAGTGTTCATAATGAGCATTAAGATCTCACTGTGCACTGTTTTCCAGACTGTAAATAACTGATAAGAGATGAATTAATGTCACTTAATTCTTTGAATTTGTTGGGGTATGAAAATGCTTTGGAGCATAGGTTTTAACTCTTTGCTCCATAAGCATTTTCTTGGACTCTTCCAAATTGAAAGTATTCGTTCCCCACTTATAAGTAATGTGTTTATTAAGATCACATGTTCGGAAGATTTCAGATTGCTCATTACAAGCAATCTAAACCCTTCCTACACTGTTTTCAAATGCCTGATTTAATGGCTGCATGGAAATGCAGAATTATGGAGCAAAGGGTTAATATCACTTTCTGGTAGTTATGCTCCTTTTAATATTCATCCATTCACACTGTGCTGTAAATAGTTGTAAATGAAAGTGTCTGTTTTGTTACATAAGCAAAACAAATACATTTTGTCGATGATCAAGATGAGGGGTCTGTGCAGAGATAATTTGTTCAAAGATATATTGATTGTTGATATCATTGATAATTACGCAGGGGAATTGCTTTATGTTAGATGATGAATCTAGTATATACGGTACTCATTGTGCATGGCTTGTACATATTTTATGTATGCACCTTTTCAGATCACCTGGACATGACGGCTCAAGGTGATCTATTGTGAACACAATCTGTCATTGTCCAATGCTAACGTTTGTCTTAAAAAACAATGATGTTCCTTTCATGGTCACCTTATAGGTTTTCCAAATTATGTCCATTCAATACAGATCTGCCAGGGCAACAAGCAGCGAAAACCTTTGAAACTGCTTTTTATTCAGAAACTACTGGCCCAGTTTTGAATTATTTTCACAGTTCGCTTAATCTGTTGGGATTCATTAACACATGGCTGTCAGGGCTGTTTCCATATATCGCTATATTTCCGTGGATAGTCCCCTTTCAAATGTATGCCAAGCGTTTGATTGTATTCACTGCATAACTTTGTTGCTATGGGAAATATCGCAAAACAAGACATGCAAAGTGTCTTTTGGGAATCCACTGGTGCATTGTAAATTTCGCCCAAATGTTCCTTCTTTGTTCATCTAACAAGTTTTCTCAAGCTTGTGCAAATCCTCGCAAAGAGATACTGTGGAGTTGGGGCTGTGTTTTTTCCAGTGCTTTAGTGCTATAGAAAAATAATATTGTCTGAAAAAAATAACTGCTTTCAATATAATTTGGCAAAAGTATTCCTTTGTTTGACCCTCAGTCGAGTATGTTCTAGCAGTGGCTATCGGTAGGGGATCGAAGCATGGTTCATTTTGTCTTATTTAAAAGATTGTTTATATTTCTATGCTAGTGTATGCTTAAGTGCTGTCACGTGCTTCTCTTGTTTAATTCGTTCACTATGTGCTTGTTATGAATCATTGTTTATGTTCAGTATAGCCCTATACTATTTGTTTCTCATATACTTTGGGCCTCGTTAAAAACTGTCCAATTTCTCAATCTAGGTCATTTGTCAAAGAAATGATCCATGGTGACTAGATGAACATAGTGCAGTGTTCACGCAAATGCTACATAACCATGTGGTTCATAATTACACATGTTCCCAATCCCTTACAAGCACGCTATTACAAATGGTCCTCTTTTACGGACAGAGTGGAAAATAGTGGAGTAAGAGTTCAGAAAGGTTAGAGCATTCTGATACTGATGCTCTTCTCAAAAACCACTGGTTGCAAGTTATTAAAACAAGGCATGGATGTTCCTTACATGGCCCCAACCACTTTTACAGCTGTTCGATTAATTCCATTTCGTGCACAACTTGTTGCAATAGCGACACAAACAAAA
Source organism: Serripes groenlandicus (assembly GCA_031761405.1). NCBI lineage: Eukaryota > Metazoa > Mollusca > Bivalvia > Cardiida > Cardiidae > Serripes > Serripes groenlandicus. Next base: position 38,996,899 of record JASEVX010000014.1, read on the forward strand.
CCTATTAAATTATTCTTGTCAGAAACTACTGGCACAGCCGGATTTTAAGATAATGTTCCTTGACTGAACCTCCACCAAGTTTTTTCGAGTGGGTGCAATTCGTATAACACAGAAACTATATGATGAAAGTTGATTTAACATTGACATATTTCTCAATACAATAAGGCAGAAAGTACAAAATGTTTCTGCCTTAACCTGCTGTCAAATTTCCCTCTGAATCTTCATGTCTTAAATTCGTATACTTGTGAGCTCTTGCACCCAGGTGAGCGATAAAGGGTCAACAAGGTCTTCATGTTTTTCAATTGCGAGTTTCATAATATTTACTATTTTTGATATGATCATTCAACTTCTTAATAATAAATACATAAACGTAAACTGCAATTGTTATTTCCTTTCACATTTTCCCTACTTCTCCAACCTTCATGCAACTAAATGTGGAAAAGCAGCCAGTTGCTTGGGAAGACTGTTGTGTGGAGTACGGATGTGAGAAAACCAGGAAATGCATGAGTGGCCGCCGTGATATAACTGAGAAATTTTTAAAAACGGCGTTAAACCCCAATCAATCAATCAATCAATTTTCATGCAGCCCCGAGGCCGTCAGAATTTTCAGTGCTTTGAATATCTTTTTCTCATGGACAGGCTCCTATTATATACATTGTATTGAATAAAATATTTCTTTTTGTTGCAAGATTGTAAGTTTATGCATATTTTAATAATTTGAAAACCAAATGCGTTTCATGTCAGGAATGACTATTCGTAGAACGAGATTATGTTTTTCCAGTATCCAAATATATAACAGTTCTGTTTTTGTCATGCTCTAAATTACTGCTGATGACCCTGTCACACTATGGCGTATGAGAAAAGATTTTATTACTTTTCATACGCACAGAAAGCCCTTGAAAATACAGAATTGTATTGGACCTATGCGTAGCGTATGATAATAGTATCTCCAGCGTATGTCCAGCGTATTACCACCTGCGTATGGCTAGGGAATGACTAGCGTATGAACTCCGCATGTCCAGCGTTCCGCTATCACTTGACAAAGAGCCCATATAAGCTGCGACCTTTCCACATTGCAAGATTATTGCAGTAGAAATGTGATCCTATATATACACTTGATAAACACGCTGGTAATACACAGGGGATACGCTTGCCATACGCCACTCATACGCTAGTTGTACGTTATGTATACGTTACTCAATCGTCAGGAACACTCCAATATGTCGTTTTACGTTGCAGATACGCCAGCTATATGTTAGAAGTACGTTACTCATGCGCCATCAATATGCTAGTTGTAAGGTACACCTTCATGCAAGCGTATTTCAGCGTATGACCAGCGTACTTGAACTATGAGTAACGTACCTCTAGCGTAACTCAAGCGTTTTCAGCGTATGCCTTGCGTTTGCTTTGCGTATAAACCAGACGTCCGAATATACTTTTTTTAGGCATGCTTAAACAAAGAAATCTGCTTCGCCTTATGACAGTGTATGCCACCGTATGCGAACTTGCTTGAAACGTAAACAACATATGCCTAAAGTACCTCTAGCGTATGTCAGCGTATACCAGCGTATGAGTGATATTTTTCATACGCTGGCATACGCTAGTACGATACGCAATAGTGTTACAGGGCCATGAGACAGAGATACGTGTTAACATTATGTTAAACATCAAACGTTCAGTTTGAAACTGTGAATTTATCGGGATGAAACTAATATGTATTGTAATTCAAACAATACCCTGCTACGAAAAACATAGATGTCTAAGTTAATAATTTAATCACGTGACGTCATTTGAAAACAAAATGTTACATTGTACCGGACACTCCAAATGACGTTTTTCATGTGGGTTCATTCGGATAGTAATTTAAAATGTATCACACAACTGGAAATATATTCACTACTCGAATTTCAGTTAACGCATAAACAGCGCGTCCGAGATCTACATCGAATTCATGAATTTAACCAAAACGTTTCGATTGATATTCGGGATCAAAAATAAATGATCCTGCTTTAATAGACGCTACAGAAAACATTTTTAACGATTACTGAACTTTGCATTTGGAATAGTTCATAGCAAATTTCAGGAATATAAAGATACAATTGTTAAATGCACCGGCTTGCGTGGTTATATGCTGGTGATATATACTTCATACAACCAGTTCCAGCAGTCTTAAAGATTAAGTTCCAAGTCCAAATTGAACTTTAGACCAACAACCAATATATCTGGAAGAATTCATTCCCATCTTGTGATCGTAATCCGAATTGACAGCCCTATCCGACTTTAACCTGCTTGGTAGAGATCATTTTGAAATCAAACCTGTAGTTTGCAAAGATGTTATTTTCATGCTAAAGGTGCTTCTCGATTGTTGCTGCCAATGTGCTTTTCATCATATAAAAGTATTTGAACTCTTGTGATGGAGGACCATACACTTTTGGACAATGCTCATTCGTGAGAAATGTAAGTGGAATTAGCCTAGAAGTGTAGGATGACATATTATTTAAAGGGATGTCGACGCTGAGGATGATGACGACAGAAACAATGTGATCACAAAAACTCCTCTATAGCAGGTCGTGCTCAGGTGAACTGTAAACAACACGTGACATGGCCAAATTAAGAAGACAGAGGATTAAACATATATATATATATATCAGATGGACATTTTCCTGAATAATAAATGTAATCCAACTAAACGTTTTGTTTTTAGCTCTACTGGCCAAAGGCCAGAAGGGCTTATGTCGTGGCGATTTGTCCGTCGTCGTGCGTGCGTGCGTGCGTGCGTGCGTGCGTGCGTCCGTAAACAATTTCTTGTTAACACGATACAGTCTTTACTTTTGATTGTATCTCAACCAAATTTATACAGTAGTTAGATATCCATGAGAGCTCGGTTCTTTTGGTAAACCAGCCAGATCCGCCCATGCAAGACTATTCCATGAAATTTATTGCAAAAATATTTCTACGAGGACTTTTGATATGTTTTAATTAAAAAACAAGTGACCAAATTTTGTTTTCACTTTAGATGTGCATTGTTGTCGAAATATTGTTATTAACATGTTAACACACAAACGTGATATAAGCAGCCTCTAGTGTTTCTCAAATTTCATCTAGTGTTCTAGTCTTTGAACCAATATCATCCATATTCAAACTTGGTGTAGATATCATCAAGGCAAGTAAATAATGCAGTCCCAAGAGTGTAAACATTTTTGACTCAAACTTAGCTTAGTTTAATCCTTGTAAGACAACCTAGATATCATTACTACAAATACTTTGAGCTGAATTTAACAAGAGACCAAGACGGCCCTTAATCGATCACCTGAGTGATGCATAGTAGCAAATGTGTTGAAGACAATTTGATAAAGAGCTTAAATGAAACATCAAGAAGTAGAAACTTTAAATGTAACATCTTATTAGTAAAGGACATTTGTAAAAAGCCATTAAACTTTGAAATCTTTAAAAGAAGACAACCAAAGGAATAGTCCTGTGAAATTTGATTTTAGTCGGTCCAGTGATTTAGGAGGTGATGTCATTTCAAGCTTAAAGTTCATTTATCCTCCATTCTGAAGCCGCCTAACCAATCATTATGGCTTGACCGAACTATGTACCTACTACTCACTGAAGGAACAGTCCTAATATATTATTTGGAAATTAAACATGAACTATCATCAGAACCGAATATTAAAGTGATGTAATTTTAACAGTTATCTGATGTCGCTATATTTTTCAACCAATCAATATAGCTTGAACAATATTGGTAGAGGTTCGACCAAGGTACATTTCTACCAAATTGTCTTATAACCAGACTTTGGGATTTACAGGAGAAGAATTTCAGAGTCTTGACATTTCCCTCCCCCTCCCCCCTTATGATGCTGCAGCAACATATTTTATATTCCTATGAAGTATCGTTGAAAATGGCTTCAATGGTTTAGGAGGAGATACCGTTTAAAATTAAAAGTTAACAACAGACAGAGAGTGATAAGAATAGATAACATTGACCCTTTGTCTTCAATTTGGACTATTGAACTGTTTTAAGACATGATCCATATTCGAACTTAGCCTTTATATCATAATTATCGAAAAAATGTTGTAAGCATTGTGGCAAAAGGAGACATTTCTTTTAAGAGCTGTCAGATGCAGAGGCGTCTACATGCGGGTTTACTATTAGCCATATATTGGACGACATTCAGCCTCGATTATTTAGCGTTTACAAGGTCTGGGGAACGGCTAGAGAGTTAAAACTATCTGTAAATCGTTTAATTGCTCAGTAAGCGTTGTGATGTGGTTATAGCGTTAGCCCGGGAGCGGGGGAATATACCCTCTCCATTGATGTACACCTCCCTTGGACTCTTGAATTACACGGTTTATATACATTTGAGGCCCGACAGGACACTTCTTGAATGGGGACAAGTATTTTGATAATCTGATATATTGAAATGAACTTTCAAGGTTAAAAAATACCAAGATACAACATAGCCTTATGTACCATGTTATGAATAATAATGAATGTTCACGGTGACATTTTCAATGGTTGCCTTAATATAAGATTTGGAAGTCAAATTAGGATTTAACCCTTTTTCTGCATCAGACAATTATGAAAAGATCTACAGACGGATATTAAGCGCTCCGAGAAGTGAATATATTTGACTTCAAAGGAACGGCTATATCAGATTAAAATGTTTCAGGTGAAGAAAAAAAATCCGCAATAAGTAAACGATTGTTGAAAGTATAGTTATTATATACGGATGAAGGTATAGTTACTATATACAGTTGAAGGTATAGTTATTTTATACAGTTGAATGTATAGTAACTATATACAGTTGAAGGTATAGTTATTTTATACAGTTGAATGTATAGTAATTATATACAGTTGAAGATATAGTAACTATATACAGTTGAAGGTATTGTTATTATATACAGTTGAAGGTATAGTTATTATATACAGTTGAAGGTATAGTAACTACACACAGTTGAAGGTATAGTTATTATATACAGATGAAGGTATATTAAATACATACAGTTGAAGGTATAGTTATTATATACAGTTGAAGGTATAGTAACTACATACAGTTGAAGGTATAGTTATTATATACAGATGAAGGTATAGTAACTACATACAGTTGAAGGTATAGTTATTATATACAGTTGAAGGTATAGTAACTACACACAGTTGAAGGTATAGTTATTATATACAGATGAAAGTATAGTAACTACATACAGTTGAAGGTATAGTTATTATATACAGTTGAAGGTATAGTAACTACATACAGTTGAAGGTATAGTTATTTTATACAGTTGAATGTATTGTTATTATATACAGATGAAGGTATAGTAACTACATACAGTTGAAGGTATAATTATTATTTACAGTTGAAGGTATAGTAACTACATACAGTTGAAGGTATAGTTATTATATACAGTTGAAGGTATAGTTATTACATACAGATGAAGGTATAGTTATTTTATACAGTTGAAGGTATAGTTATTATATACAGTTGAAGGTATAGCTATTACATACAGTTGAAGGTATAGTTATTATATACAGTTGAAGGTATAGTTATTATATACAGATGAAGGTATAGTTACTGTATACAGTTGAAGGTATAGTTATTAGATACAGTTGTAGGTATAGTAACTACATACAGTTGAAGGTATAGTTACTAGTTACTATATACAGTTGAAGGTATAGTAACTACATACAGTTGAAGGTATAGTTATTATATACAGTTGAAGGTATAGTTATTATATACAGTTGTAGGTATAGTAACTACATACAGTTGAAGGTATAGCTACTATATACAGATGAATGTATAGTAACTGCATACAGTTGAAGGTATAGTTATTATATACAGATGAAGGTATAGTTAGTATATACAGTTGAAGGTATAGTTATTATATACAGTTGTAGGTATACTAACTACATACAGTTGAAGGTATAGTTACTATATACAGTTGAAGGTATAGTAACTATATACAGTTGAAGGTATAGTTTTTATATACAGTTGAAGGTATAGTTTTTATATACAGTTGGATGTATAGTTATTATATACAGATGAAGGTATAGTTATTATATACAGTTGAATGTATAGTAACTATATACAGTTGAAGGTATAGTTATTATATACAGTTGAATGTTTAGTTATCATATACAGTTGAAGGGATAGTTATTATATACAGATGAAGGTATAGTTATTATATACAGTTGAAGGTATAGTTATTATATACAGTTGTAGGTATAGTGACTACATACAGTTGAAGGTATAGTTACTATATACAGATGAATGTATAGTAACTACATACAGTTGAAGGTATATTTATTATATACAGATGAAGGTATAGTTATTATATACAGTTGTAGGTATAGTTATTATATACAGTTGTAGGTATACTAACTACATACAGTTGAAGGTATAGTTACTATATACAGTTGAAGGTATATTTATTATATACAGATGAAGGTATAGTTATTATATACAGTTGAAGGTATAGTTATTATATACAGTTGTAGGTATACTAACTACATACAGTTGAAGGTATAGTTATTATATACAGTTGAAGGTATAGTTTTTATATACAGTTGGATGTATAGTTATTATATACAGATGAATGTATAGTTATTATATACAGTTGAATGTATAGTAACTATATACAGTTGAAGGTATAGTTATTATATACAGTTGAATGTATAGTTTTTATATACAGTTGGATGTATAGTTATTATATACAGTTGGAGGTATAGTTATTATATACAGTTGACAGTATAGTTATTATATACAGTGTGAGGTATGGTTAATATAAACAGTTGGATTTATAGTTATTATATACAGTTTAAAGCATTTTGGCAGAATTAGCTCATTATGAGTACTTCCACCTTTTACCACAATGTTTAATAATATATAGTTTGTAACAATATGTATCAGAATGCGTCTGCATGTAGTAAAGGATTAAATACTATTAATCAGATTGTATGTTACACTAAACAATAAATTAGACGGCTCGCGAGAAAACAAACATTGTGGACGCTGCGTAAAGTATCGACCCGGATCAGACTAAGCATGCCGCGCAGGCTTACCCGTATAGACATTTTTCGCCTTCTGTGGATTTTCTGTTTCATTACTCTAACCTCTAACACTCTGAGACGGAATGTGTTGTCCCGGATCAGTCTGCGCAGTCTGATCTTGGTCGATACATTACGCATAGCCCATTATGTTGGTTTTCTCCCGGGACGGCTCAAATGACTTCTTCGTTCTATACTTTATAATTATGTTTCAGGTTGTTTATTAGGAAGGAGAACATTAGATAACCCAGTTACAAACGCCAATCAGATATCATGATGTAATCAGACACATGTTTTAATACAAAGTTTTTACATTTTATCTTTGAATTGAAAGGTAATCGTTGATAACAGGCGTATTAATGTTATGTACTTTTATATTTCTGTTGCAACACCACTGGGGGTCCTTATCCTAATATCAGTATCACCGTAAAACGATCTACTTCTTTGTTTGAATGGTGTTTTACGTCATTTCCAGCAGTAATTATCACTTCTTATGACTACATTACCTGAACGTGAGATAGGTGAGAGTTTGTGTGAGTTAAAAGGTAATCGTTAATAACAGGCGTATTAATGTGTTGTACTTATATTCCTGTTGCAACACCACTCCTTATATCAGTATCACCGTAAAACGATCTACTTCTTTGTTTGAATAGTGTTTAACGTCGTTTTCAGCAGTAATTATCACTTCTTATGACTACATTACCTGAACGTGAGCTAGGTTAAACTACATCCGATGACAAATCTAGTGATAGCTTGATATTTTCAAATTACAGTCTTAATTCTGGATTCATTTTTTGTGAGTTAAAGGGGACTCACTTTTTTTTTACAATTTCTTCATTTTTCACAATGCTTTTTAACCCAATCTTTTTATCAAATGCAGACGCATTTCAGCGACTATGACCATTTTTGAAACAATGAGGCAGAATAGGATGGGCAATGTATTTTTACTCCACAATGTTTTCTACTCAACTCTAAAAGTGTACAGAAAGATCTTCCATATTTCCCGTTAGATGTTTTCTTGTTTTCTTAGTAGTTTGCTGCAGATTCCTTTATATTTTGGGGAAAGAGTTAACGCCTATAGTTTCAGTAGTGTACGATTTTAGATTGATTCTGGCAGTATGCATGTTTACCTCGCTTTTTCTTCTCTGTCTGATTAGATCTAGTTGATCTAACGTGACTCGCCCTAAGATTCCCATTGAGTGATCATGAAGTTTTAAGTACTTCATTACATCTTTTATATTTATTATGGGAATCGACTATCTTGATAAGTTGCACATTGAAAACCTCCGCAAAGAAACTGAATTTGCATTTACCGTTTTAATCGGCGATATATATCTGGTCCTGAATTTTGCAGAAAGATTTGTATCCAAGTACTTTTGTTAAAAATGTCGCAGGAATGTTCTCGTATAAACATGATGGTAGGGAAGTTAACGAATTTTATGAAAACAATTTACCCTTTACTTAGAGTATCTTTAGCAGATGTCTCTCTGAAAACATACTACCCTTTTCCACATATAGTATATGTAGCAAATGTCTATTTGAAAACATTGCAGGAAAGAAATTATATTTGCACTTTCAATTATAGATATTTGAAATGTTTTGCAAACATCTAACCAAAAAATGTCTGATGTAGAGTTGTTATATATTGGGGAAATGTTAAAAGGGTGAAAGTGAGCCTCACCATGCGAGTTGGGGTCTTGTTGCCTAAGCGAATGTAGAAGATGTATGCGATTAAGTTTATCCAAACGGTCCAGCCAAAATCTTAACTATACGAGCACGTGTTATATGAACCAGTGCATGGGAAAAGCCACAAGTTGGGTTTTGTAGGTCCAGATCAGCATATTCATCCGCAGTTTATTCAAGATATACGCTGTTCCCAAATTCAATATTGAAGCTTCTGTCAACTTATGTAAATATTGATAAGACAGAAGCAGATGTACACGCTGATCTGAACCTCCACTTTTCATGAATGCTTACCGGTACATTTTCCAATATACTTGCTCACTTATAGATCTAGATAGAACTTAACACAACAATACAAATGTGTAGCCTTATTTACTTTACGGAACATTGAATAAGATCATGTCAAACAGGAAACAAAATATGATTATATAATATCAGCGACATGATAAAGCAAGTCAATCCAAATGGCTATTTAGCCCAGCTATAGTTACATCAGTATAACTGTAAATGATGTCAAAGCTGTGTTCCATTAATCCGTTCCTACATGAAGCATGTCGGTAGATAACGACTCTGAAAACAAACATTTAGGCAAAAATATTGAAAATATCATTAATAGATAATTTAATTATTAAAAATGGTTGACAATAATGAGCGATTTTAGGGTTTTATGATACCGATATTGACAATGATCAGATTTCATTCATATCAGATCCAGTTGTTGTTAGAGCTAGACCCAGTTAGGTTTTCATTCTTTCCGATGTTTGACAAAAATCATTGTGACAAACGGCATCTTTCTCTCACCAGTGGGATAACAGTCTACGTCGGAAAGAAGCCAGTTGCTTGGAAGCTATATTGTATGAAGTAGTGGTGTGAGAAAGCCAGTAGACACATGATTATGCTAGTGGCCGTATTGATATGTCTGAAACATGATTGAAAACGGCGTTAAACCCCATTCAATCATGAATTCAGACACCGGAGGATATCGGTAAAGAGAATAAAAAAGAAATCTGAAATGAAATGGAAATTGAAGGTATGCACTTTGATAGCAATTGTCATAGCTATAGATCCCAACGTCGATCAGATGAAAGGCCAATATAGATCAAATACTGATAATGACAATTATCTCATCTCAACAATTACATTTGATAGTTAAGTGTTCTTTTTTTCTGATATGATTGAAATAAAGTTCAAAACGTCGTAAAGCCCAAGAAAACAAGTCAACAAATGAGCAATTACATTTGATAGCTAATTGTTCTGATATAATTGAAATAAAGTTCAAAAACGTCGTAAAGCCCTAATAATCAAAAAATCAAGTCAACAAACGAGCATTTACATTTGATATATATAATATGCCAACGGATTATTAGTCCTTTTGGACAGCTGGAAGTCTCAAAATGCCAGAAACACACGTAATAAATATCGCAATTTCCCATTCAGTATGCTTTAGGCGCTAATGTATGAGATAGGGAATACGTGTTTATTTCAGTGTCTTATCAAAATGACTCTCATCGAAGGAAAAGATATTTGATTGGGTAAATCCACTGCTATAAATCGTTATGGTTTTCCACATTACCTTTAAGTTGCAGTGTTGTATGTGGAGATGAAGTTGTGTGTCTTACATTACATAACACCGATATTTGAAATAGTGGATGTTTTCATAGACAATAGTGATAGTGTCATTATTATGGATTTATAAAGTTTTAGCATTCATTGGTTAATGTTTTCCTTGTTTCAGATTTAATTTTAAGAGTATGGAAGTTAACAATTTTCTCCCATGTGGAGACATTTTAACGTATCTTTAGCAAACGCCTTTGAAAAACATTGTAGCAATATATATAAAAAAAATCAAGATAAACAGTTAATCTTTTAACAACAAGATATCAAGATATATTCAATAATTAAGCTTTCATTCATAGATATTATCACCTAGATATTTTCAAAATTCGTCCCCTGAAGATACTGAGGCAAACAGGATGAACTACTGCTCTTTTTACTACACTGTATCTTGCTATATTTAAAATAAAAGTGATATATAACTTTAAAGAAATTTGTGATACGTTTGCCTAGAGTGTATCAAAAGTTCTTTGATCTATATATTACATGTAGAAAAGAGTTGCAACATTTGACATTTCTCTGATTATGTTTCCGGTTTTAATAATAGATAAATTGTCTTAAAGGAATCTTGATGTAATCCTTTAAAACATTTAGACGCATTTTAACACGCCTACAACAGTTGACCTTTAATATATTGAAGATATAGGAGAACATGCTCGTATTAAGTAATTTCGCCCTTTGTATCGATTAAACTCTATAAATAGTATTAAATACATTTTAATTTGTAGAAGATTTCAAAGTTTTTCCTATATCTTTCGAAAATCATCCGCTGAGGATATCTTGTATGTCGGTGACGATGAAGTATATCAGTCTACGATTTATAAATTCGAATCCCGACTCTCGGACATTAAATCTTACCGGTAATTGATATAAGGCATTATGACTATTGTCATTCGTCTTCCACCAATATAATATATAGTCTACATGTATGTAGGAAGGCAGCCGGTTATTTGGGAAGCATGTTGTGTGGATTACTCGATCGAGAAAGTTAGACACGTTAGATAACCTGGCCGCCGTGATATAACCAAAATTCTATTTTCTTGCGATACAACTCATTTAAAGTCAAACATTTTTAAAAATAATGTGTAATTGACGATGTTATCTTGTACGAATTTTGGTCAGTGATGGATTTCATATTGTGATAACCCTTACCAAATAGCGCTGTGATAGCTAAGTCGGTAAACACTAGGGCTATCCACCACTGCCCGTGTGTTCCGGCGAACAACGGCTTAACCAAGTGTCACTGTGACTAGCGTCGTTCGTCGTTCATCATTAAGTCTTTGTGAAAAGGTAACAAGTTGTCTGGGAATAATGTTATTAGGAGGGAGCCAGGAAAGACATAGTAAGATGTGCGTGTACTGGTTCCCGTGGTATATCTAATATATTATTGAAAATGGCGTTAAATTATAATCATTCAACCCTACATTCATTTAAAATGTTCCTTTTGTTTGTGACTTGTCCTATTATATTTCAATTACGCTAAATTATAATAACAGTTGAAATTCTTATGTTTGAGCCAATCCAAAGGAAGAGGTATCAGTCGGCATTTCTGAACAGTGTTCTAGCAGTGGTGCTAGCGGGAGAATGTGGCAAAATCGAGATAAAGTGGTGCACGCGGCAGGTAGTGGTGTGAGCGGAAATAAGAGTTGCAATCGCAAATAAGTGGCTCAAGTGAGAGTAAGAGGTGTAAGCAGAGGTAAGTAGTGCAAGTGGGAATTAATTGTACAAACAGGGATACATTGTTCATTCGGTAGTAAGTGGTACACGCGGGAGTAAAGTGATGCAATCGGTTGTAATTAGTGCTAGCTGGAGTAAGTGGTGCTAGTGGGAGTAAGTGATGCTAGCTGGAGTAAGTCATGCTAGCGGGAGTAAGTGATGCAATCGATAGTAGGTGTTGCACACGAGAATAAGTGGTGCAATCTATGAATAGAACGCACACAAGAGTAAGAATGCAAACGAGAGTAAGTGGTTCAAACTATGGTTAGAATGCACACAAAAGTAAGAATGCAAAAATGAGTAAGAATGCAAAGAAGAGTAAGAATGCAAACGAGAGTAAGTGGTGCAAACTATATTTAAAATGTACACGAGAGTACGAAAGCAAACGAGAGTAAGCGGTGCAAACACTAGTTAGAATGCATACGAGAGTAAGCATGCACACGAGAGTAAGTGGTGCAAACAAGAGTAAAAATGCAAACGAGAGTAAGAATTCAAACGAGAGTAACAATGCAAACGACAGTAAGTGGTTCAGACTATAGTTAGAATGCACACGATAGTCAGAATGCAAACGAGAGTAAGAATTCAAATGAGAGTAAGAATGCAAATGAGAATAAGTGGCGCAAACTTGAGTTGGTGTTGCAAGTGGGAGTACACGGGGTATACACTGTTTGCGGATGTAAATTAAATACCAAAACGCCAGAAGTGACTCATACTAAGCTGAAATACTTTTAGGTGAATAATAGGTTTTTGTACTGAATGAATGGGTGCTGATTGTGTATATGGTATGACATAACAGTGTAATTAGCGCGATTAATCCGTATTCTGCTTTTAACGACGTGTATGTTATAACGTCCGAAACTCTTTCGTTTATCATTCAATACGCGTAGTTTGATCTTCATATACATTATTATAAACTCATGTTCTAGGCTAGACACGTAGTTAACACGCACGCTGATTGTTTATCTATACTGCATCGGTACATTTACAAACACGCGGAGAATCTATTGGATTACATTTAATTCACAGTTGTGTTATGTGAAGCATTTATTCCCAATAAATTGAAAATAACTTATCAATTGTACAATCCGTGGACCAATTTGATTGTGTATAGTTGCAACTAGGGAGAATAATTATATGTCACACATATAAATTGTACAATCAGTGGTCTAATTGGATTGTGTATAGTTTCAACAATGGAATCTACGACTCTCGCAATAACGAATTGTACAATAGAAGGGGCACGAAACGGATCCTGCGTCAATGATACGATTTCAAACGATTATGAGTATGAAATGGTACCAAAAGACGATGCCAGGGTGAGTACTGTCTGTCACTGTTACCCCTTTCTCCAACAAAACCAAATCTGTAGCAAACGAATTAGAAAATATATAGATATAACAAAATAAAAAATGTAGCAAATGCTTACGTCTAAAGTGCAAATCTACTTGCATTTTAGTTGCTCGTTAGTGTGTGTGTGTTTCCTTCAAATTTCTATCTTCATTTCATTTTTTTATTATCTTTTTTAAATATAATTGCCATACACTTTTAGTTTTATCTTCGTGCTACATATTTACGAAAAAATAACGTAAAATGATTGTAAACAAAAATTAAAGAGCATACTTTGGCCATATTTGTTTAAAAGAGTAGTTGACTAGACGATGATATTGTTAATGTCATGTGTTTCGCATGATCCCAAACTGTTCGGAATTCGTATTGCTGTCGCCTATAATTAAGAACAGAAAATAATAAAGTAAAGACTTTCAGAAAATCAAGGAATATATTTTTAATGAAAGAGATTTAAACATGAGGATCAAGATGGTCCTTTATCGATCACCTGCATTGTGGTAAAGAAGCAAATGTATAACTGATGATATAGGGGGAAATTTGTTCATTTCAAATATTTTGTTATGCCACCTTGCGACAACCTTTTTCAACCAATTAATATGACTGGAACAAATTATGTAATGGGTCACATTTCTTCTAAACCCTTTCCCTAATAGAGACGGTTTCTGACTCTTTTGCAGCAGACGACTTAGGAAAAGATTAAGCCAAAGGAACAATTGTTCATTATGAGAAAGTTCTCATTTTGCCACAATGTCGGATAGATAATTATACTTTAATTTTTAGATATTTAATCTCCTTGACAAGTTGTTTTAAAATTTTATCTTTATTTGTTTTAGTTTGTAGATTGACCTTTGCATACACAGTCTGATCTGATCTAACACTACCCAACGTACATATGTTATAACAACTTTATAGGAGTGAATCTAGTGCTCATGTATAGGAATTTGGAGTCTTTCATGTTGATCACAACTTTTGTACGGGAAACAACGTCGCTCCATTTGACGTTACGCCAACATGAAGTGTTACGGAAATGACGCGCCGTCGTCCTAAACTCTACGGTATAGTCAACATTTAGGTTCGGGTGTAGAGCTCTATTACGGGAAAACATATTTCGTACACAGTTCTATTTATTTTTAACTTTTTTTGTCGCGGCCAAATCTCTATTTTCGAAAAACATTTATTGTTCATTTGTGTTAACACAAATAGTAAAGGTAAACAGCTCTCCTGTGCAGCGGTCTCAATTTAAGAACGTAATTTTCCTCCAAATTTTTTTTTTAAAACACAAACTTATTGTAGCGTGTAAACGTAACATTTAGCCACGTCTAGACGTAGTTTGACGCATGTGCAACAGACGACTTTTGTCATTCTGTTTTCAATTGAGTTTTCAAAGACCCAGGGGCAAAGCTAGTCGTAATTTTTCAAAGGTCGGTTTTCCAATGCCTCGGCCCTTTCTCTAGTTTCAGAAAATTCTTGTTTCGTTCTTAGTTATTAAATGCAAACAGATAATACAGACAGTCATCCAGTGCAGAGTTGTCGAAATAGGAACTTAATTATCTGCATGAAATGCATTACTGCCAAACTCCCTGACGAGTGTTATCATAACCTTTCCCCCTTATGCAGCATGACTACGTTATGAATCGTATTTAAAGATGTTTACTTTCCACATACAACTTCCTCGATAAGTTTAATCTGTATGTATATTTGTAAACTGGAAAGAATGTGTGTTGAAAGTAAATACGTTAACTAAACGTAACATAAACGTTATCACTATTCAGACCCGATTAGAAAGACCAAGCTATATGGAAACCGACTTTCGTAGAACTTATGCCAATATGCAATATACAATATCCAAGGTATAAAGTCCTTGAACTCTGTAAAATTGACAGAACGAGGATTGTATAGTATTGAAAGTATTATTGCAAAACTATAAATTGGTAATAATGAGCAAATTCGCCTTTTGTCACAATGTGTTCAAAGGTCATCTTTTACAGAGTCGTCACTCAGAAATCGTCTGTATATATATGTGAACGGTTAATTTAAAAAACGATTTAAGGAAAATTTAACCTAACGAGTTTTAAGGAAAACCTTTTACGTTTTCATTTTAAATATAAGACAAACATTGGGAAAGAGGGAAATCTTAGTTTTAAGGTCAACATGATTTTGTTATTGAACTTACATATATACAACGTCTCGCCCGAATGAGAGTAATCTTCGTGAAGAACATAATCGTTACAATTCAAATTCAGCTGTTGATCTCTTCATGTCACTTTTATTTTAAATATATAGGATTTGCAAGAACTAACACAGTGTTTATTCATTATTATCCCTTTCGTCACCGTATTTCTAAAGCGGACTCTTCCATCTTTAATTGTTTTCATATATTGTGTACATCGTATGAATAATTGGATGAACATGTATAAACATGTAGTAATAATCATCCTTGACATCAAATACATATTTTTAAAAGCAGTTGCAATTTTGCTGTAACACTAGAACGAGATACATTTTCATTATCACATACTTCCGTAATAATGCACGCTATTATTTGATTACATGCCAAATGTCTCTTGATTTTAAAATGTTTTTATCAATCTCAAATTCAACTTTATCAAGTTTTCAAGGTCACACGGAGAGCACTTTAACTCCACTTTAACTCCAAATTGTTGCGATTTTAATTGAAATTTGAGGTCGTATTGACATTTAAGACAGTTTTAAATTCTGAATGCACATATCTATATGTTTATATGACTGATAATGTGAAATTATATGTTTTGGTGGCATCGACCCAAGGTATCGGTGTATCTTATTAAATGATGATAGTTGAAATATAATTAAAGATGAAAATTATAAATTGCATGATATAACACATGTCAAAATAATATACAATTATCTTACATATTCACACTATTATTTGGAAAACATACGGATAAAGGTAATAGAAATAGAAACAGGGACTGATTTTCATGGAGGCATGAAGTAAGCCCTAGCCAAAACAATACTTTCAGTTATATTAGTAATAAAGGAACGGATAAAGTGTAGAAATATCGCATCATTGTAATCTACTTTCATAAATAACATGTAAAAATGCATGTATTTTACATTATTAAAACGTGTTTCTTTTTCATATTAAATGCAACAGATTATCTAGGGCGGTTATACAAGCTTCCAGAGTATTCGGTGATGGTTAGTTAAGCTAGATATAACACCAAACACAAACCAATTCACTTTAAGTATTTCAAATATTATGCAAAGCAATATACCAATAACATACGGGTAAAGTAGGAAACATTCCAAATATGATATTATTCGGCTGCATGATATGATACGACGTCATAAGTTAGCTTACACAACATTTGAAATTATTAGTTTATTAACGCCGTTTCTATCAGCTAAGGTCATATCGCGGCGGACAGGAAGATAATATTCGTTCCACATCTTTTATTTACATCGAGATAAACTTATATAAGGTACATGTATGAAGCTAATACCAGCCCACCTGCTGTGGCGCAAGAGTTGCATTAACTCCAATCGTACGGAACCATTTAGTAGTGCTTTTACGGTACAAGCAATGTTGAGACTGTGGCTGATATTCTTATTGGGCGTCTACATTCACAGGGGCGTACATACACAGAGATGCGTTGCCACTGTTGAATTACACTTCTAGTGGCTTGTCGAGAGATTCGTATAGGTTTGTATAGCAAGAAGTATTCAATATAAGGGATTATCTGTCAAGTGAAACGTACTCTGCATCTGCTATATACATGTGCTCATATGTACATTTTAATTTTCACATCAATTTCATACATACATGCTTGCCCATATGACATATAGTAGCAAGCATTTAACATGAACACCAATATAATAGTCAATTAATGTCATGAATTTTACATTTCAGAATCAATTGTTCACCAGATTATAACAAAGTATTAGCTATTTTTTTATTTAATAGCTTATATAATATAGAACTGTATTTCTATATACTATCACGTAATATGTTACGTCATTAATCATTTAAAAACATATTTGACTAATCGCGTTGTGGTAGTGCCACTAACACTAATATTTCATATAGAAATGCAATTGCAGTTACGAGAATATACATCAATATTCACCGATCGTATATGATATATAGTAACTTAAAGTAAATTTTCTGTTTTATCATTTTTTCATACTTGTTCGGCTACCTGTCCCTTGTAAGAATATATAGAAATGTATGATATGGAAAAAATGGAACATATAATATATGCAAGTTTAACTATTTAAAGTTAATTATGAGATTTCTAAACCCTGTTATTTCAAACGCAATGATTAACGCTATCATACCTCATTTTTGTTAGTTTCTCGCGCTTTACTTTTACTCAGGAGAGTAATTCAAACTGCACTTGCTTTTATCAGCACACTGTAAAAGTTAATGCATTTTCTAATCTGATTGTATCTGAAATTAAACACTTTTATTACATAATGAAAGAAATAACAGGTTAAAATTGATAACGATACTACCAGTTGAAGTAATATAACGTGATAAGGGTTGCACGGAGTATAAATAAGCGTCTTCATGGGGAAGAGGGTTCTATGTTGTATTTCTGAACTCTGTAGGGTCAGATAAGCCTGTACACCTCTTTGTCATAGAATCTACAACAGTTTACAACATTCTAACAAGCTTATTAATGTTATTAGTAAACAAGATACATATTAGCCGTCCCGCGAGAAAACCAACATTATGGCCTCTGCGTAACGTATCGAACCAGATCAGCCTGCACAGTCCGCATATACTGATCCGGGCCGAAATCTTCCGTCTCAGGGGGTTAGAGGTATTGAGTAAAGATTCCTGAAACGGAAAATTCACAGGAGGCGAAAAGTGTATTTCCAGGTAAGCGGTATGCTTAGGCTGATCCGGATCGATACTTTACGCAGATTCCACAATGTTGGTTTTCTCGCGAGACGGCTAATATATTGATCAGTCTGTACCGATTAAACAGGATGATCTGTATCTACACTGATTGCAAATGGCAACTTGATCCATGGACGGGCTCATTTTCCATTTTGAAGATTGTATCTATCAGAGTGCAGATACACCGTGAAATAGGTGTAGTGTGCTTGTATTAAATGAAAAAATTACTGAGGCCAACTTAATCTAGATTACCATACACATCAGTCGGAACGCTTCGACCGAAAAAAAACATATCGGTAATAAATACATGTCCGGGTGAACGACGCGTTAAGATAGAGTGCAAAATCCTATGTAAAAGTACTATGATATTTCAAATACAGAGTTAAACAGTTTTAGTATAAGTAAGTAAGTAAGTAAATTGTTTATTATTGTGACATGTGTTATAAAGCATTTATAATATACATTTATTCTTTAACAATTACTATTAACACACCGCCCAATGGGCCGTTAAGTCACCAAAGTATATAAATGTCATAATATCATACGAATATATATGTTTAATCAATAAACACAATAGTGTGATCGGGTTGATGGGTTATACATATATATCGGATTGCATATAAACCGTTAAAACATGCAGTGTGTATTAATTTAAATGACCTGACTAACGCCAACTAGATCTAAATTAGTATCTGCATAATACAGAACACATTGACCAAACAAATACGTATCGGTAATAAAAACATGTCCGGGTATGTGACACGTTCAAATATAGTCGGCACTCGAGTGTAACAGTACTCTGATATTGCAAGGCCAGCCCTGTGTTCCATAGTCACAAAACTCAAAACCTGTTTTGCGAAACCTATATAGGTTTTGTCGATATAACGTTCCTTAGTCGGTTAACCAAACATGTTCTACCTGTTTTCCATTCATAAAACAGGTAGGTTTCGTTCCGTTTGATAGGCATAGCTTAAACTGTTTATGTTGTGTTTACTATGGAACACACGGCAGGACTAAGCAGGTTTAATGCTTTAATAATTGAAATAATAAAAGTCAGCTATATCTAGATTATCATCGGAATCAATCGGCTTTCTTCGGTTTAAGCCATTCGTCACACTATAAACATACACTTAAATCAACTGTTTATAATAAACCTGCAAATAATATATGAAACAAATATAATCTTTTCGAAATCGTGTTGCGCCTGAATTATCAAAATAAATTGATTGTGAGCACGTGCTTATCATTGCATTCAAAAGTAAGTAGTTAAGATACCTGTGTGAATGGCCGTGTACAGCATCTCTAAGGGTTGTGTTTTTTATGTTTAATTGATGTCAACACATTTTCAGGTATATTACGGCGTTATCTGGGTAAGTTACCAGTGCTACTGGTCCATTTATTCTTACACCAGCGAGTCAATCGTAGTGCTAACCCAGCAACGTTGAGTACAAAGGAGGGAATGCAACTACTACCATTATTAAAAGTATTTTGCACGACCCGACCGTTCATCGAACCCGCGCCCTCCCGCATCCGAGGCGGACGCTCTGCCTTTAGACCACCGAGGCGGTCTATTGGTAAACAGATTTTAATTGTCGCTCGTTTATCTTCGACTTTCTTCGTTGCCAATTAATAGTATACTCGTTATTAACACCGCTCTTTTAAATCGCTTAAAGAATCACTTTAGAATTACAGGAAAACCGCTCGCATGAATGTCATCATATCTTAGTGATCGCTACCACACTGTGTGTGTTGACCGTGAGCTGTCGGAAACAGTGCTGATAAAATACGGAGTGCCCCAAGGATCAGTTATAGGACCCAACTACTATATCGTGTATACCAAGCCGTTGATTCACAACTCTATTTATCTTTTGCACCAACAGATATGGATTCCCAGGTTGGGGCATTGCGTCGAGATGAGGCCTGTCCCAATGATATTGTGTCTTGGATGCATGGCAACATGTAACAACTGGACGTTGACAGAACAGAAGTAATATTGTGTACATCAAAACGCAATGCCAATCTCGTTTCCGATATATCTGTGAAAGTTGAAGTTTCTGAGATAAAGACAACTCCCTGCGTTAGAAATATTGGAGCGATACTGGACTTGACGATGGACATGGAGCAGCATGTGAACTCCGTCTGTCGATATTGCTATGGTCAATTACGGCAGATATGTCATATCATACGGTATCTTACTAGTGACGCCACGAAATCTCATGTGAACTCTCTAGTCACATCAAGACTAGACTACTGTAACGTGCTTTTCAAGATATAAGTTGACGTTTTCGGGGTTGTTTCGCAGGTGACAATGTCTTACCTGAGACTGTGAATAATCTGGACGATATATAAAATGCTCCTTGGGCTACCTGACCTGTGACGACGTATCAACTCTAAGGTCTCGGTTAAAACTACCTTTGGTATGTGGGTTCAACTGTCTGTAACAGTGTTGCACGTATTTGTTCAGCGAATGGGATCTTGAACTCTGTTGAACCTAACTGCCCAACGTATATGCTCTGGAATCAAGGAAAGCGTCTGTTTGGAACCGTTTCTTCCGAACCAACTCTAACTCTGAGCATCACGTGTGAAACATCCTAGTGCTGAAACGATGCCGAACCACGGATGTAGATTCAAGATGCTCAACCGATGTAGGTTGTTTCAGCTGATACTCTTCTGGTAAATTGGTCTGTATATGTCTTATAGACATTTACAGCAATGATGGAGAAATCGCCGTATTTCGTGTTAAACGATAGCGTAGCGGTTCATCTTTGTTTTAATATGTACTACATGTATTTATACTATTATTATAAAACGTTAAGGGCTATAAGGGCTTTGATAACAATCGAAGGAGACCACTTTGGATACCACATATTCATATATACATAAAACATGAAACTAAAACTTGCATAATAAAAAAACAGTTAAAAATTAACAATTTGTGTTTTATCAACGGAAGTCATAACATAATCATAGTACGCTTGGTACTTCATTGAAAAGGAACTATATACAAAAGGTTGTTCTGCCTGTACATAACAAATTATTCTGACATTGCTTCTGAATGGCATGCCTAATACCGTGATGGAAACAAAGCGAAATGTTCAGAACACGGCCGCCCGTATTATTACCAGGACTTCCCGTTACAGCCACATCATTCCCGTGCTCAAAGAACTTCATTGGCTACCTGTGCAGTACAGAGTAAAGTACAAAACACTAACGCTCACATACAAAGCCTTGCATGGTCAATCCCCGGATATGTCAAAAACATGTTAAAGGTGTATACATCACAACGAGACCTTAGATAAAACAAATAACGCTACCCACTAGTAGAACAAAGATGTCGGACAGTAATGTATGATAACAGAAGTTACGTGACTTTTGCCCGTAAGCTATGGAATTCTCTTCCAGCAGGAATAAGGCACTGTGACACGTTTGCTTCTTTTAAAAGAGCCCTGAAGACACACCTTTTTTTAGATATATGGAACTAAATGTCATTATAAACACAAGCCTTAATTTGTCAGTTGTGTATGGGTTTTGTCTTTAACAACTTTTTAACATTCTGTAGATATACCACCGTCCGTACAGCTTTAGTGTTCTTTTTTATCATTTTTAATCTTTTAATACATACTGATGCTTTTTATAGATTGTTTGTATGTATGCATATATGTGTTTATTAAGCACGTTTTAACGTATGTATTTTATGACAAAATAATAATAATATTAAGATGTTTATTAAACGAACTTATAAAGTTACCCCATGTGACTTAAACATCGATGTCGTAATGGTGTCGTCGGTAAAAGCACTAATTATAATAATAAACCCACGCTCAAATATATTTTGCTCTGTTTAACAAAACATAAATATTAACAAAGAAGGCGTTAAATGTCAAATTTACCATGAGGCGGCATGTTTTTTGGATCGAATTTTAGTTATTCCATGTCTACCTATTTTCGTTGGACATAACGATAAAGGTAAATTATCGCGTTCAATCGGGTTTAACAACACATATGTATGCACTGCTGTCTTGGATATGCAACCCGATTATTGTTTGCCTGACGTGGCTTATCTATCTTTCCTCAGTTATCTCAAGAATTACGAAGACGGTAATGTAAAAGTGAAAAACAAAACAATCTGACGTGTTTTCCTCCCTTATTTAATGTACAACATCAACGGCAAGATTATTTTCGTATTGTATGAGATTGTTATCGATGGAATTGATATCGCTTTCGCCTGAAATGATTCAAGTCTCAAAGTGTATACATGAGCAGTATTAGCGGTTCATTGATATGTGATCCGTCCTGCGAGGAAAACCAACACTGTGGACTCTTCGTAAAGTATCAAACCGGATCAACTTAAGCATGTCGTGCAGGTCAACCTGGACATACACATATATATGATCTTTATTTCCTCCAAAATATGAAGATCATACAAAGATGGACACTATGATAAATAAACAAAAAGGAACAAAATGAAAAGGTTATACACAAAAATAAAATATCTCTTTAAATTACCATACTTATATCGGAGCCAATGCCTATCATCTGATAGAAAAGGTTGAACACAACTCTGGAACAAAATAAGTGCACGGAAGAAGAGTTCAAGGTGAGTTTATATACTTCAGGTATAAGAATCGCAGGTAATGAGAATGTTCTTATTGATAAATGTATCCTCATCTGCAATCCTTACACAGCATTCCTGATGGGGTACAGGATGAGTATATATCAATATAAATGCTTATCTATCCCCTTAAAAGCAGAATCCAGTTATAACCCCACTCCTCAAATAACTCCATTATTTGATTAATGTAGGCAAGAAGAATGAAAATCAAAATTATTAATATCAATTAAAGCAAAGCATTAGAGAGTTTCGGGAAGTGCATTTAGTCTCAGCAGATTTAATCCCCTGCTCTAAACATTGATAAGCTGTTGTGTCATAACTCATTTGACATTTCTGGCTATAGCTCAATTGATAATGGATTGGATTGTCAATCCAGGGTTTGAGAATTCTAGTTCAAGCTCAGTCAACTTACTTCCCAAAAGTCAAATACATATCTTTTACTATGAAGTTTATGTAGTTCTTTGAATTGGTAAAAATCACATTTATTATAAATAATGAACAACATATTGCAATAAAGTATTCAGGACAAAGATGTTGTATAAGTCAAAAGTACCGACCCTTCCATAAAGGAAGACAATGGAAGATAGGTGCGTACGTGAAAAGTGTCGGCATTTTGTTCCAAAGGTCGAAGGTTTGAATACTGTGCTGAACGGAATTCTGCCTTTGGCATTTTTCCACAAAAACGGCACCAGTACTGGTTAAGTCTCCAGGGAGCAGACATTGAGCGTGATAGCTCGTTGTAAAATCGATAGTAATGAAACTATAATAGGCAATGACTTATTTTTATTTCATACGTCTTGAAATATACGTCAATTAGCATGTCAGTGTATGGATAATGCAGAATAGTTTGATACCAAAATATAAAATATACTAATAAACTAGTACTGATACAGACTTTTCGGCTTTCTATATTTCATCCGTATGTATAGAATTCAGATGTTAAACAGGTTGTAAATTACTGTATATGTCTTATCAATGTTATTTTATATATGTCTGACGTACATGTATTAATGTTTATCTTTGTCCTTGTGTCATAAAGGTTGATATATTTAGGAAATATATCACATTTTGAGTGATATACCGACTTTTATATCACGATTTGAAGTTCAAGTGTGTAGCAATTAATTACGAAGGCCGAATCGAAATATTACATTGTACTATGGATCTATTTCCTTCAGCAGTTTTTTCTTTAAGGGATATAACTTAAGGGGGAACCATGTTTTGACATGACGTTGCTTTCCTTGATAAATTCACGTGAATGTTATTTTATCTTTACTCCTCTTTGTATTTGCTTTGGAAATATTCAAGAATGTTTTCAACTAACAAAACATTTTGAAATCAGTTTTATTAACAGTCTATACTTGTATTATACCTTCATTCAATTTATATACTCACCATGGGCAGTTTTTTACTGTCTCTTGCTGACACAACGTTTTCGACCGGTAAACAGTATGCTGTTACATGGCACGGGCGTCTCAAATGTTGGTCATGGTTATAGACTCTGTTAAATCATTTTATATTTGTATATTTCAGACGTATTTCACTGTTGGCCTTGCGTTGTCATGGTTATTGACTGTGTTGATGTTTATTTATATTTGTATATTTCAGACGTAATTAACTGTTTACCTTTTGTTGTCATGGTTATGAACGATGTTGATATATATTTATATTTGTATATTTCAGACGTATTTCACCGTTGGCCTGGTGTTGTCATGGTTATGGTCTGTGCTGATAATATCCCTAAACCTGACCGTCATAGTGTTGATATGTAGCTATAAGAAGAGGTCCAGATTGTATTTCTTTCTACTGAATCTCGCCATAGCAGGTAAGCAATTATTCTGTTCTTGCCACAATATTTTTCAAAAGTGTTCTGGTCCTAGGCAAAATGTTCCCCTTCATGAAAAGGATGGTGTACCGTGATCTTTCAGTCTATACTGTCGACCTGTAAGTCGTAAATTCGAATCCAGATTCGACAATTTAATATATTCAATAACTAGATGTCCTCTACCACCAATGCATTTACAGTAATGAAGGTAGCCATGTCCTTGCTAGAAGGTGTGTCATACAAATATATATCTTTGTTATCGTATCATTTTACGTATTACCAACATGGTATATAATATATAGGTAATTGACCCTGTAATATGCAATCAAGGTTGAACCGAGTGCTTTGGCTGATAATGCCGAGCATAGTGCGATAAAGAAAAAGTCACAACTTGTGTTGCAAAATGTACAAAAGCACCTTTTTATTCCATTCTTTCAATTAGTTTATGTATTGTACATGTTCGTTAACACAAAGTTGTTGTCTTTCCTAAAAATAATAAAACTATCAGCGACATGCATATTAATGAGCCAGTGTTCAAAATCTTATGAATATTATTCATTCAGGAAAAGGAATGCAACTATGGGCCAGTCCGTACGCACAATGTACAACTTGTCATTTGCGTATAGTGTGTGGCCAGATCACTTATCAGGTTGTCGTACTGTACGCGAGTTGACAGAATCCATTTAGAAGCTTAGTGCAGTTGTATTTAAATAGTGCAGATCGATATCAAACTATGCGGATGCACAGATAGACCTGTATCTACATTGTTCACACAATTCAACATATCTTTTATCCTGGTAGAGCTCATATAATTTTTTAACAGTGATTTCTGATACTGGAGTTATATCCCGTGTGATATTTATACTTATCACATAAATACCCTTATTTTCAAGTTGAGAACAAATCACGGAACAACGTTATCATACACGTGTGATAACAAAAAAACGTCATACACGCGACTACTGATGACGTAATTTTGACCTTTATCTTTATTATGTTTTTTGTTAAGTTGTTAAATTTTACACATTGAAAAATGCAATAATACGTTATTTTGAATAAATAACGAGTCTTAATTGTTTAAAACATTGTTGTTGTTTTTCTTCTTATTCACAAATGATGAGGACTACTTTTTTATGCGGTGAATCACAAGTTCTTTTGAAGAATATGTTATTCGGTCTTTGTTTTAATGTTGTCAATATTTTTCATTAAAACACACTGTTTAGGTGATAAAGAGAATCCATTACTCGTTTTTCTTTGGAGAAGATTTCTTAAATTCGTCTCGAAAAAGAGAGTTATTAACCTCGCCAAGAAGCTCGGTTAATAACCGTCCTTTTCTAGACTCATTTAAGAAATCTTGATCTCCAAAGAAAACTCATGATGGATCCTATACGTATGTTACTAGCGGGTACACTCAGGAATATATGAGCCGTTCCACGAGAAAACAAACATCATGGACTCTACGTAATGTATCGATCCAGATCAGCCGTCGCAGTCCGGGCCGACATATTCCGTCTCAGAGGTGATAGAGGTATAGAATAATGATTCCTGAAAGAGAAAATCCACAGGAGGCGAAAAGTATCTGCCCGGACTAGCCTGCGCTGCATGCTTAATCTGATCCGGGTCGATGCTTACGCAGAGTCAACAATGTTGGTTTTCTCGCGGAACGGCTCATATGAGTTATCGTTATTAAAGTTTTATGTACAATACTTTGTATAGCATTGAAGTAATTTCTCATAACTGACGTTATATTTGATAAAAGTATATATATATACACAGCTCAAGGGGGTTTACCCCCGCGGGCTGATAAGGCAGCCCACCGCGTTCCCGCTCACGTGTACGCAGGGTTTCCCCTACAATAACCCGGCGGTCCCGCGGGGTTTGATCATTCAACTATTAAGCCCGCGGAGGGGAATCCGATAACGATTTATGACGTCACGGTGATTGACAGCTGTGATTAAGGCAGCCCCCCGGCGTTCCCGCTCATCTGTATGCGGGGTTTCCCCTACAATAACCCCGCGGTACCGCGGAATTTGATCATTTTTCAAACGGTAGTTAATATACATACAACATCACACTATTGGAATAAAATGTTTTTTAATCAAGAGGGATATCCTATTCAGTAACCCAGACGCGACATGTAACATTAACCCATCTGTAATGCGATCAAAGCAAGTGAACTTCAATTATTACTTTTAATTAATAGGTGTTAAAAACATGTCGACAATCTGAGTTGTTTGGTATTATTATGTTATGGTTAATCACTTATGCTGTCGGCTTTATGAAGCATTCATGTATCATAAATTCACAAATCAATTCTACCACCCAGTGTCCTCCCCTATTAATATAGGCGAATGTTTGATTGCCGGATCTGTAATAAAATGACAACTGGACGCTTGTTAATGAGAATCGAAATGTTTAATTCACAATACTCGCATTTGGTACGGTTTCGAATATGGAAACTTATACATAATATTGACTGGAAAGATGATGAAGTTCAATTATGTTGTCGTCTAAATGTTTTCCCTTTTCCACTTGCAGACGCTTTCTGACGCAGCTACAAAAGAATAATTTGGAAACATTGTGACAAAATACAAAACTGTCTCAATGGTTTCAACCTTATTCAATTAAAGTGTACTTCCGTTTATAGAGTTTCCAAATGTTTACTTACAAGTTTTCAAATTGGCTACTGCTGATGTGTTGCATGTGGAAAAGGTTAATAAGAATAGCCTTCCTCTCAGTGGCATAATACAACTTAGTTGTAAAGGATGTGCATGTAATGTAATTCAGAAAAAATATATCACCATTCGCATACGCGCAATAAGATCATAATGTAACCGTCTCACTACATGCATCTAGGCTTACAAGCCTCACAATAATGGTTATGACCAAACACTAACTATAAACGTACGTTTTTTATTGTAAATTCTATTTATGTCAATATATCCGAAGGTCGGTTTTGGCGTGACGTGAAACATGTATTAACAAAACCCGTCATGAGCAAGTTCTCCATTTGTCAAATGTTTTCATCTCTAGTCCATAATATATCTTTATGTTTTTGATATATGTTTCTGTATTATATGTAGACGTTTTGAATGTCGTCTACTGCGGATTTATCATATGTTGGAAAGGGGGGTTAAAGAAAAAATAAAAAGATGAGCGCTTGTTAGCTGATCGTGTAATGATCTTATCAAGTTAACCCCTTTCCAACAAACACCAAGCAGACGACTTTTAAAACACTTTGTCAATCATTATTTTCAGCCCTGTATCCATTTGCCACAATGCTCTTTCTGACCCTTATGTTCCCGTCTGCCACTTGATTCAATAGTACATAGTGCTAAAGAGTGGAATTACACTTGGTTTTCCCCCTCTGGTCTTTTCTTAAAAGAACCTTCTTTGTCATCTTTTCGTCTTAGTCCCTCGTTTGTGCGGCTCACGATGGTGTCTTCTCAAACAAATGTTTTACCTGCAGCGGAGTAAAAGGCTTTGACATATCTTCTGATGAGGTTTTCCTTACCGAGTCTAGTTCCTCCTTAATCTTCACTCCACCACCGAACCAACTACTCCCCCATCTTATCTTTCCCGGACTGAATAACTCCGAAAAAAAGTCGTGTTAAGGTTAGTCCAACATTCCGTATGCCGATGGAATCATCCCTTAGCTTCCGAAGTCACATTCTGTTTTGTATTAGCCTTTTTAAATAGGTTGTAAACAGTTAAGTAGCTAGGACCATGATGTGACCATTGTACAGGACAGTGATCTATGAATTGATTGATTGATTGATTGGGGTTTAACGCCATTTTTAACAATTTCTCAGTTATATCACGGCGGCCAGTTCTCCTACTCATGCATTTCCTGGGTTTCTCACACCAGTACTCCACACAACAATCTTCCCAAGCAACTGGCTGCTTTTCCACATAGACTAAGCCCATTGGTGGAAGACTAATGACGCCATCTATGAATTGAAAATGAAATGTAAATATAGTTCAGAACGGCAGTTATTTTAAAAATCATTTATTTTAAGTCACTCTTTTACACGATGTTTAATGATGCACAGTTAATAAAAATGCGCTTGTTTTTCAGGAATTATCTTTATACATTATAATATTGTCACGCTGATTAACCAACCTACTTTTGAGATATACCACTCTTTAATACGGATTAAGATAAAGTGGCTGTTTACACATGTAAACCCTTTACCCAGACTTTCTGTAGATGACTTTCAACTGTATTTCAGTTAGATCATGTTATTGTATTGTTAAGTTACCAATACTCACGATTTTATTTACCCTGACACGATAACATATATTTTACCGAATCTATTAGCGCGTAAGATGGAACCCATTAATACGTTTTTTAAAGTGTTTGGTATGCCGGGAAAATATTTTGCTCTTTTACCACATACAGATGCTGTCGAGCCTCTACAGCAGACTTATGAAAACATTGTGACAAAATGTAAAATTTCTCATGTTTCAACTTTATTCAATATTGATTCATTCATTAGGGCTTAACGTGGTTTTCAACTATTGTTCAGTATATCACGCGTGCCGGTTCACGTACTTAAGCTACAAGTTCTACTTACAACATACATCAAAAGTAGCTGGCTGCTTTTCCAAATTGACTGTTAGCCCATTGGTGAAACACGAGTGACGTTTCGTCAAACTTCGAAAATGTTGGCGGAGCTGGTATTCGAACTCATAACCCTTGGATTTACAGCCTGTGTCGCTACCGACTGAGTTATCGGGGCTCAATAATTAAGCTTTTATTTATTGTAATATCACGAAGTTTTGCGTAGATATTTTATATGTCGTCTGCTGCATACATGTATATCAAGTATACATATTCATTGAGCGGGGCGGGGCGATCACGCACCGGTTTTATGATGTAACTTGGATCTGTTTACGATCGTCGACGTATCAGATGGCAATTTTAAGATACACCAGCTTTTTCCATGATGTTTTATTTTACTGTATGCATATCTAAACGAAGTCAACTATGCACAGGTACAAAATATTACCTATAAATGAGGCGTGTTAGTGGATATGGATGCCAATTCGAACAGTATAGTGTATGTACACCAACAACCTGTTGCAACCTGTTATACAGTCATAAATGGCAAAAACACAACATTAACAGAAAAGTTGATTCCTTATTTAATGCAAAAATAACTTTGATGTCAAATCAACAATACCCAAAGTCACTAGACACAACTAAAATATGAGGATATTATGAGCTTGTGCATGTCACAAGTTAAAAGTTGGCTTTTGTGCAAAGTTTAGATCCAGAACAGGGATGCACACAGCTCATATATAACTTACAAGATTGTTTGACGAAACTGTCAACTTTTATAGATTCTGATTAAACTGACCAGGTTCACAAGACAATCTGAACATACACTTAAAATAGCTTGTTCCTTTTCTCATACACTCGCTCTGAACTAGCGTGCAGCGGTTGTTTTGTGCATGTTTTATTTGTTCTTGCCTGCGCAGGATTTAATTAATCGCATTACAGTAAGAAAAGCTTAACGCCGATTGTACACTATTCAGTCATATCACGGCGGCCAGTTCAGATACTCATGTGTTTCCTAGCTTCCTTCGGGACAGGTCCTATGTTCGAGGCTTATGATACAGGCATATATTGGTAAACGTAAATAAATATAAACCAGAAACAGACCTATATTTTGCTCCGATACAATTAGTTTAAACATGCAGACTATTGGAATATATTTGAAATCTCTACTCCGAATTAAATGATTTCATAAAAGTTTCCGTTTATTTTTAAAATGAGCATTTCATCATATGCTTTTAATATTGCTCAATGTTGATTAATTGGGATAAAACGTCGTTTTCAACAATTGTTCAGTCAAATTACTGCGGCCAATTCACATATCTCGACACTGCAAACAATCATGATTAAGGGCACCCAACATTATGGCATTTGCTAAATGTATATATAGAGATCAGCACACACATTCATGCTATCCAATGTTGTTGTACATAGTTCGAAGGAATTTCTAGATTTGCCTGCGTGAATACGCATAGTGGTTTCGATCTACACTTCACTGCCTACGCTAAAAACAAATTATATTACCTTTGATCATATATACTTTATGTTGTCGTTTTACATTGTTCTAATATCTTTTGTGTTTTTTAGGGGACATAGATAAATTTCTTTTACATATTTCTATTGAATATAACAAAATGCAAGTTTTAAGCCGAATCTTATACAATGTATGTATATATGTATGAAATTTGCTTGCCAAAAAACGATGTTATTTAAACATCGAAACAAACTGTCAGATTACCAGCTGGTTAGTCGGGTCAATAAAAACAATGCCCTGTGATCTATATGCACGTCACCGTCTTTCAATCAGCCTGACAACCAACACAAAATATATCACACGTTTTTCATCTGTCACGTGCTTTATAAAGTGCTACACCCTTTACACGCAAACATTAATGTTTATATTGAAACGAAATCTGTTTTGCGATTCATTTGTCTTCAATGTAGTGTCGTATAAAAAGTGATTTTTGTTTGATTTGGTAAATGAATATAAATTTGTTAATGGATTTGTCATAATCGTGTTGATCTTAATAGTATGTGAATGTAAAAATAGGATTATCATTCTCAAAGGTAAGGCTTTATTTCTCAATTATGCTGTAGAACAATTAATTTGATTATAAATGTTTGCAATATGCACATGCAGATTTCATCGCAATAGAGCTCAGACAACTCGATGTTCAAAGTATTCAAGTAAGGTATTTTAGCGACTGTTCCAGTGTTTCTTTGTTTTGGTCTTAGTTTCAGCATATAAAACATACTCGTATATATACATGATGAGTCAAGTTTGCACATATATGCGCATACAAATCCAGGTCTACAGTGTACATGGTACATTTAGTAACAGTGATTTATCTGATCTGACTCAATTGTCATTATTTGATTTAGCCATTGGTTTGCTAATATCCGAGGAAACATGTAATGACCTGAAAATTAGCAGTATACATGTAGATTTGAGTAGGGGGTCATATTTTAAGAGACGTAGAAGTCGCTCCCTTTTCAGTGTTCTCTCTTCCGTCCGTAATTACATCATAAATCGACTCCTGTAGATGCGTTTACAGGCTTCTGGTTCGGATTAATGGAAATGGGTTACAATATGAAATATAGTAAATGAAATATAGTAACACAAGTTAAAAGCCAATGAAAAGAGGGAACGTCATCTAAAACATTTAATCTCGAGGAGCTTGAGAAAGAACGTAACTATTATTGAAATTAAATTGCAATATATTGATTTTTTTTAATAACACTCGCCATGCAGAATAATCAATCTGGCGAGCGATTATTTTGAAATGTAAACAATCGCTCGTGATGCATATGCCTGCAAAATTTACTATTTGGGAAGCAGAGTAAATAATATAGAATAGTTAACATAATGTATAATCGGAAAACAAATTAAAACACACCCACTCGCATTTTTCCGCGGGGGCTCCGCGAAAGAAATATAGGCCACTCCCATTTAACATTTTCTGCGGGGGGAACCCTGCAATCCACCTCAAGCGGGCATATCTCTGAAATACCTGTAAAACGCGGGTTAAGCCGGGGGAGCGACTTAACGCCGACGGTTTATCATTTTATCGATACCCCCCTCAACCCGGGGGTGAGGGTTTTTGGGAAAACCCCCTTGAGCTGTACTGTATATATATGTGTGTGTTTGTCGCTTCCATGACCCTAACCACATCGGTGGTGTTGTGGTAGAGCGTCCGCCTCGGTGTGGGAGGTCTCGGATTCGATCCCCGGTCGGTTCATACCAAATACTTTAAAAATGGTAGTAATGGCTGCCCTCCTTGGCACTAAGGGTTGCGGGGTAAGCATTACGACTGACTTGCTGGTGTCATAATACTACCCAGCATGATGCCGAAATAAAACTGACGAAATGATGAAAGCACCGTTAACACCATACGATCCATGACCCGAATGTCACGTGACGTAGTCTAATTGGTTACGTAATATAAAATTACCATTTCATAACATCCGGGCAAATTATATTGTCCAATGAAAATTATTCATCACTTCGAAATTAGGATCTTTTTCTAATACCTGTATGAGAATATCTGTTTAATTCTTAAGTATAGTATATGTACAAATTGAGTAATACTATATGAGATACACAGCTACCCTAGACGAGAGGTTATCTGCTTATAATATCTAACATTGGAAACAAAATTGCACACATTAACTTGTAGGCAATTTAAAGTAAAACTATGGCATATAAACACATTATTACAGCTCAAACCTGTAAAGGTTATCAATGGCTAAAAAATATAGTGAGTATGTTAATCATTATCGATTGTTCTATACTAGATCTGGCAGCAGGCTTACTCGATGCTTTTCCGGACGCTTTGGAGAGATCCCTTGGTTTGGAATACTTAGTACCGTTCTGGATGGCTAGGGACGCTTTCTGTAAGATACAACGCACAATTGCAAATACATGCATCATGACCTCAAACTTTATACTCGCCGTCATGAGTTTGGATAGAACATACGCCATTTGTAAACCATTGATGAGCATACAAAAAGGTAGAGTGTATCTAGACAGAGTATAAGATTTATATGAAAACCAATGCTAAGCATATTAAAAGTTAGAGTGAACATAGACATAGCATATGCTTTATATTCAAACCAATGGTGAGCATACACAAAGGTAGAGTGAATCTAGACAGAACATACTCCATTTGTTAACCAATTGTGAACAAACACAAATGAAGATTGAATCTAGACAGCGAATATACTACTCATGTATAAATAAACCAGTGCTGAGTATACACAAATGTAGAGTGAATCTAGGCTGAGCATGTGTTATATATGTTAACCCATACTGAGAAAATAAAACGGCAAAAGGGGGCCACACTGTTTGCAAACTTAAATTGCCTCTAAACAGAACATACAAGATATGTTAACTTAGACGTGTATACAAACACGTACAGTTAATCTACATTTCTGTATAATCAGCACCAATATTAAAAAGAATAATTCATGTTCTGAAATCACTATTCGTCCATTAAATCCGATATTATTGGTACTCAAAAATAATTCATTTATTTCATAACAGGAAGCATACAACAGAAGGTCACTGTGATATCGTGCTGGGTTTTCTGTATTCTATGCAGTTCACCCTTCCTTAAATTATACGAGGCTAGATACTATGGACAGTACTTCAGCTTTGGAGACCAACAACAGTGTATTCCATACTTCGGTGACACCTACGAAGATATCATAAAGGGACATACGGTATAGTACTTTGGTATTGTAGAACAGTGAGAGATAAATGCCTAACACTCAAATTCATCTTAACGGCAATATTAAACGAGAATGGATTGTGTGATATGTAACGCCACTTTTAATAATAGTTCAGATAGATCATGGCATTATGGGTAAATGACCAGTACTACTGGTCCCTTTATCATGACACCAGCCAGTCAGTCGGTGCTATATCCGCAGTCCTGAGCGCAAAGGAGAGCAGCCATTCCTACCATTTCTTAAGTCATTGACCCGATCGGGGATCGATCGAGAAAGGAATCAACCGTGATCAAGATTTTGGCGTACGGAGACCTCGGTTCTGGGTTCGATTCTTGCTGTGTCAGGCATTGGTTTAGTTTCCTCGAGCAAGGCAGCTAAACTAGTTCTAATTGTTAACATAGGGATCAATTTATGATTTTTACCGTTATATATAAAATAATAATGAAATGGCGCCAAATGAAAAATAATAAATAATGTTTTTGCTGGAACATTGAAGACTTTGATTGACAGTACTTGGACACCGCACTATTCATCATGCCACGCATACAACAAGTCTGTAGCAGACGACTTTGAAATATCTTGACAAAAATGTGTGGAAATTATCTCAAAATGAAAGTACTATTATTGAATAGTGTTCGAAACATTGTCTCAAATGGAGAAATTAGTGTGTCCTTTCGTCACAAAAGTTTCCAAAGCCACTTGAAATAAATGCGTCAAAGTGCGTGTGTAGTTGGGGGTGCTCCTAATATACTAACTTTTCGCCAGCATGCAACAATTTACTCAGCTCTTTTCAAAATTTACTTGTATTCTCAATTACAGATGCTACTGTATTTGAAGTTTGCATTCATGTTTATCGTAACATTTACTTATATTGTTCTATTATCGATTTCAGGTGATGTTGTATTTGAAGTTCGTATTTATGTTTTTGATACCATTGTTCATCATAGTTGGAAGTTATACCTTACTAGTCGTCTTTATATTCCGACGGGCTTTGAAACAAACCCCAAGTAAGTTTATATTTTAAACGGAGACACATTACATACATTGATGATTTTTATACATTGCTTCAAAACGACAATCCTGATGTAATAAAAAAACTCTCATATTTCATATATATTTTAATGAAAACATGATAAGGACATCATTCTCAGTTATATACTATTTGTTAAAAAGAATGCTTTGTTCTATGAACCGATGGCCTAATTACTTTAAAAGAAATATTTGTTATTTGTCATTTTATGTTATATGGGCTGCACCAAACGTACATTTGGAGTAATTCGTAAATCCAGAAAAATGTGCGCATCTCTGCCGCTTTAACTCCCTTCTGCACATTTCGTTAAGTAACAGGCATAGCTTTAACTGTACTTGTTATTAATATGTCATCATGTGTAAACCATATATGCGAATGGTGAAGCCTCTGAAGGTGCTGTAAGTATGTACAGGGTCATTTTAGTCTTTAATTTATATATATATGCATTTAGATCAGTAATCGGTAGACCCATTTCACTGGTTCCATTCCATTATTTTATGTATGCTGAGTGACAAATTCTATATTTCGAAATCAAAACAAATTCATGATATAGAATCATATCTTATGAATATGGTCTAAATGCCTTCATACTGTTACTATATATTTCTTTCTTTCCTTCCGAAAAAGGCTTTAAACACGTGATATAGACATTATTATAATTATAATATAGATAGTACATGTATATGTGCATGTGTATTGATGGAAAATACAATTAGTTAAGTACATATAATAATTTTTGCCTTTAGTTGCATTATCAAAACGTTGAATCAGTTAATGGGTGCGAATCAGGCGTAATATGTCACTTTTATCATAATACATTGAAAGATGAGTACGCGTAATATTTAAACCTACTAGTTCCAAGAAATCTATTACACACTAAAGAAAATCGTCATGATAATTTAACCTTTATCATAGTTTATTTATAAACGATTATTGTCTTCAGAACACTCTGTTACGTACATTTATGACACAGATTCGTCAAACAGAATGTTAATAATTCAGGTGAAAAGGAAGCCGCGAAAACAGGAAAGGAACGTCTCAACATGTCCCGAGTGTTTAACAAAGGGGTGCCTAAATCAAAACAGAAAAGCATCAAATTATCGCTAGGAATAGTGCTAAGTAAGTATAACAACATTAAAAACACGACTAGGAAGCTGGATTGCATGGTTTGATACCTCGCCGTGTCAAACTAATGACAGATTGTTCTTGTTTTACGGCGCGTTCAACAATTTGTCAGTTATACCACGGCTTTTCCTGGTTACGTTACAAGTACTACTGGTCATCGATCCTGACACCAGCCAGTCAGTCGTAATGCTAACCCCGGAACACTGAGCGCCAACTAGGGTAGCAATTACTACCATTGTTAAAGTATCATGCCAAATACACTGGAACTGGTAGTAAAGACTTCCCTCAGTAAGTAAGGAATGTATTATGACCGGTATTGCTCATTATCTTCAGTGTTACAATTGAGTTAGAGAAACCCCTCATTACTATTTTCCTGATTATTTGACATAGTAGGTAGAGGCATGGTTAGTATCTGCAAATATCGGCTTAGCCCTTTGGCATATGCTTTGCAATTCGATCTTTTGACAAAATCTAGCCAACTCTTTAATTAATAGTATTTCAAATTATATGGATTTTACATAGTTTTGCCAATGTGTTTTCAAAAAAGGCTACTGCAGTTGTGACGTATGTGGGAAAGGGTTAAACAAGGCAAGGCGTAGCTAATCGTAATAGAACTAGATGTCAGTCGAGTTTGTTCGGTATAAACTATACATGCAATTACTATGACGAGGTAATATAACCGACTCTTTATACATGTAGGGTTGGCCTTTACGCATAGCTTATTTGCTTATCAATATGCATAATACCGCCGTTTTTAAGTGACGTCTTCCAACTTATCGCACGGACTATTAACTGTTCTCAGATCTATATTAACTACTATTACCACCCTTGTCTGACATGTTCATAGGCACAAATGGAATAGGTTAATATTTCGTTGAAAATTATGTTCTTATTATGCTAGTTTCTTGATTTAATTCCTGTTGAACATAAATTTGCTTAAAACTTAAGTGGTATTCATCTTATAACTATGAAAAATGCTACTCAAAATGGACACCAGTGGAGGTAAATATTGTTTAAAGTATGTTTTATATTTCAATATATTCTACCTTGCAGGTTTCCTGATATGCTGGATGGCCTATTTTACCGGCTATTTCCTAACTATATACGCAAGCGTGAATCATCCTTTACTGATAATACTAACAACATTTTACTACTGGAACAGTATCGCCAATCCTGTCTTGTTCTTCATCTACCACAGAAAAAAGGTTCGAGCCGCATCCACACCCACGTGGTCGTCGAAGGAGGGAAACAGTCACTTTCAATACAAATCGACAGTAGATACTTTTGTAAAGGATGAAGCTGACAATTCAGTGTCAATGATTGTTAAAGAAGAGCAGTAAATGTGGTTTTGTGTATAGTTTAACCCACTCATGACCTAGATAATACAGCCATTCGACTATTTAAATAAATAAACGTATGACTTGATAACGTGCCAAAAAGTGACGTTATCTGAACATTTACTGAAATTGCGTCATATTGTACGTCACAATCTACATTGCAAATAGAAAAACAAATGTAAATCCAGAATCTGTACAGTGTTTCTACAAGTGTGACCATTCTATGAAAACGGAAAAATATAACAATTAATGTAAATACTCTTATATTAGAAATTATCTTCAACTGAGATAAAATCTAAATGTACATACTACTCATGATCAAATGTGTGATCAGACTATGTCCAGTGTGAGGAAATGTGGTGAACAAGAAGATGTGATATGAATCAGTGCTATAGGAGTAATACTAACAATCCAATATGCACGTTCTCTACAATGTGATAGGTGTCGTTAACAGGAACTGAAAAATAACTGTGAAATCACAATAGAGATCAGGGATAAAAAGTGTTATAGAATATTTCGAAACTAGTAACTGTCAGAAGGTCACATAGTGGTAGAGCTGTAGATTAATCCGTATATCCGTAATAACTAGTAACTGTCCAAATATGTCACTTAGTGGTATTTACATTACAATCTAGCCTTCACACTGGAAATGAACCATAGTTTATAGTGCAGTATTGTCGAAAGGGAAGGGAATTTTGAACGATACCAATACTTGTGATATACTATTAAAAAGGGTCTATACAAGTTATAAGCTTACGATATCATATGGGATAAAACCCAGTGAGCTCATTTGGTCTATATTACTGTATGAACTATATGAACCATGAGCAAGTGATTTGGAAAATGTATACCTTGGTATTTCTGAAAGAAAAAAGGTTCGCCTGTAGATCAGTCTGTACACGTACTTCGCCTTATTATATTCTATAAATCGTCATGTTGATAGAAACATCTAGCTTAATTAGTTAATTAATCAAAACAGTAACCAAAAGACTGGTGAAATTTAGTTTGCGTGTATATAATTATAAAATAAATACAACTTGTTTTTTTAGTGGTGTTAGGTGAAAGTGGTCAAACGGCCTACTATGACTTACCTAGCCACTATTACTCAACCAAAAAGTCAATTAAATGAAACCCAGATTTTTGCAAGGCAAACGTCTCTCAAAAGGAATAAGATAATATTGTATCGGGTAAAATGATAAACGGTTAAAAACGGTACGTTATATGTACTTAAATAGTTTTACAAAATTGAATCTGTTTTAAACAAATAGAAATATTGTGAAGATAAAGAACAGTCTACAAATACGCGCGGGCAGATCTGTCGCTCCACTGTCCGCACATGTAACTCATAATTGGCCGAAATTATGTTTACCTTACAATGTGTCATGCTGTTTATTATGAAATTGTATTGTATTGAAAATGTGTTGTAATGTTTGAATGTATTACATTAGTTAGCAAAATTTATATAATCTATGTTATTCCGGGAAGGAACATGTACATAAGAAAATGTAATATTACACATAAGTTATATATTCAATGCTATATACTATTATCAGTGATATATGTATGCTTACTGTAATTTGCAGTAAATAAACGTTTTGTCTTTAACTGACTTATAGCGGTAACTGCTAATATGCTCACTTGCCATATGTGTCATGTTGTGGAAGTTAATTGCTACTTTTTCTTCGTGAAAAGAAATAGATTGTGGATATTTTCTTTCATCTAGTCTTCTCCTGAAACAAATAAAAATCTCTAAAAGAATCAGGTCATCAATTATAAACATAAAAATAACCAATAAATACATTTGCATGGGACAAAAACTGTTATTACATAGGTAAATTTAATAAGTGTTATACAATGACTGGTCAGAAAATTATTGACTAAAAACATAAACACAACAAAAAGAAAAAAAAAAAAAAAAAGAAAAAAAACCACATTAAATTTTAAATGAATTAAAGCTACTTATTAGTTACAATATATAAATTATGTGTATACAAAGTACAAGAAAACACTTATCTGACAATTCCTTTAAAGTTGTTCACTGCTCAAATAATTTGTTGTCCGAAATCGAATATCCGAGTCCCCGTTCACTTTTGTATACACCGTGAAATTTACGAATATAATAGAAAACAATAACAAGAGACTAAATATGCACGATGTAATCTATCATTATAACACCACTTCCACGTAAACTATATCCACTTGCACGAAGAATAGATAGAAATAACGTTATAAGGCCGTTGAAGCACGCTTTACTAGATCCTCGAGTTTAAAATTCCGTTAGAAGTCTACAAAGGGAAGTAATTCTTCCAATCCAAAATTCCGTTAGAGTATACAAAGGGAGGTAAAATGAGGACTTACATGCTAACCGAGAATGAATTTAAACATGTTACGAATCACTAAACCCTTATAGAATCCGGTTAATTATATTTTTGGCTATTTTAACCATCCTAAGCTAAATCTCAAAAATCTAAATTAAAATAAATATCGTGGACTATTATGTTGATCAATATCTGTCTATTCATAGATCTATATATTTATTATTTTGCTGTAAACAATATTACAAAGAGGGTTGTTCTATATTCTGTCATGTATATATGTCATTTTGTTTCGCCGTTTGTAATGCTAAATTGTGTTTTCCCCACGTTTTTGTCCATGTACAAACTGGGAGTATTAAATAAATTGAAATTGAAATGAAATTGAAGTAATCCATTTATTAGTTATCATAAATTCCTCATATGAGTAATACAAACGTCCTTCGACACCTCTGCATCCAACTCTTTCAAAATGTTGGGATTTATAATAAATTCAAAACATTGCATTTCAGTTTTCACCTAGCTTTACGTAGCTTTTAATAATATTTTAGTTACATTATAAAAATATGTACGTTTACACAAAAAGCCACGAATCACATGAGAATATGATGTGGTCGCCCTGATATGACTAAAATTTGTTGAAAATGGCGTTAAACACAACTCAATCAATCACAGCATATATTTAATAAAATAATTTGTTTCGGTGTTAGATCGAAATATGTACATATTTTCATAATCCGAACACCAAACTGACCAAATGTGTTTAATTTGAAGAAAGACTATTTCAAGAGCGAGATTACGTTGTTCCTGATTCCAAGTATTTGATATATCTATTTTTGTAATTCTTTGATTACTGCCGAGACAACGGGACGTGTTAAAGTCAGGATGAGCATGCAAAGATAATTAATTCACTGTTTGAAACAGTACAGTGAATTCATCAGGATATAATCTAGATTTAACGTTATACAAGCCGTATCCTGTTGGGGCCAACAAGTAAAAGAGGCCTAGATTTATATTACAACCAATAACACATTTGTCTGTAAGGACTCTTTTCTATCTAGTGATCTTGATCCGAAGTAAAAGTCCCATATGGCGCTTAACTGCTTACATTTGTAGAGGTCAATTGTTGAACATAAACAAATACTTTATCTTGCTTTCAATGCTAAATTAGTTACGATGGTGTTTCCCTGTCCTCTCTTAATCCGATTAGAACTTTCACGCAAGAAGTTTTATTAAACGATGATTTTATGAGAAACCCTATGTTTGAAGATAATCCAGTATAATAGAGGATCGATTATAGAGGGTAATTTTGAAATCAAACCTTTAGTTACAAAGGAGGATATTTTTATGTTGTTAATACTATTGTGCTTAAAAATAATATGTTGTGAACCCTTTTGATAGAGGACCATATAAGGAACATTCGTGTAAAGTGTAGGTGATATTAGCCCATTATTGTAGGATGATATATTATGTAAAAGAAAAGTTGACGCTGAGGACGAAAGCGACCGACACAAAGCTCGCCTAGAGCAGGGCGTAGTCATGGGAACTTCTAACAACACGTGACATATCCATATTTAGTGGACAGTTGACACATATATAAATAATGAAATATATATCAGTTGGACATGTTCGTTAATATTAAATGTAATCCAAATAAACGTCTTGTCAGTGGGTGACCCAACCATCAAGATCATCTGAAATATCACAACTTGATACATAATTATATATGTAAAGTACAAATTTCCATTTTTGCTATTTCATTTTAACATTTTAAGATTGCACAATAGTCGATCAGAAAATAACCGATATAACAAACATGTCATGGCGACTAGACCGACAAACACAAATATTTCTGGTAACATCATGATTGTCTATTTGTTATATGTACCACATTTGGTATGAATGTTCAAACTAATATACACGCAGTGCCAACTCGAGCGTTGAAGATCAGTATTTATATGACATAAGGTGGTTACAGATATATACGTGGACCAGCATTCTAACTCAAACATGCGTTTCGCTTTATTTAAGGACTTGAGCAATTCACACTCTGATATTATAAGATTCTCAAGTTTGATAAATGAGCAAAGTCATACGAAAACCGACATTTTGTAATCGTGTGCGATTGCACTATTTTTCCAGTCTGATAAGGATCATCGCCAGTCAAAAAACGACACCAGTCACCACATAACCAAGGTTGACAACAACAGTCACCCTCCAGGTACCTACAAGTTACCACACAACCAATATTGACGACACCAGTCGCCTACCAGTCATATACAAGTCACCACACATTCAGGCTTGGTGGCACCGATCA
Source organism: Serripes groenlandicus (assembly GCA_031761405.1). Classification (NCBI taxonomy): domain Eukaryota; kingdom Metazoa; phylum Mollusca; class Bivalvia; order Cardiida; family Cardiidae; genus Serripes; species Serripes groenlandicus. The sequence goes on from JASEVX010000014.1 coordinate 39,039,045, forward strand.
CTACACAACCAATGATGACGACATCAGTCACCTACGAGGTACCAAGTCACTATACAACCAAGATGGATGACACAAGTCACACACAAATCACAAAATAACCAATGTTGACGACACCAGTCCACTACCAGTCACCACACAACCAAGGTTGACGACACAAGTCACATACCTGTCACCACACAACCAATGTTGACGACACAAGTCACATACCTGTCACCACACAACCAAGGTTGACGACACAAGTCACACACAAATCACAAACTAACCAATGTTGACGACACCAGTCCACTACCAGTCACCACACAACCAAGATTGACGACACAAGTCACATACCTGTCACCACACAACCAATAGAGACGGCTCAAGTCACATACCTGTCACCACACAACCAATGGAGACGGCTCAAGTCACATACCTGTCACCACACAACCAAGGTTGACGATACCAGTCCACTAACAGTCACCACACAACCAAGGTTGACGACACAAGTCACATACCTGTCACAACACAACCAATGTTGACGACACAAGTCACATACCTGTCACCACACAACCAAGGTTGACGACACAAGTCACATATCTGTCACCACACAACCAAGGTTGACGACACAAGTCACATACCTGTCACCACACAACCAAGGTTGACGACACAAGTCACATACCAGTCACCACACAACCAAGGTTGACGACACAAGTCACATACCAGTCACCACACAACCAAGGTTGACGACACAAGTCACATACCTGTCACCACACAACCAAGGTTGACGACACAAGTCACATACCTGTCACCACACAACCAAGGTTGACGACACAAGTCACATACCAGTCACCACACAACCAATGTTGACGACACAAGTCACATACCTGTCACCACACAACCAAGGTTGACGACACAAGTCACATATCTGTCACCACACAACCAAGGTTGACGACACAAGTCACATACCTGTCACAACACAACCAATGTTGACGACACAAGTCACATACCTGTCACCACACAACCAAGGTTGACGACACAAGTCACATATCTGTCACCACACAACCAAGATTGACGACACAAGTCACATACCTGTCACCACACAACCAATGGAGACGGCTCAAGTCACATACCTGTCACCACACAACCAATGGAGACGGCTCAAGTCACATACCTGTCACCACACAACCAAGGTTGACGATACCAGTCCACTAACAGTCACCACACAACCAAGGTTGACGACACAAGTCACATACCTGTCACAACACAACCAATGTTGACGACACAAGTCACATACCTGTCACCACACAACCAAGGTTGACGACACAAGTCACATATCTGTCACCACACAACCAAGGTTGACGACACAAGTCACATACCTGTCACAACACAACCAATGTTGACGACACAAGTCACATACCTGTCACCACACAACCAAGGTTGACGACACAAGTCACATACCTGTCACCACACAACCAAGGTTGACGACACAAGTCCCCTACCTGTCACCACACAACCAAGGTTGACGACACAAGTCACATATCTGTCACCACACAACCAAGGTTGACGACACAAGTCACATACCTGTCACCACACAACCAAGGTTGACGACACAATTCACATATCTGTCACCACACAACCAAGGTTGACGACACAAGTCACATACCTGTCACAACACAACCAAGGTTGACGACACAAGTCACTTACCTGTCACCACACAACCAAGGTTGACGGCACAAGTCACATACCTGTCACCACACAACCAAGGTTGACGACACAAGTCACATACCTGTCACCACACAACCAAGGTTGACGACACAAGTCACATATCTGTCACCACACAACCAAGGTTGACGACACAAGTCACATACCTGTCACAACACAACCAAGGTTGACGACACAAGTCACTTACCTGTCACCACACAACCAAGGTTGACGGCACAAGTCACATACCTGTCACCACACAACCAAGGTTGACGACACAAGTCACATACCTGTCACCACACAACCAAGGTTGACGACACAAGTCACATACCTGTCACCACACAACCAAGGTTGACGACACAAGTGTTTTACGCCACTTTCAACTGTTTACAGTTATGTAACGACGTTTTTATAAACAGTTAGCAGTACTACTGTTGAAGTTATCCTTACACCAGCGAGTCAATCAGGGAGTTTGTGGTCTCCGAATGTCCAGATCAGATTGCCCATCCTCACAGTCTGACAAGGATCCTAGCTGTTAACATACCATATACAAACCAGTCACAACACAACCAAGGTTGACGACAGCAGTCACCTATAAGTCACCATACAATCAATGTTGACGACACTAGTCACTTACCTGTCACAACAAAACCGAGGTTGAGGACACCAGTCACCTATCTGTCACCAAACAAGCAATGTTGACGACATCAGTCACCTACCAGTTACATGTACCTACTTGAACAACACATCCAAGTTTGACGACATCAGTCACCTACCAGTTACATGTACCTACTTGAACAACACATCCAAGGTTGACGACATCAGTCACCTACCAGTCACACACAATTCACAGCATAGCCACGGTCGACAACACCAGTAACCTGCCTGTCACCTCACAGCCATGATTGACGACACCAATCACCTACCATTAATCATACAACCAAGGTTGACGACACCAGTCACCTACCAGTCACCACACAAGCACGGTTTACAACACCAGTCACCTACCGGTCACCACACTAGCAAGGTTTACAACACCAGTCACCTACCAGTCACCACACAAGCAAGGTTTACAACACCAGTCGCCACATAACCAAGGTTGACGATACCAGTTGCCACACAAGCAAGGTTGACGACATTGTCATACAGAAACGTTTTATGCGTACGTTTGTACCTGGTGTTTTACGGCGCCTTCAACTATTTCCAGTTATGTAACGATGTTTCCATAGACGGTTAGCAGTACTACTGGTGAAGTTATCCTTACACCAGCCAGTCAGTTGTCATGTTAGCCCAACATCATGAGCGCCAATAAGGGAAGGCCATTTCTATCATGTTACAAGTTTAAGACCGGGTCAGGGATCAAAACATGACAATGGCGATTACATAACTTTTTATTCATAAGCGTCCTCAAAACGTTTCCAGAATGTGTATGTGACTATATAGGAACTGCATTCCTGATTGGACTGCACAGTTGCATAGACAGATCTCAACTCTCGATGCTCGTACAGTCTCGAAGATCCTGTATCGTGTGACGTGGCCTGAATTATGTTGTCTCTGTACTCATCATGTTAACATTGTTTAAACTAGCATGATTTCACTGATGGACATTATATTTAGTTCTAGCAAAGTCATCATCACGTCAAGCAAGTGTATCAGGTCAACTCGAGACGACCTTTAAATGCGGTGCCGTCAGATCCAATATAAGTCATCCAGTTTTGAGAATACATGTTTTCCATGATGTACCAGCTTGTCTTAAACTAATCTCTAAATAAACTGATCGCTTTGACGGGTCATCAAAGAATAAAATATGACATACTATTCGAAAAAGTGTGGGTTAGTAATATACTTGAACAGTGAAGATCTTCATCAGACTGTGCTGATACGCAAGCTGATGTGGTTCTTAACTATACATATAAGTCAACCTGTACCTATATGTATTCAGTATATGATCCGATACACAAGCTGATCTGGTTCTTAACTGTACATATAAGTCAACCTGTCCCTATATGTATACAGTATATGAGCCGATAAACAAGCTGATCTGGTTCTTAACTGTACATATAAATCAACCTGTCCCAATATGTATACAGTATATGAGTCGATACACAATTTGATCTGGTTCTTAACTGCACATATACGTCAAAATGTCCCCGTTCGTGTCAAAGCAAAGACTTCTACTTACAAATGATTGTAACGGCTTCCCTTTCTGACACTTAAGGTTGTAGTAATAGAATCACGGCTGATGCAATTGTGTCATAATAAATGATACCGGTATGAAGGTGGCGTAAAACTTCATTCAAAATCGTTAGTCCTTATGGAGGTGTACGGGTAGAGCGGCCTGTACGGGTGCGGGAGGTCTTCGGCTTCGTTATACCAAGGACATGGTAGCAATGGCTTCCCTCCTTCGCGCTCAGTTTTCTGGGGGTAAGCATAGCGACTGACTAGATGGTGCCAGGAAAGATGATCCAGTAGTTTTGAGTACTTATCCTGGAAACTCCGTGATATAGCTGAACAATTGTTGAAAGCGGCGTAAAACGGCAAGCAAACCACCAATTAAACAACCTTACACAGGCTATTAACGACATGTGTATGTATAGATGTCAAATATGCATCCGTGCAGTCCGCTTTGGATCTGTGTAATACAATTCTACATTTCAGAACCTTGTGACAAACATTTGTTCCAGATGGCAATTATTCAGAGGCTTAAATTAACTTGCATCCAATACGTAATACATTATGGTTCAGTTTCCTGGTGCGAAAAACATGCTTATACATGCATATACAAGTATGACTCAGTAATCTAGATTTTAACAATTTATATGACTGACCCCTGTATATATTGCAAATGCATGACAGTTTACCTATTGAACAGAGTTGAAAATATGTTGCTTAAATGTGAAATTGCTCATTATGGACAGTTTTTCATTTGTCATAGTGTTTTCAAAACCCTACTTTTTCCTAGACTTATCAATCTGAATGAACCACGATTGTTGCCATACCTGTATTGATATTATAAGAGCACAAGTTAGATGTTTTTCTTCTTCACGATACTAGGGTCGTAGATTAGAGGTTATTGATTCATTTATGTGAGGTTTTTTTCAACGGTATTTTAGTTTCATCATGGCGAAATGTGCACCTAAGGTGTTTTTGCTGGTTTGCTCGTACCCAAATGCAATCCATAAAACAATCTTCCAAAGCGACACAACGACTGGTTACATACCACCTAGTTCTCGTTTACGCCGTTATTTTTTGGGTTTTCAACATTATTTCAGTTATGTCACGGCGACAGTTCATGTTATTAAGATCCCTGGGTAAATACACGCTACAGTACCTTGCCCAATGGCACTCCACCCTGCCCGCTAAGACTGGGGATCGAACGCGGGCATCAAAGTTCGAACTCGATTACAAGCCCTCGTCGTTACTAACTGGTTTATCGTTGCTCCACTCGTTTATGCGAGGAATAAGTAACTAGAATGGTTCGTAAAATATCACCCGTCCCAACAAATTTAGCAAGTAAAATACAATCATTATTGGACATTATTAACACAAAATATGATTTTAAACGTTTTTTATTGCTCTTTATATAACTGTTTGAAAACATGACGCGATACGATTTACTATATATCATATGTAGTTGACATATATTTGGTATATTTTGTGACAAAATTGTATAAAAGCTTGCATTCTATGGCTTATTGAATACGTCGTTAACAGTAAATACAAATTTCAGCATTTAAATTAATCAGCAGATTTAAAGGTTGTGTTGTAATTGTACCATGTAAGACTTCATAGTTTATATAACCACAACATATGCGTGTTTAGACAATTGTAATTCCCCACAGTGGTATTTCAATCAGATAACATGTGTACTAAGTAAGTAAGTAAGTATAACAAATAATAAAACATAATACAAAGTTTATTGGATAACACCCGTCCCCAATAGCCTTTATGTCACTATATATAAAGGTAATGTCTATGTGCGTCATTGTATGTATTGTTATCAGTTGTAGTTCATGAAGTCTATATACATATATACACATCTATACTTTTATCGGTGGTCTAGTTCAAACAGGACGAAGCTACAGCTTTTACACGATGCAGTTATTGCATCCCCGAACGAAGACAACAATATTTCAGTGTTGCTAATAACTGTAGGAGGTATAATGTACTTTTGAAAACAACGTACTTTAACATATAAGGATTCTACTGTTGCATTTTAATAGAACGATAATTCGTAACGGTACTGACGTAAGTTTAAATACAATTACGGGTCATCAGTCCTACAAGCGCTCAACTATTGTATGTATTTACCAAGGGAAATTCAACCCAATCGTCCATGCAAATGAAGTGGATTCAATAAGTACAATAATATAATATGAAATAACCACATAATTGAACGAATCATGTTAATACTGGTAGTATTACCATTCACTGCCTATCCCGTAAGGTTTGAAATAGGTTTTAATATTACAACCGCTAATCACGCCCCTTCTTTGAAAGGGCACGTAACACGGAAGCAAACTAAAACATGTGTAACCTGATACATTCTTAACAACAGTGTGATTAATATAACATGTATGTTTGAAAAGCCTTTACCGAAACGAAAAGTAAAGGTCACACTAACATACAGCCTTCAAATAAAACTAGCAGACGACATACTATTTACATGAACATAGAAATAAAACAGCAATCAATCAATCAATCAGCCAGTCACTCAACCAAACAACCAATACATAGTCAATTATTTAAATGAATGAAAGAATGAATGTACGAATGAACGAACAAACACACGAGTGAATGAATAAACGGATGAATTAACTAGCTATTTACCAACTATTCAATTAACCAATCAATCAATCATTCACAATCAAATAATGAATAAATCAATGAATCATCTTAGTCTTCATACGTGTTTATATATAAAACTCCTCCTATGGCGAAACGCTATTGCAACATATTTACATAACTTTCGCACATGATGTTTCATTAAAAAACACACATTCAGTTCTGGTAGACTTGCTTATACCTCACAACCTTTTGTCTGTACATACCATTCGAAACTGCTTGTATTATAAGTATACAGTGATTAGTACACTCTTTAAAAGATATATGTTTCATATGAAGTCACAATTCATGTTACAAGAATAGTAATCGGAAAGAATCATCAATTCGTTCGTCGAACAAGTCCCTTATACACGTACACGTCTTTCCCACTTATATTTGCCATTTGACTCATCTACAGCAGATGAAAGCACTATCGGAAAATGTTTATTTATTTTAGTGGGGTTTAACGCCGTTCCAGACTAGGAATTGTGCCTTGCCAAATGACACCTCACCATGACCATCGCGTAGCGACTGGTGATCGAATCCGAAACGCGCGGTTCTAAATCTCCGCCGCTAGCCACTCATCCAATGTTTATTAATATAATATCGGAAAATGTAAATTGCCTATAACACGCATTTTACCATTTCCTCATAATGTGTTCTACTACATCCAAGAATATACTTCCGTGTATAGAGGTGTTCAATATTTTCCTCCAGACGAAATTTACTTTTATTTTTGCAATAAGCGCGCAAGAAAGTCCAAGACTATATCTATATCTTAGACAATCTTATAGTCAGCGAAGCTGAAAGATTTTCAGTAGCTCTAGAACTGAATATATGTAATCATATTAAAGAGAGTAAATGAGTCACGAGGCAAACGTACACGTTATGCCTTGTATGTTTCATTCCTATTTACGTGGAAGATTGGTCTTCTCAATCTATTCATAAATTGACTTCATGTACATTGTTATTCTTTGATAATTGTCAGACTTATTTATGTGTAAAGTTTGTCTTTTTAATCTATTCATAAATTGAGTTTGTGTACACTGTTAGTCTTTGATAATTTTCAGACTTATTTATGTAAAGTTGGTCATGTCAATTCAATCACAATTTGAGTCTGTGTACAATGTCATTCTTTGATTATTTTCATACCTATTTATGTGTAAAGTTGGTCTTGTCAATCGATTTACAGATTAATTGTATGTACATTGTTATTCCTTGATCATGTTCAGACCTATTTATGTGTAAAGTTGGTCTCGTCAATTTATGCACATATTGATTATATTTACTTTGTTATTCCTTGAAGATTTTCAGACTTATTTATGTGTAAAGTTGGTCTTGAAAATGTATTCACAGATTGAGACTGTGTACATTGTTATTCTTTGATATTTTTCAGACCTATCTATGTGTAAAGTTGGTCTTGTCAATTGATTCACACAATTCAAAAGGTTTACAATGTCTTTCTTTGATTATGGTTAGACTTATTTATGCGTGGAAGTGGTCTTGTCAATTGATTCACAGGTTGAGATTGTGTACAATGTCATTATTTTATGATTTTCAGACTTATTTATGTGTAAAGTTGGGTCTTGTCAATTGATTCACAGATTGAGTCTGTATACAATGTCATTCTTTGATTTTTTCAGACCTATATATGTGTAAAGTTGGTCTTGTCAATCGATTTACAGATTAATTGTATGTACATTGTTATTCTTTGATCATTTTCAGACCTATTTATGTGTAAAGTTTGTCTTTTTAATCTATTCATAAATTGAGTTTGTGTACACTGTTAGTCTTTGATAATTTTCAAACTTATTTATGTAAAGTTGGTCATGTCAATTCAATCACAATTTGAGTCTGTGTACAATGTCATTCTTTGATTATTTTCATACCTATTTATGTGTAAAGTTGGTCTTGTCAATCGATTTACAGATTAATTGTATGTACATTGTTATTCTTTGATCATGTTCAGACCTATTTATGTGTAAAGTTGGTCTTGTCAATTTATGCACAGATTGATTATATTTACTTTGTTATTCCTTGAAGATTTTCAGACTTATTTATGTGTAAAGTTGGTCTTGAAAATGTATTCACAGATTGAGTCTGTGTACATTGTTATTCTTTGATATTTTTCAGACCTATCTATGTGTAAAGTTGGTCTTGTCAATTGATTCACACAATTCAAAAAGTTTACAATGTCTTTCTTTGATTATGTTTAGACTTATTTATGCGTGGAAGTGGTCTTGTCAATTGATTCACAGGTTGAGATTGTGTACAATGTCATTATTTTATGATTTTCAGACTTATTTATGTGTAAAGTTGGGTCTTGTCAATTGATTCACAGATTGAGTCTGTATACAATGTCATTCTTTGATTTTTTTCAGACCTATCCCAGCAAACACATGACGTTGGATCAACGTTGGATATACGTTGGATTTAGGTTGCGACGTCGGCGACTTGAATACAACGTTGTATCAACGTCGAAATCACGATGTCAGTTTGACGTCGCAATTAGACGTCGAACCGACGTTGTGTTTTGGTCATAGTTTGTAATAAGTTGTATTTTATCAAGTTTATACATTTTAAACACATGATGTGACAAAAAGTTGCTCAATAATCGTGATACAGCTGCAAATGAATACTAAAACTCGATCATTTTATTTATTCAAGTTGCCTCCCTTGATGGTGCCCTTGGTTTCTGAAATTGGAATTTCCACGTGGTGTCGCATTTTTTGGGACTTTTTCCTTTCTTTTAAAATATTTTGTTTGAATTCATCTTGTTGAACAAAGATTTGCAGAAATATTTATAGAGATAGCTTCTTATCATGTAATTTCGATAATTCCGAAAAAAATCATGTTTACTTTCCTAAAAATAGATCGACGCGCGCAGCTTTTGAACCAATTTCGACCGCCATTTTGTTAACCGTGTGCGAGAGAGAAAGATTCAATTACAGCTCTATTGTTATATTTAAAATAATACAACTAGGTAAGTTGATGCAATGTATGTTTAAATGTATATAGCACCCATGTTCTGTTGTTTTACACGGCTGTTTCAATGAAAACTTAGCGTAAAGTTCCTTGCACAATTCAACCCGATTCGGCATCGCGCCGATTCGTACCATTTTGTGTGAGAACATTTTTTATCTCTTAAATAAGCCATAAAATCTCTATCTAGAGATAAATATTAGTCCTGTTTGTTATATAATGATTGTAGTAAATCCTGTACTAATTACAGTCTGGGATACTGTCCAGATATAGGAAATAAGACCGTACGGATAATTCCTGATGCCTGTGTGGTATGCATGTTTATACGTTGGGTTTTGGTCGTTATCACGACGTTGATACAACGTCGTGATTTCGACGTTGTTCCAACGTCAGAGTCTGACGTCTAACAAACTTTCATTTTCAACCAATATACAACGTCTATCCAACGTCAGTTTCTGACGTTGTTACAACGTCTATCCAACGTCAATTGTTTGCTGGGATATATGTGTAAAGTTGGTCTTGTCAATCGATTTACAGATTAATTGTATGTACATTGTTATTCTTTGATCATTTTCAGACCTATTTATGTGTAAAGTTGGTCTTGTCAATTTTTTCACAGATTGATTCTATGTACATTGTTATTCTTTGAAGATTTAAAGTTGGTCTTGTCAATTGATTCACACAATTCAAAAAATGTACAATGTCATTCTTTGGTTATTTTTAGACTTATTTATGCGTAGAAGTGTAGAAGTGGTCTTGTCAATTGATTCACAGGTTGAGATTGTGTACAATGTCATTATTTAATGATTTTCAGACTTATTTATGTGTAAAGTTGGGTCTTGTCAATTGATTCACAGATTGAGTCTGTGTACAATGTCATTTTTTGCTCACTTTCAGACCTATTTATGTGTAAAGCTGATCTTGTCAATATATTCACAAATGAATCCTATGTACAATGTTATTCTTTGAATATTTTTAGACATATTTAGGTGAAAAGGTGGTCTTCTCATTTGGCTGACAATAGTCAACTGCCTGGAGTTACTTATAGTTAAGTTTCATTTCAAGTTAAATGTTGATGGATCATTAATGAATATAGATAGCCGTATTTTGTTGTTGAATGCATATCGAATTAAGGATCAAACGCCTTTACCAGTGATTAAAGTAGAACACATTAAACTATACCAATAACAAAACCGATCTTTAACGACTTTGTACGGAAATCCCCAAGTCCATTCGGGATGCTCTACGTAAAATGACGCTTTTAGTTTGTAAACTGGTATTCATGTATATAATCTGAATTGTCACACCCTACAATCAAACGCTTTCTGACTGAATCGAATGCTATGCACACCGGGTTTAGTATGTAAGGTATTATAATCCTGTAGAAGCAGAAATTGTTCCGAGAAATTTGATAGATATTGTTAGAGTTGTAACTACAGGCGTAGATATTACCTTCATCGTCTAGTGCAAGGTCTCTAATGTCATCTATTCCGATACAATCGTCGTCTGCTTCCTCACTGTCTGTTATTAACCAACCGGCTCTGGAAAATCTTGCAATGCTTTGTGATTCGCCAATATATATGTAGGAGTTAACAAGAAAGCATTTAGGGTCATCTAGAGAAATAGTGTTTAGGGCCTCATCCTCAAAAGATTCGACTACTTGAACTTTGTGTCCGGAGTCAACCTTCCTGACTTGTATTTCTAAGATGTCGTCATCACTTAATAGAGTGGGTAAGGGTTCATCAGAAAGTAACAGTGCAACATGGATCCCGGCTCTAGCTATTGCACGAATGTGGAGTCTGACATTGAACTGACCCAAGTAGTAACATTTATGTCCTGATATTTGAAACCTTTGCACTGTCTTGTTCATAAGTGCTACGGCTACTGTATCATCGCTTAAATCACACATGCCCAAAGGCCGTGATTTCAAATTCAGAAGCAATAGAAAAGCGAAACTACGATTAAACAGAAGGAGGTGGCAATTGGATCGATCAATCAGGACGATATTGTCTTTTAGGAAGACACATCCAGCAATGCTACAAACCGATTTGCATACTATTTGACGGATGTTGTACGTACCGACTGGTCGAATTGGACATTTAATTAATGGGATTCCAAGTCGATTTGGCATTGGTGTTTGAGTCCCTACAGATGCAAAGTCATGTCCTAATATAAGAGTTTGACCTACCGCTGATTTAGTTGGCGGTATTTCTGATTGAGCGCTCTCTTCCAGAAAACTGTATTTCGAAAGCATGTACCTATCATCATGAACATCGTCACTACCAGTATCTGTGTTAAAAACTAAATCATCATCAGTCATTGAAAAAAATGATGTGTTCTTGTCTTTAACAGGATCAGCAATATTCAAAAGTAACTGTTCATTGTTGTTTGACCAATTCTCAACTTCGGCACGCGAGTCTTGACGAGTAAGTATCAATCTTCCTAGTTGGATTCCTGTTAGGTTCGTCAAATCTGCCGTAAACTTCAATGTGATAGGATCACTTCGTCTGAATACAATAAGATGATTTTCCAAGTACTCTATTGATTCGCATATCTTTTTGTGCACGATCGATATTTGTATAGGACTACCGTATTGTGATACCGTCTTAATGATTCTTCCCAACCGTGTGTATTCTCCAATGAGATATTCACCTTTAACGGTTGAGAAATTCACCACTCTCACCTGTTCCTCGATTAGCTGTCGTGCTTCGCCGATCTTATAACACTTTAGACTGGACAGCAAACCGTGCATTATATATACCATTTCATTTAGTTCGATCCTGACTACATTCAAATATTTCGTAAGAAACCGAAGATTATCAGTCTTCGTTCGGTTATTGTAATTTATCACATCTATGCAGTCTCCTATTACATCCACAATACTATCTGGGTCACTACGCAGTAATCGGACTTCTCTCACAGAATCACATCTTCTGTGATATTTCCTGGCACACTCTATACACGTGCACACATCATGATCTTCACATATTAACTGTACCACCTTGTTCGGGTGTTTTGTACAGTGTGTCATTTCTTTTATTTGTTCAAACGCATCTTTTTCTGTTGGTATGTCATCGCCAATCAGTAGAGTGTGAGCGTTCGTTGTTCTGATCTCATGTTCGAAACAAAATGTTTCACAAAGGTATTCAGCACAATATATGCAAAATGCAGTCGCATTCGCTTTGTGTTTGCCAATTACACAATGTTCACAAGGGTTGTTTCTGTCCTGCCGTGGGTTAGCCTGTAGTAGTTTAGTATTCTCGTCTTCGGGAATATTATAAACTATTTGATCTGAGCGTTTATAATTAGATCGCGACGGTCCCCGGACAAACAGTTCCCCGCCAATGGCACGAGTTTCACTACTAACACATTCTTTGGTATCACAATCCTCTACTACCCGTATGGTATTGTCTTCAGCTCGTGTCGAACCCTGTGTACGTTTCCTCAGACGACTTTTGGAAGATCCCATCGTTTGCAAGACAGCTGTAATATAAGATATATCATAATAGGATATGGACCGTGTTCTAGGATTAATTGGTTGGTTATAAAGTCCAATTTCAACAGTATTTCAGAGATAACAAACATCAGAAACATGGTGATGTAGTTAAATATGTATTGGTCATGCTGCTTTATAGTACAGGTAAAGAGATTATATCTAAGAAGTGTCAGTATATAATGCAGGAAAATAATGTCAGATACTTTCCCACACATAATGAAATCAAAGTGTCAACATCTGAGAGAGCAAGCTTAACTATCAAACAGAAGATGTACCGTTACTTTACTTTTAACGATGAGTACGCGTGTATATATATGAGCCGTCCTGCAAAGAATGCAACATTATGGCTTCTGCGTAGATGCCTGAGCAGCCCGCGTAGACAGATACGGGCCGACACATTCCGTCCCAGGGGAATATAGGTATGGAGTAATAAAACAGAAAATGCACAGGAGGCGAAAGAATGTCTATCCGGGTAAGCCTGTGCGGCATGCTTAGGCTGATCCTGCTCGCCACTTTACGCAGATTCCACAATGTTATTTTTCTCGCGGACGACTCATATCTGTATAATAGAGAACAGTGTACAGTTATAACCATATACATCATAAAACAATTGGCATGCAACCAGCAAAAGTCAAAGCCAATACACTAATAACTCGGAAAGATATAAAATCAGCTGTGAAACTAAACTATTCAAACTTAAAATTGGTAATTATGTCCATTTCAGTCATCTGAAAAACGTGTTTACTCGAACATACGATCAAACCTACCCCGGTGAAGTGTTTCGAGTGCATAGATGTTATCGCAGAGTGACATTACTAATCTGCACACTACGAGATTTACAAAGGAACATTTTATCACAGTGAACTTCAAAAAATGGACATTCAACCAGACCAGACGTGGAAAGTGGTTACAAGCAAGCAGAGGAACAGGACGAAATAAACATTACTTTGTGAAATGGAGATATTTACCGGCGGGGTCATAGCAAGTGATTGACTGTGATATGTGTCTAGTGAACATAATTGAAATGTACCCTATTATCGTGTATGTTAATAGTTTTTGTAAATTAACTTTTATAAAGATAAAGATTTTATTTTTTTCTGATTATTAATCATAACGTCTAAACGTATCTTCTTTTTCAATAATGTTAAAGAATGTGAGCCTAAAGAGAACTAGAGAAATAACAAATTACTACACCCTGACTTCGTCTGCTTTTGTCCTATTAAAATCTTAACGAGTCTTCTGTGTATATTCTACAATATTTAAAACAGCGTTTAAATGCAAAGGAAGGAAAAGGGGTATAACACGCACATCTATTTATATCATTTACATTTATATCTCAACATCTATTTATATCATTTACTGGAGTTGAACGAGATTTAAAATTAGTCTATTTTTACATCATTGTATCTCAACCACAAATAATTACGAAAACGTGTTTAGTCACTAGCGGGCAAGGTTTAAAAATTACTACACTTTGACGAGAGAAAAAACAATCGTCTGCTTAACTTATAGGATGTATATAAACATCGTCTGTACGCGGTTTATAATCAAATCACTGAACGTTCTGATAGGGGCGGTGTATTGGAGCTGTAATAATATAGGCTTGGTTGGTTTTGGGTTTAAAGCTCTCTTCAACAATATTTACTCAATTCACAGCTGCCACTTCATCTACCCATGTTTCCTGGCTTAATCAGACGTTATTCCAATGCAATAGCTGCGTTTCCACATAAACCGTAATTCCAGTGGTGGAAGACAAATGATGCGGTGTCTCATTGACTTTGTCAATTGTCCAAAATAATGTTGGCCACGCTTGGATTCTACCTCAAACCCCTGTATTGACAGCCCGATTCACTATTGACTGAGCTAACAAATATAGGTGTTGAGGCAAATTACAAGTTGATATTTAGTATAGGTTTAAACTTATTTATTTTACATCGACTGCGATACAAGCTTTCAGATTATCTTTCTCATACTCGATGTCTGCTTTCTGTAGACTTTACCAGTACTTGCGCCGTTGGTTTGGAGCCTGCTTATCACGGGACCCGAACCCGGGACATTTGCTACGAGAGGCCGACGTTCTACAACTGCCTCCCAGGTGCGATTTGAAATTAGTATTTCCAGTTGTAGGGGAGGCAGGGCTTCAATTGAAATATAGTGGTTCTAGTGATAAGAAAGCATTAATGTTTTGTTTCAATTTAATACGATATGTAACAAAATGCCAAGGCAACCGCCCTCAAAAACGTCTGCTTCTGTGTGCTGAAGCAAAACAAAATGTTGTCTTCTGATTAAAATCAGTTTTACAATATAAACATGCAAATGCTTTAGTGTCTGGGGATAGAATGATCGAACCTGCGACCTTTCGGTCACTCTACCACTACTCCAAAGAGTTGATCAGAAGTGTAATAGATGTAGATCGGTCTGTGTTTTAGCGCGATTGATATGTACCAAGAAACATCTGAGAAACCTGGAAGATGTTTATCTAAATATGTCTAAATATGTCATAAAAACATTCAAGTTGATATTCCTCGAACAATGTCCTTGTTTAATTTGAGAAGTAAACCAAACTGTTTGTTTGCGTCTTTCTTATAAAAGAAGCTTCATCATGACACTAAGCGAGTAAACACTATCAGATAAACAACACCGTAATACATAAAAACGTATTTTACTTAAAAAATATACATTAGTGCTAGGAGGTTTGTTGTTAATAACCTCCCATTTAGAAAGACGCAGTTAAATTTTGTTTTCACAACTGAACGAAAAATGGAAAAAACCACCAAACGATGAAATAATGTTAACCTCGATGCATGTGTAACTAATGCGGATATAGCTTTGTCTGCGCATTCATGATTTTCATCCAACTATACACGATTTCTCGGAAGTCAGCAAGTATTGAGCTGGGATATTTGTTTTAATGGCGAACTGTGCAGATGCTGATCGGACGGCGAGAATAACACGTTTTCGCTCAGATGTTGTTAAATTTTACGACTCTTGAAACATCTTATCGAATAATTGTTTAAAAGAAAATGACAAAAAAGTAAGAAAGATTAATTGAACATACTGATGAAAGAATTATTTCTTTATACAAATATAATGAGTTCTCTTTTCTAGTTATGTATAGCGCATATTCGTTTAGATGTTGTTGAATTATACCACTCTTAAAACCACTTATCGAATAATGGTTAAAAAGAAAATGACAAAAAAGTAAGAAAGATTACTTGAGCAATCTGATGAAAGAACTCCTTAGTAAGATGTGAGCTCGCAGTTGTTTCACCAACAGCAAAAAGTATTTTAATCTCCGTACAGGTTTATATCAGCCACGTCTGACACTTACTACGTATGTCAAAAGTGAATTATTATTCACACAGTACTGTCTCACTAGTCTTTACCGTCTGTCTATTTAATATATGCTAAGGATATACAAAAACAACTAATGCATCTTCTGAAACAACATACTAAATTACTAATACGGTAGCCTTTTGATTTTACGCCAAATTAACATAAATGTCAAACCGGAAAGGCAGAAAGACATGGACTCTTTTGACACGGCGTAAATGTCCGTGTTGACACTTAATAACGCATGCTCTCTTCTACGCACATTTTATAACTTTGAGTTGCACCATCAGAAAATCTACTTTCTGTATTATTCAATCTCCGACAGTTTTATTCATCCATTCAGAAATTTGCATTCTTAGTACACATTCTTATTCAATACTTTTGGAGAGCCCTGACAATAAGTTTTTGGGTATAATAGGATAAAAAGCTTATCTGAAAACACAATATTTATAAATCCTCCGAGGGGCGGCATCATGCGGCGTGGTTCAAATGTGTTATTTATGTAACTGATAAGATAGCGTTAAGTACAATTACCTTTTCAGGTTACACTAAACCCTTCCAATCCGGATGTACATTTCATAATTGACTTTAGTTTGTAAGTTAGGTTTATATTTTGGCAATTAATCCCTTCCCTTCAGCAGACGCATTTGTAGCAGACGACTTTTGAAAACATTGTGGATTTTAATTCTGAAGCCACGCAAATGGATTCCTGTACGTCGTCATTTGATGGACGAAAAGATGTAGCTTTGGTAGTGGGCAAGTATTAGCTTAGGTGCAGTTGGCTGTATCATAGTTATGTGAAGCAGGGCTACATATACATTTATAATTAAAAATGAGGATAATCAAATAGGGAATATGTTTACAAGTTCTATTCCGTAGGAAACTATAGATGTATCTCAGTAAACACTTTAGTCAACATGTCCACCATAGGCCTTACTTCATGTTATATTTCCAAAGATCACACATCATTTTATATCCATTTTGAAAGTTTAAGAAAATCTTGATGAATACAAACACATTTAAAATTTTATGTTGTTTTGTGTGAAAGTTGATCACTAGACCATGTTTGAGTCGTCTAGCCCCTTATTGGCCAAACAAAACAAAAATGTGGCTTGCGTTACCTGACCTACCCAAATGTGTCACTGTCAAAACCACTTGCTAGTTGAAAAAATCTACAATGGTTTTCAATCACCTTTTCAGTTTTGCAGAATATATATCCATGTAAATGATATAACACAACATGTAAATTGTTCAACATCATTTTGCGATTGCACGCGTCATTTGT
The DNA here is from genome assembly GCA_031761405.1 of Serripes groenlandicus. NCBI lineage: Eukaryota > Metazoa > Mollusca > Bivalvia > Cardiida > Cardiidae > Serripes > Serripes groenlandicus. The sequence continues at coordinate 39,056,645 of JASEVX010000014.1, forward strand.
TTCAGAATTTTGCGAATTCGGACATTGAATTTCAAAAAATCTATATGCTAGGTAGTCCGCACCTACTCTCTTGTTTTGCTCTCCCTCTCTCTCCCTTTTGCTCCCTCTCTCTCTCTTGCTCCCTCTTGCTCCCTCTCTCTCGTTCTCTCTCTCTCGTTCTCTCTCTCTCTCTCTCTCTCTCTCTCTCTCTCTCTCTCTCTCTCTCTCTCTCTCTCTCTCTCTCTCTCTCTGTAGCGCTCTCTCGCTCTCTGTATGTCTCTCAATCTCTCTTTCTCTCTCTCTTTCTCTCGTTCTCCCTCTCTCTTTCACTCTCTGTATGTATATTTCTATCTGTGTGTACGGCTCTATGTCTGTATGTCTCGAACCCTATATGTATGTATGTCTAAAATTGAACGTAAACTCATTACTGGTAAAGGAGATTAGAACATCTTATAATTTGTTAAAAACTCAAACCATAAATCGAGTCTTACCGATTATAATGAATATGTATACTGTCAATCGTATTTATATGACGTGGCTTACGTGTTATGTCAACAGTATTTTAATTGGAACATGTTCTTGCATTTATCTAAACATTTGTGTACATTGTGAACCAAATAAGGACACAAACTATAAAGGCCAATAGAGGTAAGGATATATATGTCTCATCATTACATATGATCCTGTATCTTATAAATAAACACAACCCATAGCATTCAAACCTTTGCTCAAGGCGACCTTTGTAAAGCAATTCCCTGTCTATAGATTTTAAATTCCTCATTTCTTGCATACATGACAATGCAATTGAAGATCAAATGTGAACAAAAGCAGGTTGTTTTCATCCCATGGCTGGACTTTATTCATTTTTCATATGACTCATATTCAAAAGCATGAACTATACTGATTTAAGATTGAACTAACATACACACAAAACATGCATCACTTAGACCAAGGCCAAACAAGTCTGTCTTTAACCATTTTTTCCATGGTTTTACACACTATAGTTTGGGAAGGCTTTATTACGAGAGCTTGATGGATAATTCGCATATTTAATTGGCTTTGGAACAGGCATAAAGATGGCCTCATTCCAAGATGTAGTGGGATTTCCGTTTCGTATAACCAAAGTTTAGAAATCAAGTAAACAAGACAGGGATCGGAAAGGAAAATGCTTAAGAAGTGGATATTTTATATCTTCAGACCCTGTATTGGTATCATGGCATTTCTTCGGAGCTGTTTCTAATTATGTTAACTTAAAATATTTATTATAAGCCTCTACATTCTTTGACTTATATGCCAGCTTACGATTCGCCTTCTGTCGTTGATACTTTGGAGAAAAGTGTGTTGAGGGCGACTTTTGAGCCAAGTCATCTGACAAATTATTGGCAAAATCCTCCTTAGAAATAGTGATACCGTCTGGTGTTTTCAGATGATTTACACTAAGCCAACTGTCAACAGTCACTTGTCCCATATGTTGACGAATGATCTAGATAGTAATCTATATGCATACAGACTTCAAAAAGCACGTTTTACTTTTGGTAATATTTGAGTGAGCTTGTGTTAAAGCTATTTCGTCTGAGAGGCGATTCGCGTGTTTCAATTCGCACTCACCATCAGACCAACATTTTGGAGGTTTCTTAGAAGTTGTCGAACTTTAAAGGTGCTGAACTTCAAATGGAGATCAAACTTTTGAAATGTTGAAACTTTTGCAAATATGCTAAACGCGACAACAAAACAAGTGAAAAGTAGTTCAAAACTATTTTGGCAGAAAATATTGAAAAACTGTCGATTGGAAGTCATGAAAATGTACACACTTTTTACTGGGTATGCCTACATGTACCTAGTAGAAATGAAGTATACAGATCAATATTTAGATGTTGATGGTACTGTATATGGTATATCTAAAATAAGCCAAACCATAATCGCACAGACCCCAAATCACTTTAATTGACAATAAATGCAAGTACCGATAGAAGTATTCTACCAACTTCAGAGCCCTAGATGATGGTAATTTTTCAAGTTGTAAACTCCTTATTTGACATCCGTATCCTATGCCATAATAATTGCCTCACCGAGACGATTCATTTGAGTACGCACACAATAGGATTTGGTTGAGTAATACACTAAGTATTGTGGGGGAAAGACCTGTTCATTCCCTCTTATCTAGTCCTCCGCAATTGTAGTAAATAACTACGTAGTTTCTGTCGTAATAATGTGATGTGTACATCAATAATATTGCTCGATTGTTGTTTTGATTGTCGTTGACGATCTATTCATCATGAGTGTATCAACAAATAACGAGGGATTTATAACTGCTAGGATGAATAACCAAATGATTGTTTTAAAGGTAGGTCTTCATATTGGTTTGTTATCCTCCGAGGTGAAGTTTATCAACGCAGTAGCCTTTATATGTATATAAAATATGTTTGTTCGCTTTACTGAACATACTGCGAGATCTAAAGGCGCTTCTGAATGGAAAACAATGTACGAAAAGGCGTTAAACATTATTTTGTCGACAATTTAATTTCAAGTCGACAACAATGGCGGTTATATTATAGTTTCCACGACCTTAGCAACCATCGGAAAGGAGAGTATCGATCTATCGTTAATGTTTATTTATCTAAACAATCCAAAACGAGTGTTAATCTTATAAATTTGTGACGTGTTTAAAACAAATTTTAAATAGCCAATATCGAATTATACAATAAAAAGGTATATCGTTTATGTTTATTTATCTAAACAATCCAAAACGAGTGTTAATCTTATAAATTTGTGACGCGTTTAAAACAAATTTTAAATAGCCAATATCGAATTATACAATCAAAAGGTTATTGCATGATTATGGGAATATATTGTGTTGGGAATCGTTCATTCGGCAGTTTTACCCTTCCAACCTCGGGCAGATCAGCCGAAGCAACTCGTCCAACACAATATTTTCCCATATTGATGCAATAATCTATAATATATTGTGTGAAAAAGGCCTGTGCACTTACTCTTTTCTAGTCCTCTGCAATTGTAGTTGCACAGATCCGGATGGGACTATCAATTCGAATCAACATCAAATAGATACAAAGTTGTTCTTGCTGCGACACTAGTTATTGGTCTTAAATAATTTCGATTTGGACATGGAACATAACACTAAGTTTCCTGGAACCTATTCTAAGACGTCAATGTCACCATTGTAGAGCCAAATGCAATACTGCTGGCTGCCTAACTCAACATTGTTATCCAGATATGCTTAAATTTGCTATGCAAAGCTGCGTCAACACTCTTCATACATTTTGTTTCAGGTTCAAAGCAGTATAAACACAAGTTTTTTCGACCCGTAAAATAATGGGAGCGTATGGGCTTAACTCATATCATCGATTTAGAACGCGTACGCTGCTTATACGCTAAGTGAATCGTTTTCCGGCTGTGTCAACAATTTGATATTAACTGAAATATTTAGATAAGACTCTTCCACGTTCAAAATAGCGCGTCTCCATTGTTAAAGCAATTAGAGTTTTGGAATAGTTTGATAACTCAAAGTTAAAACAAAGTCAGGTAAGATAGTTCGTTTCGGGCTCACTCACCTGAAAATATTTTGTTTGCAAAACACATCAATATTGTGATTGATGCTGTAAAAGAAAATGTTCGACAAATTTCAAGTATCGACACAAGATGGAATAACTAATGTTTACGTCTACAGTCCAATCTTTGTTTAAAGAACACCAATGGAAAGAAAACAACTTTTTGTTTGTTTATAGGTGGTCTTTGATTACAGGGTCATCGTTAATGCAGCAGATGTGAAATTGAACAATTTAAGTGTAATTACTTTAAATAGAGAATTGCTTTACAAAGGGTGTCTGAAGCACATGTTTAACTAAAATAGTTTGCACGTAGTAGGATACGGTTTGAATATATCGTGATATATTTAATCATGCAACAGTAAATTTATCAAGAAGAACATGTTAATGTTAAACGCTTAAACGCGTATTCATGTCACAGCAGTAAGCCAAATTATTATTGATGGATTGTTTGGTGTTTAGGCCGCTTTCAAATTATTTGCAGGTATTTCACGGCGTTTCCTTGGTAAGTTACCAGTAATAATAGTTCATTTATTCTGACAGTGATCAGGCTGTCGTAATGTGTATCCCTTAACCCTAAGCACCAAGGAGGGCAGCCATTACTTCAATCTTTAAAGTATTTAAAGTATCGGGGATCGAACCCGTGTCCTCTATGCTCTACCACTACACCTCCGAGGATGAAACAAATAGAATACCATTGATTTTAGATATAAGTTAGAGACATAGAATATGTTCGCAGACAAGAAAAACACAGTCACTCGTCACGTTTTGACCACCTCGGTGGTGCAGACATGGGGTGTTCTACTCGGTTGTGGAAGTTCGACCGTCTGATCTCCGACTTGGTCATTACGAATCCTTCGAAACTATTTGTCATGGTTTTCCCTCTTTGGCGGTCAGGATTGTGGGGTTTAGAAAATTACGACGTTGTGGTCAGGGATCAGTAGACTAACCCACTATATAACATTAGAAATGTTAACAACGACGGACAAACACGTTTGATATAAGTTAGAGATATGGAATCAGTTCGCAGACAAGAAAAACACAGTTTAATTGGTCGGATAGTCACTCGTCACGTTTTGACCACCTCTGTAACGTAAGGGGTTCCCCTTGGCCGTGGCAGTTCGACAGACCGATCCCCGACTTTGTCATTTCGAATACTTCGAAACTATTTTTAATGGTTTTCGCTCCTTGGCGCTCAGGATTGTGGGGTTTAGAATATCACGACTGCCGTTGTAGTTAGGACACATTAACCAGTAGATGAACCCGCTATATAACATTAGAAATGTTGAAATCGACGACCAAACACGTTTGATATAAGACGAAAAGAGTTCTTCTCGGTGAGGGAAGTTCGTTAGTCCGATCCACGAGTTGGTCGAATACTTCGAAACTATATTTGATGGTTTTCTCTTCTTTCCGCTCAGGATTGTGGGGTTTAGAATATCACGACTGCCCTTGTAGTCAGGACAAATGAACCAGTAGACCAGCTTATTACATAAGACATATTGAAATCGATGAACAAACACGTTTGATATTCACGCAATGAATGGATTCATATATCTCGATCATAAACAAAAAACTAATATTTTTAATTCAATATACACCATAGATACTATTCTGTTATTATAATAATATCCTTTTTTGTGGAAAAATGCAAAATACAGAGTCCTTAATTTGTAATAATAAATTTGATTTTCAACAATTTAAAGCACCAAAAGAAATCGCCAATATGTGTCACTCCATATCTTGGTCGTCATGTAGTATGACATTGTAAATGAAAAAGATCCCAGATGATACAAAGCGTCTTTAAAAATGCACATTGTTACAAACGTTCTTCGCAGACCTTCTTTTGTGTGCAAAGCTTCAACTAGTGTCGTACGAAAAGAGGCTTTAAATTTGACTTAAAATATTTTTCAAAATAATAAAGACATCTGCTCTAAGCATTTAATGTAGATATTCTTACTTTCAGTCAGAGATCAATATATCAAAATTGCAAAGATATATTACGAATTAGAGAAATATCTCTTTCTGGAACAAATACGTTAACTGCTTGTTATACTTACACGTTTATGAATGAAGACCTTTGCCTCATTTTAATTTTGGTACGTTTATTTATGAAAAAAAGTTAACAAATGAATGATGCAGAGTCCTGATAACAAATCATTTAATAACATATAACAACGAAACCGCTTAGTATGCTAATAATATACTTTAAGACTAGACTCTTTTTAGCCAAAAGCGATATAAATTCCACTGATAACAATCACATAAAACACGACTATAATCTTGCCGTTGATATATTCCATTAGGGAGGAAAACACGCCATATTATTGTTATTTTCACCTTAATATTACCATCGTGATAAATATATAGATAACCGAGGAAAGCAACAACAATCACGTCAGGCAATAAAAGAAATTGTTGCATCTCCAATACAGCATCGCATAAAAGTGAGTTGTTTAAATCGATTAACTGTGATAACATGCATACATCAGTATGTCCGTTCCACTCCAAAATAGGTAGACATGGATAGGGCTGTAACGATACATTCGAATATTCGATATAATTGAATACAGGTATGTACGATACGTATTTGTTATTCGCCTCATCCATATTCGAGTATTTACAAATATAATCCAAAGCTTTATGATTTAAATTAAATTCAATGTAACCGAACTACAAACATAACAAACCTTTTGTCACACTTGAAAACCTCTTATTTATTCACGAATATTGTCATGATTATAACAACATGTAAACACAAATTAAATCAGAAAATATCAACTTAACATGTTCAGTATTTTGATTTTATAACAGGCATAAGCAAGGGAAAGAAATTGAAGCAGTTTAACTAGTTTTACGTCATGTCATAGTGTAAGATATTTTCTGATTTAATTTGTGTTTACATGTTGTTATATTTATGACAATATTCGTATTCGTTACCCTGTATTCGTGATACGTGTCGTATTCGCCACCTATTGTATATTGTAAATATGTTATGGGTGCAGTGGAAATTACTGATTTGATCATTTTTAATATTTCTACATTCTTTGAAAGTGAAGGTAGAGTATGTGAAAATTAGTTTCGTCCAAGCCTGATTTCGTAAAAACACGACGGTAACCATTTTCGCGTGGTGAATTCTTTTTTGCATGACTCATATAATTTCTTTGGATCATTTGAATGTTTGGAGGTAATTATGATCACAGATGTAGAGTGTTCTATCTGACAAACACTTAGAAAGTGTGAACATTGTAGCGTTGAAACTGGTTAATTTACATGGAAACAAATAGGGAATTTATTTTGTGTATTGTGACCTTTGTGAAATTCGATATAAAAAACATATTCAGTATAAAAAAACAATAATTTGTATAACAACTTTGTGCCGATGTGTACATGGAAATGCGATTGTATTCCTGGTTCCACTGCGTTATTATAGATTTGATATTTCACGCCTGTAGAGGTTTTATTACATTAAGCAAAAGCGAATTTTATGTTGGGTTGGTTTATTGATAGAAGTCTGGAGTATCTAAAACAAGCTGTCACCATACCAACAACACTTTCATGGTATTCAAGTCACTCGCGGTAAGGTATTTAGTTCGTTTAATTAACATCTTAATGACGAGTATACTGTACATTGGCAACTAAGACAGTCGAAGATAAACGGGCGACAAATTGAAATATGTTTATCAATAGACCGCCTCGGGTGCGTGTTCGATCACCGGCCGGGTCATGCAAAATACTTTAAAGATGAAAGAAATTGCTTTCCCTTCTTAGCGCGCAACGTTGTTGGCTTATCATTTTATGATCTTTATGGTAATCGAGAGCTAGTTGGGTTTAATCATTTCATATATATAAACTTCACCTATTTAACAGTTTTTATTCAATGCGATATATACTGAGACTGTTTAACCCTGTACTTGTAATATCAAACTAACTCTCGAATAGGGACTATATTTTAACGCGTAACATGTTTATTTTACCGATATGTTTTTATTTAGTAGAAGTGTTCGGTCTAATGTAAATGATAATTTAGAGCTACTTTGCTTTAATTAGTTCAAGTAATGCATACATACTTCAACTGTTTCACGGTGTATCTTCACGATGATGGATGCTTTCTTCAAAACGGAAAACGAGTCCGTTCATGTGAAAAAATATCATGTTCCCATTTGTAAACAGTGTATATCAAGATCAGCACCTACACATCAGCTTGTTAGAAAATCCTGTAAACTTTCTTGGATTCTAGGACAAAGAGATGTACAGGCTCATCTGACCCTACATAGATCAGAAATACAAAGGTGTACCCTTTTCCCACAATGACCGCACTAATTTAACCTCCGTGCAATCTTTATCACGTTATATTCCTTCAACTGTTAGTACCATCTCGTGGATTAGATGATGGGTCATACTAAAGGCCTTAGCCCTTAGGGTTTCGGGGTTATAATTAAGACCGACTGGCTGGTGTCAGGATAAATTGACCAGTAGTACCGATAACCTACCAATAAAACGCCGTGATATATCTGTTAACTGTGGAAAGAGGCCTAAAACACCAACCAATCAATTCAACTGGTAGTACCGTTATCAAATTCAACCTAATATGTTTTCATCGTGTAGTAAAACGGTTTATGTTAAGATTAAATCAGATATGAGAAAATCTTTAACTGTTAAAGTGCTGTCGAAATTAAGTTAATTAAAACATCAAGTATGTTGTCTGTTTGTCTACCATCTCAGCTTCACTTATGTTGAAAAGATTTGCAGAGTAGATATATAGGAACTATTTACCATTACACTGTTAATACGAGAATGTTTTCCCCGAGTTATAGCAACGCGCAAGTAAAAAAAATACTGATTCTAGTAGAGTTAATAATTGCGGTAGAAATAACTTGGTTGAGAAAACTCAATTTTAATTATCTTTCAATGGTTAAACTTTTAAGAATGTTATGTTCCATTGTTTCCATATATTCTTACAAAGGGACAGGCAGCCGGACTAGTATGGGAACATGATAACACAGAACATTTAATTGAAGTTGAAATTGTGCATTCAATTCATAATAAAATATATGAATATGATTCAAGTTTCAAGTTTCAAGTTTATTTTAACAAATCATAAGTCCCATTAATCGTGAGAAACATTAGCATTACAAATACAAAGCAACTATATAAAATACACGATCGCATAAAATACTCATCAAATCGGAAAACGAGTTTAAATAAATGGATGTATTCTGTGTTTTCTTAATATGTTTAGACAGTATGTACACAGTTAACCTGCATGACTTTTATATTAAAAAAGTAAACAGTAAAATAGCAAGGAAGTCTTCATGCGAAAAGTTCTGAACATTTTCATAGATTTGACTATTGTCAACTTTAAGGAGATTGTAGTTATATTTATATCTAGAGACAATTTCATTCCTGCCTGTTTACACTACTATATACATACGTGTGCATAAGGTCATATAACACACAGAACAGAGCATGCCAGTGGGAATGTCCTTCGTAATTGAACCATACACCCCCCCTCCCCCCCCCCCCCCCCTGACACGGCAAAGCAATATATACGCGTTCGTATAAATATATATATATATATACCATAGCATACCATTTTAATTTCTATCTTTTTCACAATACTATATACATAAAATTGCATATGGTCACACAAAAGACGTACACAGAACAGAGCATGTTCGTAGTGACCTGAATCGTGTCCCCTTCTCACATCATCCGTACCACCTCCCCCCCCCCCCCCCCCCCCCCCCCCCCCCAGACATACACACGAGTACACAGAGCTAGCATGTCAGCATCTCATTCGTAGTTGACCATAATAAATACGTGTGCATATGAAGACAAAAAATTAAACATACATGTATATTGTCACTTATGATAATTAATAATCATAATTCAAAATGTGCTGAATCTTTTAAGACTACTAATATTTTCTGACTTAACAATATCTATATATCTGTGCATATAAGGTCTGCAAAGCATATGACTATTTAAATATGTATATCTTTCATCATTGGAAATTGGACAGAGAAAAAAAAGGTAGTGACGAGATCATCTCCTATGTCTGTGCAATAAGGGTATGTACGTTCATGTGATGGTATATTTTGCACTCTACCTATTTTTACTGGTAGGGAATGGTTTACAAAAATTAAAATGTAATCTCGTTAACATATTTACTTCTTACAAAAGATGTCTTAATATGTTTGTAAATATTTGAGTCTGATGTTTGGTTTCTTTTAAACTATGGGTGTGGTTTTCGTTGTTACAAAACAGTATCAGATATCTTTGATTCATATATGACATTGTAGCTTTATCATCCCATCTTGGTATTTTCCTTAATTGTTGTGATTAGGTTACATAATGTGATATACTATTCAGGTACTGCTATTTGAGCAGTCTTGTTGTTTCCGTCATTCATTTCTTTAATGGCATTTTCAATATCGATTTTGTGTTGTTCATTTATTTTAAATCGAATCAAACAAGTGATCCCTGCAATGTCAATCATTAAACAGACATACATATACGAGAGCGACAGGAGATATGATGAGAGAGAGAGATAAGAGGGAGATAGAGAGAGAGAGAGAGAGAGAGAGAGAGAGAGAGAGAGAGAGAGAGAGAGAGAGAGAGAGAGAGAGAGAGAGAGAGAGGGACAGAGAGGGGGAGATATATATATTGAGTGAGAGAGAGAATATGGAGAGAGAGAGAGAGAGAGAGAGAGAGAGATAGAGAGGGGGAGAGATATATAGATATAGATAGACTGAGAAAGAGAGAGAGAGAAGAGAGAGAGAGAGAAGAGTGAGAGAGAGAGAGAGAGAGAGAGAGAGAGAGAGAGAGAGAGAGAGAGAGAGAGAGGATGGAGACAGAGACAGAGACAGAGCCATAGACAGAGACAGAGAGACAGAGCCATAGACAGAGACAGAGAGACTGAGAGACAGAGAGAGACAGGATGCAAGACAAGTATAATGTCTCGCTATTCTACCAATCTACAAAATACAACGTAAGCTTTGCATTTGATGCATTGAACAAGCTTGAAATATATATAAACAAAATCGTGGGTTTTGGTGTATGAGTGAGTGAGTGGTGATTGAGTAAGTGATTAGTGTTGAATCAGTACGTGTTTGTATTAATACACTGAACCGATGCTATATGTTGGACTTGGTGATGTTAGGGAGTTGCTGCACGATTAAAGGTCGTCGTGAAACATGGTAAGAAAATCGTTGTTTCAGTCCATAGTTCGAAGATATTTCTGGAAAATTCACTCAATTTGACTGTATCCAAGCTTTTTATTGAGTCTATGTCTATATGAAATACAAGATAATTGCCTCCGTATCTATTTAAATCGTTTCTCGGAATAATTGGCCGGAGGGCATCAGCATTTTGTTCTTATGTACGCCACATAACCCATTTTAACTTTAACGAAGTGATATAAGAATAAAGTTTAATTAGCTTAAGCCCGCCTTTCGTCTACGGACCTGTGATAAAGGATCTTCTGGGTTTTTTTTCTTTTTTGTTATTCCATAGAAATTTAAATATCATTGTGTTGATTTCTTCCATAAGTGGCCCAATTACGATTAAGGAATGAAATAAAAGTAAAAACCTTGGAATAATTATGCTGTTTAAAACCTGGATTTTACTGTAAATTGTTAATTTGCATTTAGTCCCATTTTCTTTTACATAGTTCTATTTTATTGTTCAAATTTTCTTTTACATAGTTCTATTTTGTTGTTCCAATTTATAAAGTTACAATCTTTTATATATATTAAGGGCTTTAATTGGACTTGATTTCCACGAAACATTTCCTGGCTTTTTTTTGTATTTGCCTCATACAATTCACATAGTTCTGTTTTATTTGTATTTAGTTTGAGTCCAGAATGCTTTCCGAATATACATACTGTTTGAAGTGCATTTTCAACGTCAGTTGTGCGTTTTAGAAATCAAGTGGTATCATCAGGTAGCTGTGATATACGTATATCGCTTTTATTTTGTAGTTGCGTATTCGGAGTGGCATTATTTCTGTTGCAAGGATGTTTACTAGGGATTGACGCCGGACATCCCTGACGGACGCCCCTTTGTGGTTGGAACGTTTTAGATTTCCACCCTTATTTATGATACAGGCTTGGCAAGTTAAGTTAAGTGTTTTGACCCATCAAATACAATCATGTTGAAACCAAAGTAATGCAACGATTCAAATAAAAAAGACTACAGTGGACTCGACAGTTCCGGGTCAGTAACCAAAAGATCGAATATTGTCTCTTTGAAAAGAAAGTTGAGAGAAACAAAATTACATAAAATGTTAAACAAATACTTCCTCCCCATGATGATATAATTCAACAATTATACCAATTTGTTAAAATGTTTCTTTAGTGTCTGCAATTGCAAGCTGTAAATTTGACAGTTTCGGGTCAAACTTGCCATTTCCGGGTCACGTGACGAATGTTTATTTCTGTTATCAGGGGTAACCTCAAACAGCTGTTTTTTAATAACAAGATATTCATTTAACATTTTTATTAAAATAATATGAAAAAATAGAACTAAAATATATCACTTGCAATAACCTATTGCCGCGAAAAACAGAACAGTGATGGGGCTAAATTTACAGTACGCACTTTTATGCACGAAAACTGATGAATTTTTCAACCAACTAATAAGTCATATTTGACAAAAAATGTAAATTTTATTAACAAATTTTTAACATTGATTTATCACCATAAGCTTTAAATTATTCTTAAAAATTTCCCAAAATAGTTTTACTAATAAATTGATAATTTTGAGAAATTCCTTTTGGCTAACCCGAAAGTGTCGTATGTGAACTAGGTCAAATTTATCCGCTAGTTTGGCATAAACAACTTCGACAGGTCAATACAAGATATATATCTTGTTCAGTAGTCAATAACCTATACATGTATGTGCAATTCATAACTGTACTGAAATTATGGCTACAATCAGCAATTTACGCTGTGACAGGTAAATAAAAATATTGAAATGTTGCTTTCGCGGAAATCGATGCAGTCATGTGTTTCGAGATTACGATATCCGTTCTTGAAATGAAACTAAACATTTTTTTCCAAATTTGACCCGGAATTGTCGATGACCCGGAACTGTCGAGTTCACTGTATTCTAGAGTATCAAAGGCTTTTCTAAAAAAACACATTTACTGCTCTTCTCTAACAATAACTAGCACTGAATTATCAGTTCCAGCCTTTACACAAGTATCTGCGGTCGACTTGAGATGAATGTGACTGGGGTTTCCGTCGATGGCCGCGGGTGCCTGGATGCTGCTCGAACTTTTTTTTTTCTGTGGTAGATGAAGAACAAGACAGGATTGGCGATACTGCTCCCGTAATAAAATGTAATTGGTATAATCAGTAAAGGATGATTCACGCTTGTGTATATAGCTAGGAACCATCCGATAAAATAGGCGATCCAGCATATCAGGAAACCTGCAAGGTAGAATTTATTGAAATTGTTAAAACATAATTCCCAGGATACAAATATTTACCTCCTCTAGTGGCCACTTTGAAAAGCATATTTCATAGTTATAAGATAAATACCACATAAGTTTAAAACAAATTCATGTTCTAAAGGAACTGAATGAAGAATCTGGCATAATAAGAACACAATCTTCAACGAAGTATGATTGTCAAACACAAATTCCTTTGTCTCTTTTAATTGTCATAAATATTTTATATTAACCCATTTCATATGTACCTATCAACATGTCAGACAAAGGGGAGGGTTAGTTAATATAGTTCTGAAAACAGTGTATAGCCCGTGAGAAAAGTTGGAAGACTTTAATTGAAAAACGGTTGAAAAACCAAATAAGCTATATGAAAATCGGAGACAAGAAAAGGCCAACCCAACGTATAATCGGTTATAATCCTTCACTATAATGAGTGCTTGAAGATTTTATACCGGAAAACACGACTGAAATCTAGTTTTATTACGATTAGCTACGCCTTGCCTTGCCTAACCCTTTCCCACATACATACATCTGCAGCAGCCGACTTTGGAAAAACTATGTAAAATGCATATAATTTGAAATAATAATAATTTAAGACTTGAATACATTTTATCAAAAGATCGAATTGCAGATTATATGTTAAAAGGGTTAAGCCAATATTTGGAAATCCTAATCATGCCTCTACCTACTGTGTCAAAAAGTGAGACAACTAGTAATAAAGGGTTTCTCTAACTCAATTGTAACACTGATGATAATGAGCAATACCGGTCATACTACATTCACTACTTACGGGTGGAAGCCTTTACTACCAGTCTCAGTGTCTTTGGTATGACACTTTAAAAATGGTAGTAATGGTTACCCCAATATGATTTCAGGGTTTCGGGGTTAGCATTACGACGTACTGTCTGGTGTCAAGATCGATGGCCAATAGTATTTGTAACTTAACCAGGAAGCGCCGAGATATATCTGACAAATTGTTGAAAGCGACGTATTACAATCAGTCATTAGTATGACACAGCGAGTTATCAAACCCTGCAATGCCGCATCCTTGTCTTTTTCGAATGCTGTTATACTTACTTAGCACTATTCCTAGTGTTAATTTGATGCTTTTCCGTTTTGATTTGGGCATCCCTTTGTTAAAAACTCGGGTTCCGCGTGAATAATCCGTGTCAGAAATGAATGTAACAGGGTGTTCTGAATAAAACATTACATTACATTGGTTACATTATCATAATGATTTTCTTCAATATGTAACATATTTCTTGGAACTTGTAGCTTTAACAATTACGCATGGTCATCGTCTAATGTACTTTGATAAAATTCACATATTACGCCTTATTGGCACTTATAAACTGATTCCAAGTTTTGATAATGAAAGTAAAGGCGAACATTGGTATGTACTTAACTAATTGTATTTTCCATCTATATACATACACATATGTTATCAATATTAGTATTATCATAATTGTTCATATGATGTGTTTAAAGCCTTTTCCGAATGAAAGATAGAAAAACATATTAACAGTATAAAGGGCATTTAGACCATATTCATTAGATATGTTTGTAGGTTATGAAATAGTTTTGATTTCTTTAATGTAGAAATTGTTGCTCATGTTAGTTTTAATATCGTTATTTCATGAGCATAATTTAATACAGCAAAATAATAGATATGATAATTTGAGCCCAGGGTTGGGATAGCAATGGACTTGGTCTACAGAGAAGTGGTCTAAAAGCATATATGTAAAGTAAAGATTCAAACGACCCTGTACATTCTTACAGTATCATCAGAGTCTTCACCATCCGCATATATGGTGTACACATGATGTAAAAATAAATAAAAAATAAACATATGCCTCTTCAATAGCGAAATGGGCAGAAGGCAGTTAAAAGGTCAGAGAAGCGCAATTTTGTCTGGGTTTACCAAATACTCCAAACGTCATTTTTATGCAGCCAAAATAAAATTTATGAAATGTGTCCCGGTTTAAAAGATAAACTTACTTGGAGTTTGTTTCAAAGCTCGGCGGTATATAAATACAACTAGTAAGGTAAAACTTCCAACGATGAAGAACAATGGTATTAAAAACATGAATACGAACTCTAAATACACCTTCACCTGAAATCGAGAAAAAAAATAGAATGAATGGTACGATAAACTTGAATGCAGTCTTCAAATACAGTAGCATCTATATTTGAGAATACAAGTAAAAGTTGAAAAGAGCTCATTCAATTGTTTCCCGCTTGCGAAAAGTTTTTCTAATATGTCTATAGGTGCTATCTATTTACGAAAACATATACAATGATAGTAAACACCAACAAAAAAGAGTTTGCTTTGGCCATCTGAAAATATTTAAAAAGTGAATGACTAGACGATGAAAATCGTCATGTCATGTGTTTTGCATGATCATGACATGTTTGGAATTCGTATAACTGTCGTTTATTAATACGAACAGAATATAATTAAGTTAAGATTTTCAGAAAATGTATTATAAATTAATAATGACGAATGTTTTATAAAAGGGCCAATATGACCCTTAATTGGTCATCTGAATGATGGTATAGAAGCTGATGTGTAACTGATAATATGAGGGGATTCAATATGGCTGCAACAAATTATGTCAAATTTCTGCTCAACCCTTCCCCAAATACTGTCGGTTTATTAAGCCTCTATTCGACGTAGGAAATGTTTGCGACCAAAGGCAGAATTGCTCATTATGAGCTATGTATACCTTTGCCACAACGCCCGATCAATATTTATAGACATGTTATCATCTTGCCAAGGTGATTTCAAAGTCGCATGTAGCAGATTTCTTGTATTTGGGTAAGGGTTAATCGTCTTGATATCGATAATAAACAAGTGAATACAGATGGTCCTAAATCGACCACATTGGTTAGGTGGATTAGGAGAACATGACATTTAAAGTTCAATTGACCTCTTTTCTGATGCCTCCAGATTGTTATTTGTTTCGACCAATCAATATAGCTTCTACCATGACTGCCATGAGTTTCAACATATCAAGATCGCTTGAATAATTGAGCGGATTAGGAGTAGATGTAAATTGAAGCCTTAGGTTCATTTAACCTTATATATGATGCTTAGTCGTTCTGACAATCAAAATGGCTTTTACCAATTGTATATCGCCTTGGTGGTGTAGTCGTAGAGCGTCCGTTTCGGGTGCAGAAAAACGAGAGTTAGATCCCCGGTGGGTCATACTAAAGACTTTAAAACTGGAAGTAATGGCTGCCCTCCTTGACGATTAGGGTTACGTGGTAAACAAATATTGACTGACTAGTATCAGGATAAATAAACCAGTAGTAATTATCCAGGAAAATATGTGATATAGCTAAAACCATAGTGACCCTGAATCTTTCATCACAAAGTCAATGCCAATAACTAATTCGAACTTGGCCTAGATATCATCACGAAAAAAGCCTTCTGACAAAATACTTATTCCAGACTGTCCACAATATTTTCCTTTTTTCCCTAGTGACCTAGTTTTTTTATCAGACATGATCCACATTCAAATCTTGCAATCTTCAAAACACCAATTCAAGTTTAAACTGGGGCCTCCAGTGTTTACAAGAAATTCCTTCAATTTGACATTGCAACTAAGGATTCTCTCCGAAGTGACACATATTCCAACCTGCCCTAGATATCATCAAGACATACCTTCTGACAAAGTTTTAAGCTGCTGAAGAACAAAATACACTCTCTAAAGTGTTAACAAGATATTTCTCAAATTTTGCATAGTGACCTTGTTTTTGACGAGTTATGACCTATATTCAAACTTAACTTATTATCATCCAGCCAATTAATCTGACGGAGTTATTTTATGCTTAAAATGAAAAATGCGGTTTCCAGAATGTTAACAAGATTGTCCTTCAATTCAATCTAGTGACCTATGTTTTGACCCGACATGATCAATATTTAAACATGGCCTAGAATTAAGCAAGATAAAACAACAGAATAAGTTTCATGAAGATTGGATGATAATAATGTTGGTTAGTAAGCAAACTGATGACAACAGAAGACAAAAGAAGTAAAGAAGGCGATCACAAAAACTCAGCATAAGCATTTTGTGCCCAGATGAGCTATAAATGTTGAAAGCAGCATAAAACACCAAACAATCCATCATAAATCTACAAATTGTTAAAAGAGGTACTAAGGGATAATTTCTACCTCTTTTTATGAAAGCAGACAAGCACTTAAAGTATTTCATTAGAATGACATTTCGTCATTTTGCCCCTTTCCTGAACCCACATGACTGCCATGTGTTTTCAACAAATCAATATGGCTTGGACTGTTTTTTAGAGGGTCACTCAAAGAAAGTTTCCGCATAATTATCTTGAAATTTGGCAAGCGGATTAGAGGTGAAGAATTTAAAAATGTCACCCCTTTCTGATCCCTGGCAATATTATATATATATGAAGCAGAATATTCATGTAAAGTTTGATTAAATAACCCTTTCCCTTTTAAAGACGATTTCTGATGCCACTGCAGCAGACGGCTTTTTGAAACTTGTCAACAAAAGAAGAAATTGCACGAAACGAGCAATTTCTCCCTTTGTCACCATGTTTTCAATTATATTCAATTATTGTACTTTCATTTAATGGGAGTTTCTAGTTGTTTTCTGGTATGTTTTCAAAGTCTTCTGCTGCAGATTAGTTGGACGTGGGAAACGATAAAAACCACCAGTTTCAGAGAAGAATTTTTGATATACACTGGACAGTGAGTGATCACAATAGATAACATTGAGCCTTAAAATCAAATCTTAACTTTTTTTTGTTATAGATATTGTATGTATTGTTACATTCTCACAAACAAGGAATTTGATTCAGATTGCTTTGTAATTGTCGAAGTCTGGAGGAAAGCTGGATAAATCTTAATGTAAGAAAGTACAATTCTCAGATAATATGCAAATCTTAATGGGGAAAATAGAAATTAATCATTATGAGAAATTTCTGTTCTCCCCTCAATATTTGTTACATGTTGCCTGCTTCTGATACAACAGTAGAAGTAGTCTGTAAGTAGTAAAGGGAAAATCCTTTTTACATGTAGATCATCTTTCTGAAGCCCCTGCAGCAGACAAATTTTGAAAACAGTGTGACAAAAAAGAAATATTGCTCATAATGAGTAATATCCCCTTTTGCCAACATGTTTTCAACTATTTTAAATAATAATACTTTTGAATATAGAAATGTTCTAAAATGTTGTCTAAATATTTTCAAAGTGGTTTGCTGCATATTTGTTGCATGTTGGAAAGGGTTAAGAACACTGAAATTACTCTAAAATGTATGTACCTTCATAATTTAAAACTAAAGAAATCTATGGTTTTCTTATAGTCGATTAGGACTATTTTTCTGCTTTCAATTCTTTATTTGAGGTGGATGACTTTTGAAACATCTGAAGCATTGATGTGTAAAATATACTGAGTCAAAATTGAAATTGCTTTTATTGAACAATTTATTCTTTTCTTTAAGTGGATGTTACCGTATCTCATAATGCAATTGTCTATTGTCTATAATATTTATATATTTCCCACATCAACAAATAACCAGGAACCCTTTGAAAACATCTTGCAAATAAATACTGAAAAACTTAATTAAATTAAGTATAATTATTGAAAAGATTTGAAAACATTGTGGTAAAAGGAGTAACTGCTGATTTTTAGCATTTTTTCCATTTGCACTAATGTTTTCAAAAGCGTTCTTTTCACAAACTACATTAGACTATCATTTGTCATTATATTAAATTTTAGTACCCAAAAGCGCTATGTACTTGTAAGCAAGTATTAGTGTTCAACCCTGTCTCATATGCAGATGACTTATAACTTTAACATTTGTCCTTATATAAACGCTTTCGACGCCTCTGTAGCAGACGGCTTTTTGAACACATAGTGACAAAAGAAGAAATTGCTCAAAACGACCAATTTCTTCTTTTGTCACAATGTTTTCCACTTTTAGACAAAGGTTATCTACTTTTTTACAAAATATGTTCAAAATCGTCTGCTGCAGAAGTGTCGTATAAGGGACAGGATTAAATAACATTGACATGATTGTTGCAAAATTCGAAAATCCGAACGAGTAATTTCTCTTTTTGTGACAATGTTTTTGATTAGATACAAAGAAAATGATGACAATTCAGTGTTTTTTTCTTAATCCAAATTGGAGATGAAATTGAGCCCCATTCACAATCAAAAGACACCTATTAATTCCAAAAACGTAGGTGGAAATTTCTCAAAATCTGACTTTCATCACATTTTACGTGTCACTATCTTCACAATTGAAAGGCACAAAACAGGAAGAATAAAAAAACAATTGATAGATGTTGTGCAGGGTTTTGCGGAATTGTTTTCAAATAAGTCTGCTGTAGTCTGATTTATCTGAGAAAACGCTATATTTTGCTACATTTGTTTTAAGAATTTGCATTGGTTTCAGTTTATTTGCTTCATGTGTGAAATGATAACAGCTAATTTGGGATTTATTTCACATGATTCTTTAAATTAAAAAAACTATTATGAGTTTCAGTGTTAATCAAAATGATCTTATCTAAAGTGTCCTCTTCAATCATTTATTCTCTTAAGTTGCCCAATAATGCTGTCCACAATAAGATTGTATTTGTTCTTCTCCATGAGTAATTGCCAAGTTCTGTTGTCAGAGTGCTTTAAGTTTTTTAGTCCGAAATTTGCCCGCTCCACATGAATACGCTCGGCAACTATCAGCTCCATCAACTTTCTATTGTCTCTGCTTATGAAAGTTGTTTCCTTTTCTTCATGAAATCTTGAATGTTAAGCTTATTCACTCTTAACACAAAAGTCAAAACCCGCTCTCAGCCATGATTTTATCACCAAGCAAAAACTAATTTAGAAATTTCGGAATTCTTAGTTTTGTGTATATATAATTGGTCACTTAATGAGGTGCAATGTAGCCTGATAAGGTCAGGTTGGCTTTAGAACCTCATTCCAAGAAGGGAATTAAAACGTTTTTCAGCTTTATCTGTATTGACCTTTTACAGTGACATTGCGTTTATCTGGCCATCATACAAGATATCTCCTTGCTGTAGTTGTCTCCTGTACAGTATACAGCTATTCGGGACAGGAAATGGATTTTCCTTGCTTGGTCGACCACAAATAAAGTGGACTGAATATACCTAAAATATAAATATAAAAAATAGCTACAAACAAATGTTTGTCTTTTTGGCACTAGTATAACCAGTTTCCTATGTAATTACAAAATTTGGAATCATATCTTAGATAATCAGAAACATATTAACATCTACCCATTGAAATACCACTAAGGTGACTACATGTGAAGTTTGGAACAATTCGCAAGCCCCTTGAAGGATTTTGATACATAAAGAGAATGTGACATGAACATATGGAATGAGAGAAATTCTTGATTTACCCATCATATATTCAAGTGTTGAAAATGAGTTTCAAATGTAAATAGATATATTACTATATATAGACAATTTAAAAAAAGCTCGACAATATTAAGGGACTCTTTCGCAATAGCAATACACTGGTATTTAGCCTATGCTTTTGTTAACTGGATCACCAGTTTAATAACAGCATTTAATAGCACATGACCTGGTGTTCGGTTAGTTAGTTTAACATAAATACAGCCATAGTATTTGTTTACAAATACTTTTCATTTGGTTTTTGCTTCTTAATGCAATGCTGTAGTCTCGTGTGACAGCTAGTTTAGCTATTTTGAACAATTGACTACACCCATCGGCATCAAGATTACTACCGCCCATCACGGACATTGACAATGTACTTACTCTATGTTTTAACGGGAACATTAGTAGTCCCACGTTTAGATAAGCGTCTGATTAATAATAATTAACTAAGGCTTAAACAGTGTTTCTCATGTAGACGCCTCCTGACACCTCTGAAGCTGACGACTTTTTAAATCATAGTTGCTCATGATGAACGATTTCTCCATTTGTCCCAATGATTTAAACTCTATTCATATTCATACTATCATCGTCTGCTGCAGATTTATTGTATGTGGGAAAGGGTAAATTATAAACAAAACAAACCACAGGCTGGGTATGCAATGTGAGCATTGACTATATACATGTATGCATGTATCTGAAAAATCTAAAGGGTTTATATATATTTAAACCAATACTAACCAGTATTAATGTTTTCTTATGTGTTGTTGACCTATGTTTATACAAATGGATCCAATTAAAAACGTATGCAACTTTGGTAAACTGTAACTAGTCGCATTCGCTTAACTGTATATTTGCCACAGTACCACGATTTAATTAAAATGTATCCCACTCTCTTTGTCTATATCTTATTGCATAATTCAAAACAGGAAAGTACATGTAGTGCAGCATAATCCCGATATTTGAATTATAGTATATCATACAATTTAACACATGTTACCGAACTCCCTTCTGCCATAACATATACGTTATATCGGTAATATTTCCTAGGATTGTGTATAATTATGTTGTACAAAATTGCAATGGTGCGAAGCCACCGAATTTACGAACTCTTTTTAAAAAAGTCAGTCAGAAAGCTCATTTTCGTCAATGGCCTTATTTGTTCAACCAACAATTGATTGTAAAAATAATCGGATGGTTGAACAAAGAAGGCCATGGATGAAAAAAAGAATGTGTATGAATATTTGTCAATTCGAAGAATTTTATGTCAGTCAGGACTGACGATTTTCGCGAAGACTGCCGGCATCTTTACAAAATAATGTAAGACCTACTTACTAACAGTTTAGACGATAGATTGGAGTTGTTTCTATTTAAATATTTCTCCAGATACATCTCTAGTAGTCATTATTCGGGATACATCGATATTTAACGCTTCAAACGGCAACTTGTCGTTGTGTCTGTTAAGCGCCTTACCGAAAATGGCGTGCATCTAGTGGTGGGTACAGGTTCCATAGTCGGTTATTTTGATGAACGAGAACAAAATATTTCATTCCGAGTGTCACGCCTATTGCGCTTACTGTTCTTTTATTACCTTAAATATCGATTTAGAATTAAAAATGATTGACTAGTCGACAATAATTTTCAATCCGTGTTTAACGTCTGACAGATCGCGTTTTATACATAACCAAAATGGCGAATCCTGTGAATTTGGCGAGTTTAATTTCAGAAACCTTCATGGGTTATGAAAAAAACAAAACCAAAAAACACCTGTTGCCTTTTTTTTTCTTATCAATCCCTCCCAAATTAACACGCACTTTGACGCATTTATAGCAAGCGGCATTTGAAAACTTTGTGACGAAAGGATACACTAATTTCTCCGTTTGATACAATATTTCGAACTCCATTCAATAATAATACTTTCATTTTGAGAGAATTTCCACATTTTTGCCTAGATATTTTCAAAATCGTATGCTTCATAGTTGTGGTATATGTGAAATGATTGAGTATATTCATTTGAAGTCTTTAATGTTTCGTCTAAAAGCTTATTTATTATTTTTGATTTGACGCCAATTCAACAACATGTATAACGAAAAAAAACACATAAATTGATCCCTGTGTTAACAACTTATTATATTTCTAGTTTAGCTGCCTTGCTTGAGGAAACTTAACCAAGGCCGCACATAGCAGGAATCGGAACCGGAAACCGAAGTCTTATATCAGTACGCAATTACCTTTGTCACGGTTGATTCTTTTCTCGTTCGAGCCCCGGTCGAGTCATACAAAAGACTTTAGAAATGGTAGTAATGGCCGCATTTCCTGGCGCTCAGGGTTGCGGGGAGAGCACCGACTGACTGTATGATGTCAGGATAAATGGATCAGTAGTACTGGTAACTTACCCAGGAAACGCCGTGATATAACTGAATACTCTTTTGAGAGCGGCGTAAACCATCAAACAATGCAGTCTCATTCAATATTGCCGTTAAGATGAATTTGAGTGTTAGCCATTTATCTCTTACAGTACTCACTACTAAAGTACCATACCGTTTGTCCCTCTATGATATCTTCGTAGGTATCGCCAAAGTATAACATACACGTTTGCTTGTCTCCAAAGCTGAAGTAATTTCCATAGTATGTCGCCTCGTAGTATTTAAGGAAGGGTGAACAGCATATAAAACAGAAAACCCAGCACGATATCACACTGACCTTCTGTAGTACGCTTCCTGTTAATAAAGAAATAAATGGGTTTTTTTAATACTAATAACATCAGGTTTAAGGGACGAACAATGATTTTAGATCATGAATTACTCTTTTTAATATCGGCGCTCGATATAGATTAGCTTTGTTCTGTTTAGAGGCATTTTAAGTTTGCATATAGTGTGACCCCGTTTTTGTCGATAAATGATTACTCCGTATGGGTTAACATATATAGTATATGCTCAGCCTAGATTCAATCTATATTGTGTGTATACTCAGCATTGGTTTATATTTACATGAAGCGCATATCCTCTGTTTAGATAAACTCTAAACATTTTGAATGCTCATCATTTGTTTACATATATAACATATGCTCTGTCTAGGTTAACTCTTACTTTTTATAGACTCAGCATTGGTTTTCAAATAAAGCATATATTCTGTCTAGACTCAATCGTTGTACATACACACTATTGCTTAACATATATAGCATATGCTTTGTTCACTCTAGATTGTGTTAGTCAAGTGTTATATTACACTTATGGCATATGCTCTGTTTAGATTCATTCCACCTTTTGCATACTCAATATTGGTTTATATATACATGTATAGTATATGCTCTGTTTAGATTCACTCTACCTTTTTGCATACTCATCATCGGTTTACAAATTGCGTATGCTCTGTCTAGACTCATGACGGCGAGTATATAGTTTGAGGTCACGATGCATGTTTTTGCAAGTGTACGTTGTATTTTACAAAAAGCTTCCCCAGCCATCCAGAACGGTACAAAGTACTCCAAACCGAGGGATTTTTCCACAGCACCCGGTAACGCACTGAGTAAGCCTGTTGCCAGATCTAGTAACGACAAATCGAAAAGGATTAACAAACTCTACTATATTATTTAGTTTTCAAAATGATCTGCAACTTTAGTTGAAGGTTTGAATTGCAATAATGTGTTTATATGCCATACTTTACTTCAAATTGCCCACAAGTTGGTGTTTGTAAGTCGTTGGTAAATAAACCGCATACTGTATTTTGAAACTCAAATTGGACATCCTTGTGCTAGTCAATATCAGCTCAGACCAACCTTGATTGCATAATACCGGGTCAAGTAACTATATATTATATACCATGTTGTTAATAAGTAAAACGATGAGAAATAAATGATATATATTAGAATTACATCACCTTCTATAAAATATCTGGCTACCTTCATTAATATTAATGTATTGATGGAAGAGCAAATATAGTCATTGAAAAGATTAAATAGCCGAATATGGATTCGAGTTTACGACTTAAATATCGACAGGCAGCTTCATTATAGAATGAGCCATATCTCGGTTCACCATCATTTCTCGGAGGGCGACGATTTTGCCTAGGACCAGAATACTTTTGAAAAGTATTGTGGCATTAACAGAATAAATGTTTACCTGCTATAGCGAGATTTAGTAGAAAGAAATACAATCTGGACCGCTTCTTGTAGCTACATATCAAAACTATGACGGTCAGGTTGAGAGATACAATCAACACAGTCAATAACCATGACCACACAAGAAAAAAGGTGAAATACGTCTGAAATATACAAATATAAATAATTTAACAGAGTCTATAATCATTACATCACGAGGCCAACGGTGAAATACGTCTGAAATATACAAATATAATACACTGACAGAGTCTGAAACCATGATAGCACGAGGTCACACTGAAATCATTATCAAATGTCAATACTTTAATACTGTCTATACAACAGAAATAACAAATATATTAACCGTTATGACACAAGGCCAAAGATTAACATTAATACGTCTGCATTATTTAAAAGAACATTGATAAAACATATAAAGTGATTTATAACCAGTTTAATATCTGATTCCTATACATACGACTAAAATATGGAAAGCCGAAAGGTTTGTTTCAGTACTAGTTTAACAGTATTTTTTTTATATTTTAGCATCAAACGATTCTGCATTATCCAAACGCTGACAAGATAATTGCCGTATAATTCAAGACATATACAATTGTAAAGTCGTGGCCTATTGTAGTTCCATCTCTATTTAATAAAGATTAATATGTATTAATATCGATATTAAAACAAACTATCACGCTCAATGTCTGCGTTCTGGAGACTTAAGCAGAACTAACGCCATTTTTGTGGAAAAATGCCAAAGGCAGACTTCCGTTCAGCATAATATTCAATCCTAAGACCTTTGGTGCGAAATGCCATCACTCTCTATTTGTACACATTTATCTTCCATTGTCTTCCCTAATGGAAGGGTCAGCATTTCTGACTTATAAGACACCTTTGTCCTGATTACATTATTACATTATGATGTTCTTTATTTATAATAAATGAGATTTTCACAAATTCAAAGCCCTACATAAATGTAATATGAAATAAATATGTCCTTGACTTTTGGTTAGTAAGTTGACTGAGCTTGAACTTGAACTATCGAATATTAATTGAGTTATAGTCGAAAACATTTAATGAGTAATTACACGACAGCTTTTAAATCTTGTGTGCAGGGGATAAAATATGTTGAGACTAAATGCACTTCCAGAAACTCTCAGAGACTTTGCCTTAATTCATATTAATAAATTTGATTTTCACCAATTCAAAGCACTACAAAACATGAGTCACTCCATATCTAAATCGCCATGCAGTATGACAATTTCAAATACAACTATACTGGAATCCCAGATGACACAAGGCTTCTTCAAGAATGCAAACTATTAATATACTCGTAATATCATATTACTGTTACACTCGAATGTGGACTATATTTTAATGCGTAACATACCCAGACATGTTTTTATTACCGATATGTGTGTGTTTGGTAGAAGTGTTCCAACTGATCTTTATGATAATCACATAATCTAGTTCTATTAAGCATTAATTATTGCATTTAATATATACACACTGCACCTGTTTAATATGCAATGCGATATACACTGAAACTATTTAACCCTGTACTTGTAATATCAAAGTATTGTAAGACTCGAATGGGCACTATAGTTTACCACGTAACATACACAACATATATCTATTACCGATATGTATTTATGTTTTTACTTTAACAAAGATTGCCGATTGATTCAGATACAAATCTAGATAAAGCTGAGCTTAATTGTTTCATTTAATTTATACACAATCACCCTTTTTAACCCTGTACTTTCATTAACAAAGTGATGTTACAATCGAATGGAGACTATACCTTAACGCGTCACATATCCGGACACGTTTGTATTACCGATATGTGTTTGTTTGGTCAAAGCGTTCAATCTAATGTTTATGATAATTTAGATCTCGTTAACCTCCCGTTCATGTGAAAAGGATCAAGTTGCCATTTGAAAGCAGTGTAGAAACAGATCATCCTGTGCATCGATACAGTCCGATCAATATATACACACAGTCAAATAGTTACTTGTAATAAGGCTGCTAGAAAGATCTGTAAACATTTGTAGATTATATGACAAAGAGATTTACAGTCTTTTTTGACCCTACAGAGTTTAGAAATACAAAAGTTACCATTTTTCGCATGGTGGCTATAATTTATACTTATAGTAGAGGGCACTTATGGCCAAAAGTGGTAAATATAGGAATTAAAATTCTACATAAAAGATATGTGGTGTGTGCATTCTATATAATCAAAACCCAGACTGTACATAAATCTGCTGGTGCGTTTTCTTTTATTTTTTGGGGTGGGGGGGCGTGTAAAACGTTGAAAAGTTGAAACAAAATTGGAATTTCTGCAGTCAATTCATAATATGGTTTCTTTTACTTCTGAGGAGTTCAAATCTTTACTATTTCATCTAGTATTTATATACATATTTGTCACTATATCAAATCAGTATAAATCCGAGATGGCCGCCCAAATTCAAAATGGCCGCCAGAAAAACATGAATTCATAGCATAAAATGTGTTTCTTACGCTATAACCAGTTCTAAATTGTAAAGTTTCCTTGTTAATGGATTATTAATGCTAAGGTAATTACAAAAAGGTTCAAAACAGTCTAACAGAATATGATAAAGCTAGATCATTAGCTCGACTTTTCCTAGAATATGAGAGCTATTCTACTCACCCTGGCGTCGGCGTCGGCGTCACACATTGTTTAATGTTGTGCATGCAACTATACATATTACACCATAGCTCAGTTCCAACTTGATGTATTGCATTGAAACTTTTTTCAAGGCTTTTCAATCACCATAGCTATCTAATTCATTAAGTAAGATAACTCTAGTCCGCATTTAATACAAATATGGCCATTTTTAACTTATACATTCTGGTTAAAGTTTTGCTTGCAACTACATTAAGATACCATATCTCAGTAACTACTTTATGTATTGTATTTAAACGTAATACGGCCATTCTCAACCATCTTACCTTAGTTTAAACTCAAGTTGGATATCTCTTTTTCTGCATATTATGCAAATTATGGCCCTTTTTGACTTAGAAATTCTAGTTTAAGTTGTACGTACAACTACATTAAGAGACCATATCTCAGTAACTACTTGACGCATTGCATTGAATACAATGCACATAATATACCTTTTTTTTAATAAAATGTTCTGGCTAAGCGGTTGAATATTTGGGCAGGCAGTCTTACGGACAGCTCATGTTTTTATTCAATCTGAAATATGTGATAAGGAAAAATAATGTTAAGATGAAAGGAGAAACGAGGTGATAGCGTGATTTACGCACTGAATCACCGAACATGCAGTATCAAATTCAAAATGAGACAAGATAAGTCATTGAAAAATCCAAAATCAACTTAGAAGAGAAGTATTTCTGTAAGAGGAAGACAGAAAGATACAGTACAAGGGACAGCATTTATGAAAGTTGAAAATTATCTCGAAAGACATGATGATGAGCAAATTACGTTGTCAGAGTTGATAGAAAAGATTGTTAAATATGTAGATGGAGCAGATGAAAGTTGTTCATCAGTGGATGAGAATACGTCTCAAGGAGCATTTTGGAGTTGACCTAGACTAATCGAATTATATAGATCGAAACGATACCAATGATCAACACTATTGGGGAGTATCCTCGCTATCTTCGATAGTGTTTATGCCAATAACAGACCTTAATCCATTGATGAAACATGTATATATTTTACACTGGGGATAAGTTAGCACGCCAAACGATATTACGCTACTCCAGTTTTGACATTCGATCAGCCCTTGTGGTTTAAAGCTAATACGATCATCATTGCATAACCTACCAGCATCAATCTTAGTATAGAAGTTGTCTGTTTAGGGGCATTTCATACAGAGATGAGTTTCCTGGGTGCAAACGGACATTTAAGTAATATCAAGTACGAACAGTCTATGAAAGGGTCTATTAGTGCAACCATTATCATATGATATTACTGCAAATGGTGGTATCGTCAATGGTAACCTGTTATTTCTTTCATCGTATAATTAAAGAGTATAATTTCAGATACAGTGAGATTACTAGAGCACATCTACCGTCTTTTAGCCTACCATCTCAGTTTCACTTCTGTTGCAAAGAGTTGTAGAATAGATACATAGAAACAATTTAGTATTACACTGTTGATACTGGAATGATCTCCCGATTTAAAATAACTCGCGAGTAACAAAAAAAAATGATTATGGTAGAGTTAATCATTGCGGTTAAAATAACAAGGTTACATAAGTACTGACGTAACATATTACGTCATATTGTATAGAAATATAATATTATATTATATAATCTATAAAAAACAAATATCTCATACTTTGTTATAATCTGGTGAACTGTAAACTTCATCAATATTCTATACTGTTCATGTTAAATGCTTGCTACTATATGTCATTATTGTCAACCATTTTCTGCTCATGTCTTGTTTGCATATGGGCAAGCATGCATGTATTTAGATACATATAAATAAGCGTGTATGAAATTGATGTGAACATGACCATGTACATATGAGCACAAATATATACAAGATGTTTGTTTGTGTATCTTTCACTGGGCAAATTATACCTCATATTGAATACTTCCTGATACATATTGGGTGGCATATAACACTTGCTTTCGGAATATTCGGATATTGGCCAGCGTCAAAAATAGAAATAATGATAAATAGTAAGTTTTGGGTACAATTTTAATAAATTTTTGATTTAAATGTTTATTAATGTGAAAGTAAACTCTCAGCAAGGGTTTCAATTTTTCGACTGAACCCACTTCTCTTTCTGGTTTGACAACACTGGTTGCGGAGCTAGGCGGGAATTTAGAGGTACATTTGAATAGTAGCTTCTCGCGTCCACGATTGCTTTTACAGGAGCTCAAAACATGGTATTTCTGACTGCATCCACATATTGCCTATTGTCTTGAGAGTCTACGTAGTTTTTCAATTTTGCACCAACCACCTACGTTGTTGTTGGGTGTTTTTTTGGAGTAAGGGTAAAATTGCTCTTTTTTTCCTACGTTTTCATCCTGTTCAGACCACTTGTGTGGCCAATTCTTTTCATAATATTGACTGGGAGTGTGCATTCTAGTCAATTTCTTATAATTCTGGCACTCTGTTATACAGGAAAATCCTTTCAATAATACTATAATGGATATTATGAGATATATTGAGAGAATAAAAGTGTGGCAGTCCCAAGGAAACAGCAAATCAGCTTTTAACTGTGTATTGCAACATTAGCGGTATACATTGCTATGAATTTTCTTAATATTTGTGTTATTCTAAGTAGAAATATATGCCATCGTGTGTTGTTGGTGTAATACAGCATTAGATATATTCACAGAAAAACAAAATCAAATTGTTATCTTCAGGTACGCTTAGATCGGAAATATTATGAGTGCAACATTAAATTTGTACCATTTTATCTAAATATGAGCCGCTTCTAGTGATGTTTGATGTTACTATACCTGTGTAAATTGAATACTCCAGCGAGTCTTCACTTTGATGTGACAAAAATGTATATGCATCTCTCGACAAGCAACTAGAAGTGTAGGTAAACACTGGCAGCGCATATATATGTTTGAACGCCCCTGTAACTGTAAACGTTAAATACGAATATCAGCCACAGTCTCAACATTGCTTGAACCGTAAGAGCCCTGCTAACCTGGTCCGTTATGAATATATTGACAAGCAACTAGAAGTGAAGGTCAACACCAGCAACGTTTATATGATTGTGTACGCCCCTGGAACTGTAGACGCTCAATACAAATCTCAGCCATACTCTCACCCTTGCTTGATACGTAAGATTCATCACTTCACAATTTTCATCCAAATATTCATACACTGTACAAAATACATAATAACATTTTGAAGAGTCCGCTATATAAATACGGCGACGAAAGAGTTGATAATTAATAAACGCTTAAGTTAGTTTTTGCAAATGAGATATATATTTGAAATAAAAGAAACATGATCAGAAGTACAGCTGAATTTGTATTACGACCATGTTCTTCATCATACGTTATCTCAATCAAGCGAAACATGGTACGGCCAATGGAGAAAAAATGCATGTAGTCCTTAAAATTATAATATTGTCCCTAGATTTAACCCTTTCCAATTCTTTTTCTCATATATCAATATCAATAAAAGCTCTTTATGTTAAATACTCCTTAAATCAAACCTTACACACATACAGACGTTTTCGTACGACTCTCTAAACAATCATTTTCGAAAAGATTAAGGAAAAGGGCAAGATTGATCATTATGACCATTTTATAGTTTGGAAATAATACTTTCCTGGTTCTGTCAAGGAACAAGGACTATATACCTTTTATATTGTATGTTGTATATTGTATATTGGCATAAGTTGTCGCAATTCTACGAAAGTCGAATTCCATATAGCTGGGTGGTCATTTTAATTTCCATTGCCAAACTTCCGGGAAATCCGTTGTCTAAAAAGATCCTACAGGGTGTTTCAAATAATGAATTTGAAAACTTTCTACCTAGATATGTTAACTGAAAGTGTTGTTTTATTAATAGATGCAAAACATAACTTTCATGGTTTTGATATTATACTTATATTTACATATGTATCCCCAGAATACTCTTCTATTTACTCAAATAAAGATAATAATGGTATTGAAATTCTGAATACAAATATAACCCAAATTAAGGGTAACTTTCCAAATGCTGACTTTTCTGGCGGGAGATTTTAACTCACGTATTAAAAACTTAAACGACCTTGTATTAGATGATAATTTATTGTTTATATTTGGTGATGATGTGCCCTATCCTGAAGATGATTTGAATATGCCTAGATTGCCTAAAGATACAGATTTAATCGTTTTGGTTTATCATTTATTGAATTATGTTGCACTTATAGTATACATGTTTTTAATGGTCGCCTTTTTGATAATATTCCTGGTAACTACACTTGTTTAGCAAATAATGGAGCTAGTGTTATCGACTATATGGCAGCCACTACAAGTTTATTTAAATACGTTACACACTTTAAAATCGATGATAATGATGTGTCTGTTCATTTTCTTATTATCTGTCATTTTTCTTTCCCTACAAAACCAAATCTAAATAATCATATTGTTGATAGTGAAGAAACTATGTCACCATGGCTTAAGTATAAATGGAAGCCAGAACTTTAAGATATTTTTGTTGATAAACTTACATCTGAATTTCAACAATTTAATGAAACACGTAATAGTCTAGAAACCCGAACTTTGTCTTCGTTTCTACCAGATTTTATTAATATTTTTTAAATTATCCGCTGACAATATGAAATGTAAACGTACCAAAAACTTATCGACTCAACCACGAAGGTGTGATAATCAGTTTAAAACCCTTAAAAGGGAGAAACTTCGTTTTCTTCGACAGTTCCGAGTTTCAAATGATAGACATGATTTATTGAAATATAAAACGTCAAAAAATGAATTCAAATCATTGTGCAACAACACAAAGTATTTACATTGCAAAGTTAAACGAAAGCTGCTTGTTGATTCTAGGAAAAATGCTAAACAATTCTGGAACATCCTGAAAAAAGGAAAAAGTACAGAAAATGTAGGTTCATTAATAACATGTAATTAATGGCATGACTATTTTAAATCACTCCTAAACCCTATTGTGGTTGATAATAACGTTTTCGAAGATGCCAATTTCTTGGTAAATGTAAATCATGATAATTATATATGTGATGAACTAAATATACCGATTTTTGACTTAGAAATTAGGCAAAGTATAAATAAGTTACATGCAAACCGGTCACCTGGACCTGACGGTGTATGCTTAGAAATGTATCAACATAGTTTTCATATAATTCTACCTTTTTTAAATGAGGATTTTAATGAGATATTTGAAAATGGAGATTTTCCTGAACAATGGATTCAAAGTATTATTACCCCTATACATAAAAAGGATTCTAAATCAGACCCTAATAATTACCTTGGTATTTCTTTAATAGATTCATTATGTAAAATATTTGTTAATATACTAACTATTCGTCTTACTAAATGGTGTGATAACAGATAATATTTTTAGTTTAATGGCATTAGTTCAAAAGTATTTATCCAAGAAAAATGGTAGGTTCTATTGTATCTACATAGATTTTGTCAAAGCTTTTGAAAGAATACATCATTAAAAACAATGGGATGCATTTTCTAGAAATAACATGAATGGAAACTTTTTAATTATTATTAAATCCATGTATGCAAAACTTAAATCATGTGTTTAAGTTCATGACAAACTCACAAGTTTCTTTACATGTAATACTGGAACAAGACAGGGCTGTGTCGGTAGTCCGATCATTTATTCTCTTTTTATAAATGATTTAGTTAATGTCCATCATGAAAAATGTGAAAGAGGTATTTTTATGTCTAATTACATAAACGATTTAGTTGCTCTAATGTTTGCTGATGACGTTTCTAGTTTTTCTGATACTGTCATAAATCTACAACACCAGATTAACTATATTGAGGAATATGGCAAATCTGTAAATATGAAGATTAATCTAAGTAAAACTAAAATAGTTGTTTTCAGAAATGGTGGTGTTTTAAAACAAACTGAAAAATGGTTCTTCAATAATGAACCCATTGAAGTTGTCCTATTTCAAATTTTCGTTGCTCATGTCATAGTCTATTGATAGAAAATGGTAGACATATTGGAATTGATAGACACTTAGGAATTTACTTCTACTGCTTAAAGTCAAATACATATGTTACGAAGACGAATACCATTTTTTCTTTGAATGTCCACTGTATAACAATATGCGAGATATTTATTTAAAAGATTATTGGTTTCAAAACAGTTATCATAACTTATTTTACTCCCTTATGTCGTCTACAATAACAGATGAAGTGTTTTCAATTGCTAAATATTTATATCATGCAATGAATAAAAGAAAACAAGAGCTTAATGTCGTATGATCAGTAAATTATTGTGTCTTTACTGTTTAAATAAGTCTGCACTTGTTACTTGTAAACGGCGACATTCTTTCGGGCGATGTTTTCCATTACCTCTCACCTCTGATCTATGTGAGAAAGTAGTCAGTGGCTTCGAAAGAATGTTGTGTAAGTACTGGTGTGGGAAAGCCAGGAAAA
This sequence comes from Serripes groenlandicus, assembly GCA_031761405.1. Lineage (NCBI taxonomy): Eukaryota > Metazoa > Mollusca > Bivalvia > Cardiida > Cardiidae > Serripes > Serripes groenlandicus. Next base: position 39,090,247 of record JASEVX010000014.1, read on the forward strand.
CATGGGTAGGTGCACTGACCGCCGTGATATGACCAAAGCTGTTGAAAGCAGCGTTAAACTCCAAACAAACAAACAAATTACTTGTAAAACAATATATATTTGTCACTCTATTGTTAAATTGTATTTTTTGTATTTTGTATTTTGGGCCAGAGGCCTCTATTACTTGAATAAATAAAATAATAATAATAATAGAGTTACAAATTAGTTAAGAAATGGATCCGTTCATTTCAAACGAATATGTTAGAAAAAGGTTTGCCCTTTAATATGATTTTATGATTTTTATATTTTAGTCCTTTTTACGTTTGAGTTGGTCACCCGAAGTTACATTAAAATAAGAAGGAGGTAAACCTTATTCTGCTTTATTAAGCTATTTAAAAACATCCGATCACTTGATTTCAAACGGTTCAAATGCAAAATTATTTTCTCTTTCATTTGTTCTAATTGAAATTATTATTTTCCAAATATATTTTGTTCCTTTTTGAACATTATTGTAAAATTAGATGCCTCAGAAAAGTGAAATGCCGATAACACCTAATAACAGAAGTTGGCTTACCATAGTGATTGTTGTACAATTTTTGGAGATTATATAAATTACAGTATTTGATTGTTTACAGCCAAACTTTACTAGCAAGGAAAAAAATGTACATGTATCTAAACATTTAGAAAAGAATAAACAAAGACAAATAAATGTATAAATTGCAATCTGTTTTTTAGATATGAAAATTATCTGCAATCACTGCAAGATATGTTTTCGCTTTGTATATGCGCATTGGAAATTCAGAAAATACAGCAGTTCTAATTTTCGTCAAAGCCTTAAATAAACAAATATAAAAGTTTTCACATTTCTAGAAAAAAATCGAGACTGAGAATATACTAAATCAAATATATTATCAAGCCAAGCGGACAGCGACAGCTGACTGGTACATTAGCCAGTATTGTTCGGAGATAGAGATCACACGACAGCCTGATAAGACCCAACGTTGGCAATGCTCTATATAGTGATAACGTATAGTTAACGTTTTGACTTTAACACAAGTTATTTCCAATTTACATACACAATAAGATTGAACTGATTCTGTAACATTTCATTTTGTTTTTATTTTATTTTCCTGTTTTTGTAATGCGACAAAAGCATGTTTAATCCTTTCCCACTTTCAGACACATGTGTTGCATCTGCAGCAGACGAATTTTGAAAACAAAACATTGGGTCGAAATGAGTAAATTGCACATGAAGAGAAATTCCCCCTTTTTGTCATAGCGTTTTACATTCTATTCAAAGATCATAATTTCATTAAAGATTTTTTCCAAAGTGTTGCATATATTTATTTTCAAAGTCTTCTGCTTTAGATAAGTTGTATGTGGGAAAGTAAACATCTTAAATACGATTCATTACGTAGTTATGTTGCTTGTGGGGAAAGTTTGTGGTAGCACTAATCAGAGTTTGTCAGTCATGCATTTCATGCAGAGAATTACGTTCCTATTTTGACAACTCTGCACAGGATGACTTTTTTCCTTATATGTTTGTGTTTTACAACTAAAACCCAAAGCAGAATCTTCCGAAACTAGTTATTGTGCCGAGGCATTGGAAAACCGATCTTCTGAAAATTACGACAAGCATTGCCCCCGGGTCTTTGATTACTGATTACTCAATTGAAAACAGAATGCCAAAGTCGTCTGTTGCACATGTGTCAAACTACGTCTAAAATAGGAGAAGGTTATGTTTACACGCATCAAGAAGTTGGTTGCAAATACAACATGTTAAGCAGAAAATAACGTTCTTATATTGACATCAGTGCACAGGAGATCTGTTTGCCTATCTATTTGTGTTAACAAATTATAGAACAAAAAATGTTTCTGAATAATAGAGAATTGGTCGCGACATTTGAAAAGCGACCTTCGATAAATTACGATCAGCCACGCCCGAGTGTCATATTCTCCAATAAATGTATATGCTATACTAATCCAAATACTAAATTCGAAAAATATTAAACTTGTTGAATGCGTTAATATATTGCTTAGTTTAACAGAAGTTTTGATACTTATGGAAATCATACGAATTTTAGTTAGAATGGATCTGGAGTAATAGGTGAAAAAGGGCACATAACACATTGGACTGATCTGGTTCTACATTGTTCGTCATTCATCCATCCATGGCTTAGTTATCCTTTTCCTGTATATAGACGCATGTTTGATTATTTGTTAGAGTCGACATTTCACAAGTGAAATTGCTCATATTTGTTTAAATCCGCTTCAACAGTATTTCGTAATACTATTCTACTTAGAGTTTCCGTTAAGTTCAGGTTTTAATGATATCTCCTGAAATATACTTCAACGCAAATACTCACTTCAAACATTACACCTTGCAAACAAATGATATACACATAGCATTTTGAAGTTGAAAGCTTTATCCTTTACACTACCCTTTACCGTGAATCGCGTCTGTTAACGCATTGACACTGATATCAGAACGCCATGGTTCGCGCCTTCGTCAAGGTAAACCGAAAGCGGCCATAGTGAGTAGAGTGGCATCCGTCTCTACAATAATTATACGGAACACGTTACAACTGACATTCTGTATTTTTCGATAGGGCCATATCCTTTGCAAAGTATGATCTTGGTTTTACACGTTCGCAATCTAGTCAGACAAGAACTTTGAAAGCCTCTCGACAGCGGTAATGACCAACTAATAACAAACTATACAAGTATTTGACTTGATCATTTGATTGTTGTTTGGTGTTGTTCACCGCTTTCTACACTTTTTTTTCAATTATAACATAGGGAAAGTTACAAATTTAACAAAGTATTCGGTATGACAGTTTTCTCGCGACGTGACCATAACATAAAGCCTTAGAATGTTTGCAGAAAACGTGTCAATATACATCCATTTGGATTGTAAAGCATTCATGCGCTGGCAGATATTTTCCCAAACAAATGATAGTTAGGTTGGTTTACGCAGAGTGCGGTTCAAAAGATGCAAATACTTTAAACCATATTTTTGCCGCTGGCCTACAGTGAATAAATTCGAATATCTATTATCATGTAACGCAAACCATACACTTTATAGTTTGGCAAAATTTATATACTTTGCAAATAAAATAAGAGATGCTAGCATGTTGCAATAAAAAACCAAAAACAACAACAACAACAAGCTAAAAAACAACAACAACCAACCCCACAAACAAAACAAAAAACAACAATAATTTTATTTACTAAGAATTGGAAGTTTAATTATGTACATGTTTTGTATATTTAAAATAGGACGCTACAACAATCTATATGTATTTGCTCCACAGAAAACTTTGTTATTTCTCCATTCATTGTATTCATTGTATACGTATAGTTCTATGCTATGAACATTGTATAATGTTTAATGCAATAAACTTGTATTGATTGATTGAAATCGTTTTACACCCCTGACCTAAAGATTGGAAATCTACTAAAGTCACAGTTTTTAATGGCGTGGTTGCAATTCTATTAACGTCTGAAAAGTGTTTGTTGGTGTCGTGTTTAACGCAGTAAACTACACTTGTCCATTTATATATATATATGACGAGTGTTTACTTGAGTGCCAAAGCCATTAATACCATTGTTTAAGTGTTTGGTATGACCCGACTTGGGATCGAACCGAGGCGGACGATCTACCACAACACCAACGATGCGGTATAACGTCTGCTTAACATTTCAAATATACACCGAGTTAACCCTTTCTTACGCCAGACGACTTTTGAAAACATTGTGCCAAAATGAGCCACTTCTCCTGTTACAAGATTATATTTGTCTTTGTCTTCTCTCTGTTCAATATGCATCAACATGTGGGTGGGAAAGAGTTAAAATAACATCCATTATGGAGTTTTCAAGTAATGCATTTCAAACAGAAAAGTTCGTTATTTTTTCGACGCCGTTGCACCGTAGCGATGAACCTGCATCTAACCAAATACATACTAGAGCATACAGTCTGAGCACAGAGAATTCTTTTAAGCTATTGGTGTTGTATTCGTTATTTCAACAAAGTATCAGTTATATAGATTCGGAGCTTAGTCTATATTCGTGAATAATATTACCATATAATGAATATCCAGCTGGATATTGCAGGTACGCACTATGATTTACTCGCCATAAGCGTTAAAATATTTCGATGTGTGCTTTTCATATGCAGCCTCGTAATCTTTTTCTACATGAAACATATATTCGGCAAACGCCTTTGAAAACATTTAGTGAACTATAAGGAGCAGCTCTCTAAATGAAAGCATGCTTCCTCAATAGAGTAGAAAACATTTATTTATTTAATTTCACATCCATGCATAAACAAATTACAACAGTTACAGTATATAAAACGTTTACATGTAAAGTATACACCTTGCCTTTGACATATAGAATATTAGATATAACAATAATCTACGCATATCCATTACACACTAAAACAACAACAAATTCATAAAAAACCGCTTTTACTTGTGAATATATCTACAAGGATAAACTCAATTTGCATTGCAATTGTATTTATAAAGAAGATAATAATTTTGTTTAAATGAAGATAGAAACCTGAAGGAACCACATGCACTAGCGGGCAACTAAAATGTAAATACATTCACATTACAGATGTACGGAAGAACAAACTTTTGCAGCATGCAACTGTTATTAAAGTGACAAAATGTGAACTGGTTTATAATGAGTAAATTACTACTTTTGAAACAATCTTTTCAACGTTATTTAAAGTGGCATTTCTATCCAGAGGGAAGAAATTCATGTAAAAATGTTCAAATCGATTTTTCTAAAAATAAGAAGCTGAATGGGTTTGGGATTAACCACAAACGTGTTACACAAGAGCACACACTCACGAATTATACTTTTCTCCAAGATTTCAGGATTTTAAAAACGGATCCATTCATGTACATGATAACGCTTAGAATCGTAAACACAACTATATTAGACGTATGTAAAAGTAGTGTGTCATATACAAATCGTGGTGAGATAAAATGTACATAACTGTTATAAAAACACACTCAGTTAAATCAGTCATATACAATGTATACCTAATAAGCATGTTTATCTAGTGCTTTTAAAAGTAATATAAATGCTGTTTATGGAAAAAAGATGATTTGGTATGTCACAGAAAACTAGCATTATTTTAATTCCAGTTTCTGTGACATACCTTAAATCATCTTAAGTTACACAGTAAGTAAATGTTTATTGTTTGGTGTTATAGGCCGCTTTTAACATTGTTTATTTTATATCGCAGAGTTTCCTGGGTAAGTTACTAGTCCATTTATCCTGACATCAGCCAGACAGTCGTAATTCTAACCCTGCAACCTTCAGCCCCACGGAAGGCAGCCATTACTACAATTTGTAATGTGGTATAACCCGGCCAGGAATCAAACCGAGGTGGACGCTCTACCATAACAACATCGAGGCGGTCAAGTAAAATATTATCTAGTGCTAAACTATTTGTACTGTTTATTAGATAATTTCCGGTATGTCACAAGATAAAAACATTCTCTTATTTCATAATAATGAAGATCCAGATGTACTTATGCAGTATGATCACATATCACTATTAGGAAATAAGAGAATATTAGTTTTCTGTGACATAACTGAAATCATCTATATCCCATAAACAGCATAATTGTATAATGCTTTAACACTAGATAAACACACTTATTGTGTATATGTGCTTTAATGAACTGAGTTATTTTTATAACAGTTTGTGTACATTTATTCCCCCCCCCCCCACCCCCCCCCCCCCCCCCCCCCCCCAATGTTTGTATTAGACACCAACCTTTAAAGAGGTATAATTTAGTTGTGATTCGGTCCAGTTATTTCTTGCAATTCCTTAAATCGGTACCTACCGAGCTGGGAAAAAACCTATTTTATTTAAATAATTAAAATATGAAAGCTTTCTCATACTACAGTCTAATTAGAATCAAGCATCACCTCATAAAGGTTTATAACGGAAAACAATAGTTATTTTACTCATTTTTTTTATGAATTTCTAAAGAAATGCAACTTTAATAATGTATAGCTCCATATTTACGTATTTCATATTTTCATTTGCCTAGACATGTTCTAATTCGTCAGCTACATATTGGTTGTGTTGGGAAAAAAGGAAAAGTGACAAACAGTACTCACCCTGGCAACGTCTGTAAGAACCCTTTTATACACATAATGATACGTATACGTATAGTTGGTACAGGATCCGTTCCGTGCATCCTCTATCGTACAATTTGTAAAAGCGAGAGTGGTATTTTCCATAGTCAAAACTAAACACAATCCAATTGGACCACAGATTATACAATTGTTTCATATATTAATTATCCATAGATGAAACTATAAACACTTTGATTGGTCTACGGATTGTACAGTTTATATGTGTGACATATATCAATAATACCTCGCTGAAACTATACACAATACACTTGGTCCAATGATAGTACAGTTTATATGTGTGACTTATATAAATGATACCTCGTTGAAAATATACACAATATACTTGGTCAACGGATTGTATAGTTTATATATCTGAAAAATATCAATAATATCTCGTTTAAACTATACACAATATACTTGGTCCACGGATTGTATAGTTTATATGTCTGAAATATATAAATAATACCTCGTTGATACTATACACAATACACTTGGTACACGGACTGTACAGTTGAAACTATTTACTATATCCAAATGTTCCGTGGATTTTAGAATAGTTTTAACTGTCCAAAAAGGATATAAGCTTGGTATGGTCAAAAGTGAGTGTCGATCATTTGGTAATCGTCTTGGTTTTTAGGATTTTTCTGAATTTATAGAAATTTAAAAACAACTTACGTCAATGATTATGTTTTTTGTTATCAAACCAATCATATTTAGCTTTCTAGTGTGAACAAGTATTTGATAACTTATAGTAATACGAATATTCCAAAATGTACATTGTTTACAATGGACCTAATAATGTTTTTCTGAATCCGCATTGAATCGATGTTCACTTTATCATCCGTATAGCAGAATCTTGACTCTCATCCCACTGAATTCAAGCAACTGGCATTTATGTTTTATCTGACCTTGATATATTGATGGATAAGTCTATCAACATATTGCCATATGAATATCAAGCTATGTAGACGAATAGTTGACGACGTGAGCTAATATGCAGGTTGAAATTGGTAAATAGTGTTCACCAATGGTATTTATAGTACATGACTGACACATTCCATTTTAAGCACATGCTTTATATACTCGTGAAAAGTCGTAAAAAGAAACTTTGTATAATAATTTCCGGAATATTTTGCCAAAAATGAATTAACTTTATATTAATAGAATTCGCGATAACGAACAAGTTATTTTCAATTCCGTGCAAATAAATGCTTCATATAACAAAACTGTAAATTTAATTTATTCCAATAGATTATTTGCGTGTATTTTAGTTTGCAAATATACCGATGCATTATAGATAAACAATCAGCGTTCATTTTAACTTCATGCGTATCCGAGAACATGAGTTTTTACTAATGTAGATCAAGATCAAACTACAGGAATTAAATGATAAACGAAAGCATTCGGACGTTATAAGCTAACACGTCGTGAATAGCAGAATACGGATTAATCGCACCAATTGCACTATTATCTCATATTGTATAAACCATTAGCACGCAGTACGTATATTCACTTAACGGTGGTTCTGCCTAATATGAGTGGCGTTTAGCGATTTGGCGTTTGATTTACATCTACGAACAATGAATACCCAGCTTACTCCGGCGTGTACCACTTATTTCCTCGTGTACCACTCACTCCCGATTGTACCACTTACTCCGGCTTGCATCACTTACTCTGGCTCTCACCACTTACTCTCGCTTGCCCCTTTTACTCCCGCTTGCACCACTTCCTCCCGCTTGTACCACTTTCTCCGGCTTTCACCACTTACTCTGGCTCTCACTACTTACTATTGCCTGCCCCTTTACTCTCGCTTGCACCGCTTACTCCGGCTTGCATCACTTTCTTCGGCTTGAACTGCTAACTCCGGCTTTCACCACGTACTCCCGCTTGCACCACTTACTCCGGCTTTCACCTTTTACTCCGACTTGAACCACTTACTCCCGCTTGCACCATTTACTCCGGCTTGAGCCACTTACTTGAGAAAAAACATGACAGTTGTAGACTCACCAGGGTTGCTACCATATCATAGTATATAATTATGTTATAGATATGGAACGATTCCCCTATATCGTAAGGCGTGACTCAAGTGTTTTTGTATATTCATATAGAGGAAATAGAGAACAAGAGATAGTTTACATCAACAAAGCCGAAACATTTCTTCCTTTAACCTTTTCCCGTTTGCAGAAGTATTTTACACATCTGCGATAGAACACGTTTACAATCATTAGGCAAAAAGAGACAATGCTCCTAGTTCAATTATATTATTAATCTTTTAGTTATATGTAGTTTCAATATGTTTGCAAAGATGTTGACACAGTTGTCTGCTACAGATTGTTTGAATATAGGAAAGGGTTAAAGCACCAGAATAAACCAATTACTCTATTTGTTAAGTACCAGTATACGTTTACGATTATTAATAGTCGTGTCGTCGCCTAATAACAAGATCCAACTGCTTGCATACAAGTCCAATCTGCCCTTGGTCTGGGTAATTATGTCTGCATTCATTGAACTTCTTTATATGCCCTGGACTAAGCACCAGCCTGAATCCTGTTCTGTGTTTGTAAGACTCTAGCATGTTTGTCAAAAAGCTTGTAAGTATGTATACGGATAATGAAGAAAGTAAACCAAGACAATAAGATCAACAGACAGATAGAGGATGTTCATATGTTTCACACTGTTCTATGTCAATCTCTTCAAATTTCCTTCAGATATCATAGCTGTATACACATATGCTGTATGCGTGAAAAGGGTTATTTGACATCGACCTCAACTCATGTACATCGTTATCTGTGATAATATCTCCCGGTGAAGCCTATACCGAGATGATCCAGGATGATAAGGGACATTTGTGCCAGAAAAATCAATAACATTCTCATATTCCCGTCGCTGTCCCGGAGTGCTCCTGGTTTAGAAGACGGATGTTCCCGTTTTATCCCGGATTACCCCGATTAGGCACGGTATATTAAGGTGTCGCGCCGTCGTGTTTCCCGGTCCATCCCGCAGTGACCCAGGTCTTGTCCCGGTGCCAGCCGGTGAGACCACGAACGTGTTACGGCCTTGCCGGTCCACCGGGTAGAACCCCGGTCGTGCGCCAGTGGTGCCACGGTGACACCCGGTGTCCACGGTCGTAACCGGATAGTCCTGGTATATAAACTGAGACAAGCGCAGATCAGCATCAGATTTCTATCGTCTGTCGAAGAAGAAGCATCTATCTGATAATGTCTGGATCATATAATCTATTCTCAAATTACACTAATGCAGAACCAAATTGTACACGATACTGTATAAACATCGGGAATTCATCCGGGGCTAACCGTAACTACACCCTGTCTGACCGTAACTTCGCCGTCTTTTACCGTCGTGGAAACGGGATAATCCGGCATAAACCGGGTCAGTCCGTAAGGAAACGGGGGTCTACCGGCCAAAATCGGCGGAATGCTGGCATACGCCGTTGTTAACGGTCTGAAACAACACTTAAACCCTTTACACAGACCACAACGCGACTTTAGACACAACACTTAAACCCGTTTCCATATACCACAAATCGACTTTAGACACAACACTTAAACATTTTTACACATACCACAAAGCGACTTTAGACACAACAATTAACCCCTTTTCCACATACCACAAAGAAGCGCCATTAGACAGAACACTTTAATCCTTTCCCACATAACACAAAGCGACTTAAGACACAACACTTAAACCCTTTACCACATTCCACAAAGTGACTTAAGACACAATAATTAAACCCTTTACAATATACCACAAAGTGACTTAAGACACAACACTTCAACATTTTACCACATACCACAAAGCGACTTTAGACACAACACTTAAACATTTTCCACATACCACAAAGGGACTTAAGACACATTTCTGCAACATTTTTCCACATACCACAAAGCTAATTAAGACACATTTGTTGAACTTTTTTCCACATACCACAAAGCGACTAAGGACACATTTCTTTAACACTTTTCCACATACAAAAAAGCGACATAAGACACATTTCTGTAACCTTTTTCCACATACCAAAAAGCGACTTAAGACACAACACTTAAACATTTGCCACATACCACAAACGGACTTAAGACTCATTTCTGCAACACTTTTCCACATACCACAAAGCTAATTAAGACACATTTGTTGAACCTTTTTCCACATACCACAAAGCGACTAAGGACACATTTCTTTAACCCTTTTCCACATACAAAAAAGCGACATAAGACACATTTCTGTAACCCTTTTCCACATACCAAAAAGCGACTTAAGACACAACACTTAAACATTTTCCACATACCACAATGCGACTTAAGACACATTTTTGTAACAGTTTTCCACATACCACAAAGCGACTTAAGAAACATTTTTGTAACAGTTTTCCACATACCACAAAGCGACTTAAGACACATTTTTGTAACAGTTTTCCACATACCACAAAGCGACTTAAGAAACATTTCTGTAACCCATTTCCACATACCACAAAGCTATTTAAGACACATTTTTGTAACAGTTTTCCACATACCACAAAGCTATTTAAGACACATTTTTGTAACAGTTTTCCACATACCACAAAGCGACTTAAGAAACATTTTTGTAACAGTTTTCCACATACCACAAAGCGACTTAAGACACATTTTTGTAACAGTTTTCCACATACCACAAAGCTATTTAAGAAACATTTTTGTAACAGTTTTCCACATACCACGAAGCGACTTAAGAAACATTTCTGTAACCCATTTCCACATACCACAAAGCTATTGAAGACACATTTTTGTAACAGTTTTCCACATACCACAAAGCGACTTAAGACACATTTTTGTAACACTTTTCCACATACCACAAAGCGACTTAAGACACATTTTTGTAACAGTTTTCCTCATACCACAAATCGATTTAAGACACAAAACATAAACCTTTTCCCAAATACCACGAAGCGACTTAAGACAAAACACAAACACTTTCGCACATACCAGAAAGCGACTTAAGACACATGTCTTAACCCTTTGCCACATACCACAAAGCGACTTTAGACAAACACTTAACACATACCACAAAGCAACTTTAGACACAACACTCAAACACGTAACCACAATGCGACTTTGGACACATTTCCTAACACTTTTCCACATACCACAATGCAACTTTAAACACAACCCTTAAACCCTTTACCACATACCACAAAGCGACTTAAGACACAATACTTAAACGTTTTCCCACATACCACAAAGCGACTTTAGCCACAATACTTAAACGTTTTCCCACATACCACAAAGCGACTTTAGCCACAATACTTAAACGTTTCCCACATACCACAAAGCGACTTAAGACACAATACTTAAACGTTTTCCCACATACCACAAAGCGACTTAAGACACAATACTTAAACGTTTTCCCACATACCACAAAGCGACTTAAGACACAATACTTAAACGTTTTCCCACATACCACAAAGCGACTTTAGACACATATATTTAACCCTTTTACACATACCACAAAGCGACTTAAGACACAATACTTAAACGTTTTCCCACATACCACAAAGCGACTTTAGCCACAATACTTAAACGTTTTCCCACATACCACAAAGCGACTTAAGACACAATACTTAAACGTTTTCCCACATACCACAAAGCGACTTTAGACACATATATTTAACCCTTTTACACATACCACAAAGCGACTTTAGACACAATACTTAAACGTTTTCCCACATACCACAAAGCGACTTTAGCCACAATACTTAAACGTTTTCCCACATACCACAAAGCGACTTAAGACACAATACTTAAACGTTTTCCCACACACCACAAAGCGACTTAAGACACATATATTTAACCCTTTTACACATACCACAAAGCGACTTAAGACACAATACTTAAACGTTTTCCCACATACCACAAAGCGACTTAAGACACAATACTTAAACGTTTTCCCACATACCACAAAGCGACTTTAGCCACAATACTTAAACGTTTTCCCACATACCACAAAGCGACTTAAGACACAATACTTAAACGTTTTCCCACATACCACAAAGCGACTTAAGACACAATACTTAAACGTTTTCCCACATACCACAAAGCGACTTTAGACACATATATTTAACCCTTTTACACATACCACAAAGCGACTTTAGACACAATACTTAAACGTTTTCCCACATACCACAAAGCGACTTTAGCCACAATACTTAAACGTTTTCCCACATACCACAAAGCGACTTAAGACACAATACTTAAACGTTTTCCCACACACCACAAAGCGACTTAAGACACATATATTTAACCCTTTTACACATACCACAAAGCGACTTAAGACACAATACTTAAACGTTTTCCCACATACCACAAAGCGACTTAAGACACAATACTTAAACGTTTTCCCACATACCACAAAGCGACTTTAGAAACAATTTTTAACCCTTTTCCACATACCTCAAAGGGACTTGAGACATAATTATTTAACCCTTTCCCAAATATCATAGAGCGACTTAAACCACACTTCTGTAACACTTTTCCACATACCAAAAAGCCACTTTAGACACAACACTTACACCCTTTACCACATACATGTACTACAAAGCGACTTAAGACATAGCATTCAACCCTTTTCCACATACCACAAAGTAATTTAAGACACAACACTTATTCCCTTTCCCTTATACCACAAAGCGACTTAAGACACATTTCTTAACCCTTTCCCACATACCACAAAGCGACTTAAGACACATTTCTTAACCCTTTCCCTTATACCACAAAGCGACTTAAGACACATTTCTTAACCCATTTCCACATACCAAAAAGCGACTTAAGACACAACACTTAAACCCTTTTCCACATACAACAAAGCGACTTTAGACACAATACTTAATCTCTCCCCACACACCACAAAGCGACTTTTGACACATCACTTAAACTCGTTCCCACATACCACAAAGCGACTTTAGAGACAACATATTAACCATTTCCCACATACCACAAAGCGACTTAAGACACAACTATTGAATCCTTTCCCACATACCACAAAGCGACTTAAGACACAATTATTGAATCCTTTCCCACATACCACAAAGCGACTTAAGACACATATATTTAACCGTCTTCCCACATACCACAAAGCGACATAAGACACAATTATTTAACCGTTTCCCACATACCACAAAGCGACATAAGACACATATATTTAACCGTTTCCCACATACCACAAAGCGACTTAAGACAACAACTATTGAATCCTTTCCCACATACCACCAAAGCGACTTTAAGACACATATATTTAACCATTTCCCACATACCACAAAGGCGACATAAGACACATATATTTAACCGTTTCCCACATACCACAAAGCGACATAAGACACATATATTGAACCGTTTCCCACATACCACAAAGCGACTTAAGACACAACTATTGAATCCTTTCCCACATACCCACAAAGCGGACATAAGACACATATATTTAACCGTTTCCCACATACCACAAAGCAACATAAGACACATATATTGAACCGTTTCCCACATACCACAAAGCGACATAAGACACATATATTTAACCCGTTTCCCACATACCACAAAGCAACATAAGACACATATATTTAACCGTTTCCCACATACCACAAAGCAACATAAGACACATATATTGAACCGTTTCCCACATACCACAAAGCGACTTAAGACACAACTATTGAATCCTTTTCCTCACATACCACAAAGCGACATAAGACACAACTATTGAATCCTTTCCCACATACCACAAAGCGACATAAAGGCACATATATTTAACCGTTTCCCACATACCACAAAGCGACATAAGACACATATATTTAACCGTTTCCCACATACCACAAAGCGACATAAGACACATATATTTAACCGTTTCCCACATACCACAAAGCGACATAAGACACATATATTTAACCCTTTTAACACAAACCACAAAGCGACATAAGACACAACTATTTAACCCCTTTTCCACATACCACAAAGCGACTTAAGACACATATATTTAACCCCTTTTACACATACCACAAAGCGACTTAAGACAGAATTATTTAACCCTTTTACACATACCACAAAGCGACATAAGACACATATATTTAACCATTTCCCACATACCACAAAGCGACATAAGACACAACTATTTAACCCTTTTCCAACATACCACAATGCGACTTTAGACAAAACACTTTAAAGGGACTGAATCCCATATGAGAAGAAAGCGAACAAAAAAGAAAATTGTTACAAATTGCTATTTCCTTGATGTTTTTGCATGTAAGGCATTTGCGAATTATGCTGACTGACACTACAATGTATGCACACTATTAATATTGCGGAGATTTTTCGTTATTTAGCATTTAAAAACTACTGGGTTTAGTAACCCAGTAAAATCTAAAAATATCGCTGTATATTTATCACGTGATCACTACAACCGAACTGACAATCCTCCCTTCGCAGAGTTGTCGTTCCTTACACTCACGCATACATGAATGTAATGAGTCGATAGTGTTAGAGAATGCCGAATTGAATCCACAAATTCAAATGAGCAAGAGGAAATCTTTACGGTATTTGGAAACGGAAAAACACGGAGCGGACGTTTCTTTAACTGCTTATTTCCTATGAAATAATGAAAAACAAGACTTGTACGACCTTCTAACATCATTCCGTTACATATATATCGACGTATTTGGATTAATTAGAATAAGTATAAAATATGACGATTTTGGACCATTATGGGTGTTCAGTCCCTTTAAACCCTTTTTACACATACCACACATAAGCGACTTAATGACACATGAATTATTTAACCCCTTTCCCACATACCACAAAGCGCACTTAAGACACATATATTTAACCCTTTTACACATACCACAAAGCGACTTAAGACACAATTATTTAACACCCCTTTCCCACATACCACAAGCGACTTAAGACACATATATTTAACCCTTTTACACATACACAAAGCGACTTAAGACATAA